>CM044001.1:2359451-2759451 GCA_024085815.1 Flaveria linearis
TCTTCTTCTTCTTCTTCTTCTTCTTCTTCTTCTTCTTCTTCTTTCTTTTCTTCTTCTTCTTCTTCTTCTTCTTCTTCTTCTTCTTCTTCTCTTCTTCTTCTTCTTCTTCTCTTTTCTTCTTCTCTTCTTCTTCTTCTTCTCTTCTTCTTCTTCTTTCTTCTTCTTCTTCTTCTTTTTTCTCTCTTTCTTCTAAATCTTCTATTAATCAAGAAAATGGGTGTCTTTATGAAAATAACTAAATTTGAATCATACGGCGATTGATTCTTTATACAAAAATGTTTCAGGCCATCCAATCCAACCTGCGGTTTCTTCCATCTGTGTGTGGTTCACATCTGTAACAGCGCTTAATCTTGGTGGAGCTAGCGAAGCTGAAACAAAAGATGCAGAAATGTTGTGAAGTACATATTTGACAAGCATGTTCTGTTCTAGTACAACATTACAAATAGAGAGGCTGCTTTTCATTTAAATTACATATTACAAAGATTCTCTCATGTTAATAATGGATGCCTGTTTTTTAGGTCACTGTTTTTGTAGACGTATCTACAGAAGAACTATCTGATATCCGTTCTGTAATCAAGGAAGTCTCAGCCATTCGCAGTGAAAAAGTCTTCCGGTAAACAGCCGACTACTGTTGGTCCACTTCTGCAGTTGATGAATGTGAGAAGCTACTATAATCTATATCAGAATTTTTTCATCTAAACAGCCTTAAAGGTTCTTCTGTTGGGCATGATCTTTTTAAGCTTTTCATGGTAAAAAAACCCACTACTCTTGGTCCATTTGTTACATGTTGAGGTGGCAATTTCAACCATTTGATTTCAGTTTCAGCTTTAAGTGCTCTAGTTTAAACTCCATTTAACTTTTCTAAATGCACATTTACAAGTGTTCCCAGTATAAACCTCTGTTTAGCTTTTTTAAATGCCCACTTAAGAGATGTTCTACTTTTTAAACGGTCATCTGACACCGGAAGGCTGTGGGTGGGGGGGGGGTGAATTGGTTGATGTGGGCCTGGCAGTTATACTTTATTCTTGACATATAAAAAAGCTTAAAAATGAGACTGGCCAAATGGTTGAAAGACACGCCCAATGTGTATTAAAGCATAAAACCTCATAAATCATACTTTTACACTAAATATTAATAACGAAGTGTTTCAGGCCAACCCCATCCGACCTGTTTTGGAGTGCTGCCCGAGGCGCCCACTTTGCCATTTCTACCTGTTTTATCTTCCGTCTTGACTGATATTGAATTCTTATATTTGTCCTCAGTACATGTAGAACTAACTGAAGCTGAAACAGAAAATGCAGTAAATGTTGTGAAGCACATATTTGACAAGCATGTGCAAATGCGCTACCGGAGCAGTTACTAGAAATTGTAAGCTAATTTTGTGGTAGCTTCCTTTTAAAAATCTTATATTTAAATTAAAACACGCTCATCTTAATCATAGATGCCCAATTCTGTTTTTTCTAAACATGTTGAAATTTATTGTCAAAGAGGTAGTAACGTCTCATCTGATGATACTAAGAAGTACTAGAGTTGGAAGTTTTGACCCATTAACTATTGGATCAGTCAAGTTGGATTAACTTGTCAAATGGGCCCAAAAGGTATTTTATATTTTTAGCTGTGAGTAACTAAATATAGGTACCTACAGAAGAACCATTTGATATCAGTTCTGCAAGGAAGTCTCTGCTACTAGACTTCCTTGCGGAGAAAAATTCTGCTGGTAAAAGCCCAATGCTCTTGGTGCACCACCGCCACCAGCAGGTCCCACTTCCACAGTTGATACATATTAGAAGCTTCTATAATCTATTCCAGATTTTTCTTCATTTTGGAAAGCTTTTTAAGTTTTTTTGATTGGACCTAATCATGTAAATTACAAACTTGTTTCCTGTGTCTAGAGGTGGCAATTTTATCTCTTAAAGGATGGAAGGCTCCCAATGTTTTTTGTAATGCATTAAACCTCCTATATCATTCTATTTAAGAAAATAGTTTCTTATGAAATAATACAGTATTTGTGATCATACTGTGAACCTCAATATTTATAAAATAAGTGTTTCAGGCCAACCCAATCTGAACTGTTTTGTCTGTTTCCTGAGCCACCCATTTTGCCACTTCTATTTTTGGTTTTCCATGTTGGCTGATTGTTGTGTTGTTGTATGTGGCTTAAATCTGGAACAGTCTTCTGCCCAGGTAGAGCTAACTGAAGCTGAAACAGAATATGCAGAACTGTTGTGAATGCGCTACCGGAGCAGTTACTAGAAATTGTAAGCTTATATTTGTGGTAGTTCCTTTTAGAAATCTTATATTTAAATTAAAACACTGCTCATCTTAATCATAGATGCCGAATTCTGTTTTTCCTTCCAAGCTGTTGGCATATTTTCTAACATGTTGAAATTATTGTCAAAGAGGTAGTAACGTCTCATCTGATGTTACTAAGAAGTACTAGAGTTGGAAGTTTTGAACCATTAACTATTGGATCAGTCAAGTTGGATTAACTTGTCAAATGGGCCCAAATGGTATTTTTATATTTTTAGCTGTGAGTAACTAAATATAGGTACCTACAGAAGAACCATTTGATATCAGTTCTGCAAAGAAGTCTCTGCTACTTGCGGAGAAAAATTCTGCTGGTAAAAGCCCAATGCTCTTGGTGCACCACCGCCACCAGGGGGTCCCACTTCCACAGTTGATGTATATTAGAAGCTTCTATAATCTATTCCAGATTTTTCTTCATCTTGGAAAGCTTTTTAAGTTTTTTTGATTGGACCTAATCATGTAAATTACAAACTTGTTTCCTGTGTCTAGACGTGGCAATTTCTCTTAATGGGTGGCAATTTCCTGAGCCACCCATTATGCCATTTCTATTTTGGTTTTCCATGTGGCTGATTGTTGTGTTGTTGTATGTGGCTTAAATCTGTAAAAGTCCTCTGCCCAGGTGGAGCTAACTGAAGCTGAAACAGGATATGCAGAACTGTTGTGAAGCACATATTTGACATGCTCGTTGAATTCCAGTACTGTACAAATACGATCACAGAGCAGTTACTGTAAAATGGAAGCTTAATTTGCAGAAAGCTGCTTTTCAAGTAAAATATATAAATTAATTATATAAATTAAATATCTCTCATCTAATCATGGATTCCTGCTTTTGGTCATTCTTGTAGATGCTTTGGAAGCAGAAGAATTTGCTGAGTTAGTAACCAAGACATTGAAAGCTTTGGAAGGGTCACAACAGTTGGCAGATTTTCTAAGTTGTTGAAGTTTGATGTCAAAGAGGTAATAACTTCTCATCTTAAAGCTAGAAGTTTTTAGAAGCCTATCATGATCAACTCACGAGCAGCTTTGCTCATTTACATCTCTGACATTTCATTTTCCACTTCTGTCATAATCAGTCATGACTTCCATTGAAACTCGTATATGAAATTTTTTAACAGAAAACGTATTAGAGATGATTTTTAACAGATTTCTCCTTGTTCTTGTGTGACCATTTCTCAAAACTATATAAAAACTGACACATATGCTCCTTTTGCATGATTGGTCCCTAAACCTAAAGCAAGATGCAAGCATTGAACAAAGTGGTAAGTAAACATGTTTTTTTTCCAATCTTTGAAACCTTATAGGTACTTGTGAAGCTAGTTTTAGACATTACACACTGTAGTTACTAGAGTTTTTTCCCAGGGTTTATCTTGTCTTGCCATTTTGATAGAGTGGCCTAATGAGTGGGTCGGACTGGGTTGAGTAATGGGACTAATGAGTACACTTTGTGTGGCTTCCAATTTGTTCGAACCATTTGACCCTTTTTTTGTTATAGTTAGACCCCTTAGCTTATTCCATTTAACCTGCATATATGAGTGAAATTGCCAAGTCAGCAATTTATATGTAGGTTTGGTTTGGGCTACACTGTAATTAAATGCTACATATTGGAGGAGATGGTCCAGTCATTAAAATGATTAGCATGGAAAGGACTTTCTCATTGGGTCACTAGACATCCCCTTCATCAATCGAGAGACTAGTTCGAGAATTATGTAAGTGGTTGTCCATAGTTTTTTATTATCATTATCCATCTTTATTATTTGTTTATAAGCTTTATAGGAACCTAGAGAAGAACGTTTGATATCAGTTCACTAACAAAAGAAGTCAAGTCTCATCCTCTTGCAGAGATAAAATCTGCTGGTAAAAAGCCCAGTGCTCTTGGTGGGGCATCAGCGGGGCCTACGTCCACATTGCACAATGGGAAGCTACTATAATCCATTTCAGAGTTCTTTACATTCTGATGGCTTTTTAAGGTACTTTGATTGGACATAATCTTACAAAATACATACTTGTTACCTGTTCTTAAAGGTAGCAATTTGACCATTTGATTGTGAATCGGTTAATGGGGGACTGGGGTTATATTTTATCTCTACGGCTCTACTGGAAAAAAGATAGCTTACAATGTAACGGGCCAGACGGGAAGAACTTGTTAAAAGACACCCAATGTGTATTATAATGCATAAAGCTGCCTAAGTCAGTCTATTCAAGAAAGTAGATTCTTTTTGATATGGTACAATATTTAAAATCATTCTTTGACACTTAATGTTTATTAAAAGTGTTTTAGGCCCACCCAATCCAATTTGTTGGCTGATTATCGTGTTCTTGTACATGGGTCAAAATGTAAGCTTAGTTCATGGAATGCTCGTTTTCTAGTGAATTATATATTAAAATAAATTATTAAATCTCTCATCTTAATCATGGATTTTGGTCCTTGTTGTACATGGTATGGAAAGAGAAGAATTTTCTAAGGTGGCAGCCAATCCGCTTGGTCAAGTCTTTGTGGCATTTAAGAAAGGAGAAGGGGTCCGAGCTGTTGGCAAGATTTTCTAACGCGTTAAAGTCTATTTTCAAAGAGGTAATGACTCTATCTCATGTTATCAAAAAGGATTTAATCTGACAGTTAGGATATTATTAGATAATTAATTTAAATCTTATATATATACCAGTAGAGATCTTGGACAAAGTGTTTTTGGTCATCCCAACCCGAACCAGAGAATTACCTATTTTGACCTCAACCCCTTTTCTTCTAACTCGACTTCCTCTCTTGCCAACTTCCACCTTTATTACTGTCCCATGACTTCCATTGAATTCGTACATAAATCCACAGACTTTATTTTTACATGAAAGTCCCAAGACTTTGTTTTTAACTAATTTCTTCTTGTTTTAGTATGATCAAGTCCTTATAAATATTCCCCTTTGCATGTTAATTCTCTAAAGTTGTATAAAACAAGATGCTAGCATTAGCCAAACTTGTACGTAAACATGTTTTTTTTCTTTTAAAAATATCAAGATGATTATGATGTTGAGGTTAGTTGCATTTATGACAAAAGGTTTTGTAGTTTGTACATAGTAAAAACATGTATTTCCAAGCCTTGAACCCTTTATAGGTTCTTCTATAGCCAATTTTGAAGAAAGTTATGTAAGTTCCTGCTCTCATATTTTTTTTGTTTTTTTTATTGCCTCAGTTATTTGTTTATCTGTGAGTATAGGAACCTAAAGAAGAATCATATAATATTAGTTTTGTACACTCGGAAGTTAAGTCACTGTTCTCCGCTTCTTGGAGAGAAAATCTGCTGGCATGTTCTCACTTCTCTGTAGTCTGTACCCCTCCAGCAGGGCCACTTTTACAGTTGATGCATACGAAAACTACCATAATCTTTTTATATTCAAACTTGTTACCAGTTCTTAGAGGTGACAATTCCGGCCATTTGATTATTATGAATTGGTTTTATGGTGGTCAAGGGGTTATATTTTATCTCTAAGGGAAAAAATAGCTTAAAATGAAACGGGTCAACTGGGCGGTATCGGTTTAGAGATGCCCAGTGTGTATTCAAAATTTTGAAATAATAAAATTTTGAATGATACTTTGACTTTGATTATTTATACAAAAAGTTTTTAAGACCAAACAATCCAACCTGTTTTGGCCTGTTACTTGAGGCACTGCATATGCCACATATACCTGCATTTTCTTCCATCTTGGCTGTTATCATGTTCACATCTGGGTGGAGCTACTGAAGCTGAAACAGAAAATGCAGTAAATGTTTTGAAGTACATATTTGACAAGCATGTTGTGTTCCAGTACAACTGTACAAATAGAGGAGGATGCTTTTCATTTAAATTACATATTACAAAGAATCTCTTATATTAATATAGATGTCTGTTTCTTTAGGTCATTGTTTTTGTAGATGCTTCAGAAGCTGAAGTATTAGCTGAGGTGGCAACCAAACCATTGAAAGCCATATGGTACACCTGGTCAAACATTAGTGGCATTTGATACACCAGAAGGGTCCCAGCTGTTGGTAGATTTTCTAAAATGTTGAAGTTATGTCAAGAGGTAATAACTTCTTATATGATGCTTTTGGATCGGTCGGTTCAGGGTGCATTGGGTCCAAAGGGTATTTAAATGTTTAAAGTCTGCTAATCATTTTCTTAAACAGATTTGGGTATTATTGAGATAATATAAATGTTGTAACTAATAAAGAAGTAAGAACGTTCTCTTTGGCCACAAGACTCCTTGTAAGTGGCTACTCACTGGCTTTTTTTTCTAATTTTATTTTATAACGATCATGTGTACCACGTGTATTATTTTTTATTACTTGTTTATGTGCAAATATAGGGAAAAAATCTGCTGTTCTAAGTGTGCCACCAGCAGGGCCTGTTTCCAACGTTAATTCAAATGAGTTTTCATTTGGATATTTGTTTAAGGTTCTTCGATATTGAATTGGTTGTAGGCCAACTCGGGGTTCTTGAGGTGACAATTTCAACCATTTGATTTTTATATTTTAGGCCAACTCGTAAGACGCCCGATATGTATTATAATGCATAAAACCTCCTTAATCATTTTGTTCAAGAAATTGTGTCTTTTGAAATAATACTAAATACTAAATTTTCTATTAAGAAAATGTATTTAGTCCTACCAAATGTCAGATGTTTTGGCCGTTACACGAGCGAGCCTCCCATTTTGCCACTTCTAGTTGTTCATTCATCCATTTTGGCTGATTGTTGTGTTCTTGTATGTGGTTCAAGTATGTAATTGAAACAGAACATTATTATGTTGGGGGCTCCGACCCATCTCGGGTGGGCCCGGTATTTCCTGTAGACAGAATTAGGAAAGATTGTAAACCCTAATTGTCTAGTTAGCATAAATACATATCTCTTGTACTTGTAAAGATTAACACCTCAATAAAAGAAAACCCTAGTTGCCCCAAGTGGACATAGGTTACACAACGTAACCGAACCACTATAAATCTCGTGTCTCGTTATTGCTTTCGATTATTGTTCTCATGTTTGTGTTCGTGTGTTTGTTTGAGCATTCTGATCCTAACAACTGGTATCAGAGCCAGTTTAGGCTCTTGTGCTTGAAGTATCAGTACAAACACCATCGACTAGGGTTTTGCTACTGTCGCCGCTGTTAACCGCCGTCGCCGCTGTTAACCGCCGTCGCCGCCGCAGCCGCCCAACCCCGATTAGGGTTGAGCTACCGCCGTCGCATAGTCAACCGCCTTCATCCGCTGCCGCCTAACCCCGATTAGGGTTAAGCCGCCGTCTGCTCCGCCTTCAGCCGCCTAACCCCGATTAGGGTTCAGTCGCCGCCGCCGCCGCCTTCAACAGCCGTCGCCGCCGCCGATTTAGGGCTCCGGCGCCTACCCTGCCGGAATTCCTCCCCTGTGGCCGCTGAAACAGCTGCTGCTGTTGGTTCTGTGGTTTTTTTTTAATTGAAGTTGCTGTTACAATCAATTGCTCTTAATTTTTTGAAACTGATTTCATAAAACAGTGTTCAACAGAACAACACTCAAGTTCAGGCAGCCGGCCAAAGTTGTGTTTGGCACTGTTTTCAGTTTTGACTCGATTGTTGAGCATTTAGATTGGAATAATGGCTGATGACGGGAGAACAAAGATTGATAAATTTGATAGATATGATTTGGGTTTTGGAAGATGCAAATTGAGGATCTGCTGTGTCAAAAGGATTTGATGGCAGCCTTGGATGAGGAGAAACCGGCAGATATGACTGATAAAGAATGGAAGATGTTGGACAAGAAAGCAATTGCTGTTATCAGACTCTCACTAGCAAAGAAAGTTGCGTTCAATATAGTGAAGGAAACTACTACTCATGGTTTGATAAAGCCTTATCGAATATGTACGAGAAGCCGTCTGGATCAAATAAAGTATTTCTAATCAGACAGCTTGTTAACACCAGATTGAAAGAAGGTGGTTCAGTTTCCTCTCATATCAATGATTTCAATAACGTTATTTCTCGCCTGTTATCTGTTGACATCAAGTTTGATGATGAAATTCTAGCCTTGTTATTGTTATCGTCATTGCCTGAAAGCTGGTCAGGGACAGTTACTGTAGTTAGTAGTTCATGTGGTACTACTAAGCTCACCTTTGATGGGGTTCGTGATTTGATTTTTGGGGAAGACATTAGAAGGAAAAATTCTGGTGAACCATCTAGTTTTCTATTGAGTACTGAAGGAAGAGGTAGGGGAAAAGAAAAGGGTAGTAGCAGGGGTCGTTCAAAGTCTAGAAGAAGAAGTCAGTCAAAGCCCAGGAAAGACATCCAGTGTTGGAACTGCAAAGAACATGGACACTTCAAAAGCCAATGCCCTAAACCATCTGTTCCTAAAGACAAAAAGGAAGTTAATCTGGCTGAAGTTAATTCAAATGATGTTCTTATCTGCTGTGTTGAAGATTCTACAGAGTCATGGGTCATGGATTCAGGAGCATCGTTCCATGCTACATCTAGCACGAAGTCGATGAAGAATCTATGAACAGGTAACTTTGGTAAAGTTCATTTAGCTAATGACCATGATCTTGATATCACAGGGATGGGGGGATGTTTTGAAGACTCCGTTGGGCACCACTTGGATCTTGAAAGATGTTCGGGTCATTCCAAGTCTCAGAAAGAAGTTAATTTCTATTGGGCAGTTGAATTGTGAAGGATATGATGTCATGTTTGGTG
The DNA here is from genome assembly GCA_024085815.1 of Flaveria linearis. Taxonomy (NCBI): domain Eukaryota; kingdom Viridiplantae; phylum Streptophyta; class Magnoliopsida; order Asterales; family Asteraceae; genus Flaveria; species Flaveria linearis. The sequence continues at coordinate 2,368,432 of CM044001.1, forward strand.
GGGGACAATGGAAGGTCGTGAAAGGAAATCTTGTGATTGCCAGAGGTACAAAGAGGGACACACTGTACATGGTTGAAGTTCCTGTAGATGGGGTAAATGCAGTAACCAGTGGCATAAGTCAATCTAATCTGTGGCACCAAAGACTCGGTCACATGAGTGAAAAGGTATGAAAATGCTCGTCTCCAGTGGAAAGCTTCCAGAGTTAAAGAAGGTCGAATCAGAATTTTATGAGCCGTGTGTATTCGGAAAAAAGAAGAAGGTGTCTTTTGTGAAGACAGGAAAGCCACCGAAAGCTCAGAAATTGGAGCTTATTCACACGGATGTTTTCGGACCTACTCCAGTTGCTTCTTTGGCAGGTGCTTATTATTATGTCACTTTCATTGACGATTCGACACGTAAGGTATGGGTTTACTTTCTTAAAAATAAATCTGAAGTTTTTGATGTTTTTAAGAAATGAAAAACTGCTGTTGAATTGGAAACTGATTTGAAGGTGAAATGCTTGAAGTCGGACAACGGATGTGAATACATCAGCAAAGAGTTCCAGAACTACTGTGCAGAGAATGGTATTCGAATGATTTATACAGTCTCGGGCACTCCTCAACAAAATGGAGTCGCAGAACGTATGAACAGAACATTGAATGAAAGAGCCAGAAGTATGAGAATCAATTCAGGGCTTCCAAAGATGTTCTGGGCAGATGCAATTAATACTGCTGCCTACTTAATTAATCGGGGACCATCTGTTCCGTTGGGCTTCAAGATACCAGAAGAAGAGTGGAAAGGTGAAGGTCTAGGCTTTTTTTCCCTTCGTTCTCTTACTTCCAAGTATAATTGTCGTTGAAGGTCTAGTTAAGTTTCCCATGATAACTCATCAGAAAGCCGACCAAAAAGCACCGAATACGTGAAGTTCAAGTCTCACTTGTTGTATGCCAAGTGGGCATAGCCCATGTCCCGGTCAATTGTTATGTTTAAACTATGAAACTTGATGCTCGTTTATCGTTCAATATTTTAGATGTCGTATACAATCATTTTAAGTTTCAAAATAATTAAATGGGTTAAAAGTTAGCGTGCAAAGTCCATTGATTATGATCCATTTGTGTGGACGATTCGATTTTGACTTGAAACTGTCCCGTATATAGCATCATTGCAATGTCATGTCAAAATTTCACATTCCAAAAAAACTTCAGTATATGGATGGATTGCCAATTATCAATATGACATCCACATATGATGTTTGAAAATTTTAAATGTATTCTCTCTTTTATATTATGTTTTATGAGACAACTAAAGTTAGATCATATTCATATTCATGCTTGTTATTGGACGTACAAACCTAAAACTTACATTTAGATATGAAGGCAAATCCACAAGCGATGCAAATTATGAAACGGTGGCTATTTAGTCATATATTTACCATTTCATCAATTTAAAAATATACAGCATGAAATGTTGTTACAAAACATTACTTGTGTTTGTTTTTGTGTTTTAGTCACACATGCAATACTTGAGTGTGATTTATAGAATTGTGGATGGTTTCTTTAGTTTGGTTTGATTGCGGATTTAGCCCACTACTTTAAGAAGTTTCAGATTTGATTGTAGTTTTTCTCGATTTTTAACATTTTTGGTTCACTAAAACTCTAAAAAGCACAAGCTAAGGTTAAAAAACGGAAGATAAAATACAAACAAAATTCTCACGCGTCCCACCTATTTCTAAAACAGTAACTATAGTATAAAGATATCATAAGATAATGAAGATCTCTATGGCCCCACTCTGAAATCCTCTCCCTTTCTTTCCTTTCCAATTATGGCATTTGTTTCTCATAATAGAGACCAATTGTTACAAATTTCCTCAAATGAAAGATGTTCCAAGGTGAATCAATTTACTCATCTCTAATTAATGATTTAATATGATGAATCAGTTTATTTATTAAAATTGTAAAGCTAAAAGATAAACAAAAATAATATGTATTAATAAATCATAAAATATTAAAAAACAAAATATAAAAAAAAATTAGACAATCTAAATCTAAATATTAAAAAAAATTAAACAAAACCTTAGTTACGCTTATAAGGCTCATTACAACCCTTAAGGTAAAGTTATTTGACCCATTCAAGGTGAAAAATGGGATTGATGATGTTGGCTAAAGAAGAGGGCGTAAGGACTAAGACAGACTGTAAAAATCATGAAATGACTAATTTGATATTTTGCAGAACAATACGTCTCACATTTAAAATATTCAGATAACATGTTATCTACTTATCTATAAGAGACTTATAGATAATATTTTACCTAAGTAATAAACACATACTAAATTAAATGGCATTGTTTCATCATAAACAATTGCCTTCAAGAAATCAAAGAGATGGAGTTTTCATGGGTTTCAAACAGGTCAAAGGCTCTATCACATAATTGGAAAGCTTGCAATCGTTTTTTATATCATGGTTACTTGTGTGTTTGTTTCTTATAATGGAGAGCCAGAGACCAGTTATTACGAGTCAGAGACCAGTTATTACGAGTTTGCTCAAATGAAAAATTATCCAAGATGAATCGGTTTACACACAATTTAAATCGAATTTCAAAGTGTAATAAGACACAATAAAACTAAAAAAGTGTGAGAAAACATAATGAAGATAAAAAAACTCACAAAAAAATTATATCTCACAATCTAAATCGAATTTCAGAAAGTACTTCGTCTTCTCATATTTTATAGCAAAATACACTTTGTATTTTAACCACTTTCTTAATAGTTTAATTAATGATTTAATATGGTGAATCAGTTTATTTATTAAAATTGTAAATAAGTCTTTTCCAAAACTAAAAGATAAACAAAAAATTAATAATATATTAATAAATCATCAAATTTTAAAAAACAAAATATAAACAAAAAAATAGAAAATCTAAATCCAAAATTAAAAAAAAAGTTCAAAAAACCTTAGTTACGACTACTAATGCTCATTACGACCCTTAAGGTAAAGTCATTACGATCGTAAGGACCTAGACAGGTAGTAAATAATCATAAATGACTGATTTGATATTTTGCAGAAGAATACGACTTATATTCAAAGTGTTCAGATAACATGTTATATACTTATCTATAAGAGACTTAAAAACAATACTTTACCTAAGTAATAAACACATACTAAATTAAATGGCATTGCTTCATCAGAAACCAATTGCCTTCAAGAAATCAAAGAGATTGAGTTTTCGTCAGTTTCAAACAGGTCAAAGGCTCTATCACATAACTGGGAAGCTTGGAATAGTTTTTTATATTATGGGTTAATGTTTTTTTATTTATTTTATTTATACCTGTTGGGTTTTATGTTTATGTACCGTGCTCTTTAGCCAGGGCAGGGGGTGGATAATAGGGGCCGGGCGGGGCCATCGCCCCCCATCTTTTTTTGGTCGGTAGTACTGTAAACTTTTGATCTGACAGTGTAAGTTTTTATATATATCAAGTTCGCCCCAGCCCCTATGGAAGTGTTTAATCTCAGCCACTGAGCCAATGTTTCATATTTTTGTACCTTGCTCTGGTGGCTAAATGCTTTTTGGTAATTTATGAATCTCCTTTTTGTTAAATAAATAAATAAAAACAGAATTTTACGACCCTTGGTCTTGCTATAACACATTTTTAATTTTCTAATGAACAATAGCAATAATGTTTTTAAGTAAAAAAATACATATTATCTATACTCTATATAAAGTATTTAGGATGGGTAATTTAAGATGCTCTAAAATTAAGAACATATACTTGTCTCAATGCATAATGTACAACCATTTTTAAGGGTAAATAGTAATTATATATTATTTACGGATTACCCCCTTACAGTTAGTTACATAATAACCCTACACTTACTAATGTTCGTAAAAAGTTTAACAAATTTGAACTATTGATATTTTAAGAATCAATTATTCAACCCTATCCATTATTTTAGGAATTCTATAACCATTATTAGATTAAACAAAATATAATTGTTTCATTCTCGATAACGCAAAAAACTAGATAATATTCATAATATAATTTGTTTCATTCTTGATAACTCAACATGCTATTGTTTAATTGAATCTCTTACTAAGAAAAAAATCTAAACGATTTCAAATAACCTCTTGCAAAAATTGACAACTGTTTAGTATAGATGACTAAATAATATATGATATATTATCCAGATATCTATGACTAAATAATATGTATGTCAATTTTTAAATCAGGTTTATAAAGCACCAATTAAGATTCCATCCTAATTTTGAAATTCAAATATTTATAACTAGCTCACCGAATTCATAGATATGTATGTCAATTTTAAAAAAATCAGGTTTATAAAGCGCAAATTAAGATTCCATCGTAAAACTAAAATTCAAATATTAATAACTTCTCCACCGAATTCTCGAATTACAATATTCATTAATATTTTGATTTTGTTAATTTTAAATCAAATCATCAATAATTTACGTAAGCACCAATTAAGATTCCATCCTAATTTTAAAATTCAAATATTAATAACTAGCCCACCGAATTCATAGATATGTATAGGCAATTTTAAAAAATCATGTTTATAATGCACAAATTAAGATTTTATCGTAAACTAAAATTTAAATATTACTAGCTACATGGAATTCTTGAATTACAATATCATTATTATTTTGAATTTATTAATTTTAAATCAAATTATCAATAATTTATGTAAATATTGAATTTTTAAATTTTGAAACAACTCATAACTTTTCTAAAACAGACTATAAATAGAGTACATGAGATTAATTGACTTACAACTGACAATTAAAAACAGAGCAAATCAGATAAGTATCAGGTGTCATTTTAACTTATAAAATTCTAATTATATCTACTTATTTATGTTATTTAACATTGTTAATTATGCTAAAATCACATGTAATAAACTAAAATATTTATTGTATTTTTAGTTTCAAAACCTGTTATAGCTACCGACAGTTTTGTCAAAGAGGAGAATAGTTTCGAAAACCAACGTCGAGAAGATGTACCTGTCAATCAACAAGAAATATCGAATGTTCATGGGTTTCCTCCGGATGACGAATGGTGGTGGGCCAACATAGCTGAGATCAGTCGGATGTGTGAGCATTTCGATTAAATTAATCTCATCATGATTAGATTACTTCATCACTGAATAAAATGAGTACTGAATATTTTTTCTTAATTTTTTATGTTTAAAATTAATATTTGTTTATTCATGTATTACTTTAATACATCAATAATCTTTTGAACTATTTAATGTTTTTAAAATTTTCTTCACCCGCCGCATTGTGCGGGTACCTTGCTAGTATTAAAGGTACATATCAAATCGGAGACAAAAATATAACCAATTTAATTGGACGTGAAGAATACGTGAATCTTCCAACTCCAACGTTCTTCTTCACCCGCGATATATAAACCCCTAAACCCCGTTCTCAATTCTGAATTCTCATACACAACCTAAATAACCAAAAGCCCTAATTCTTTTCATTTTCTTCTTCTTCTTCTTCTTTCAATCACGCAGCAACAACACGAACCCAGGTACATATGCTTTCAATCACTTTCATGGATTCTGACGATCGATCATCTGATTCTCGAAGGTATCCACTCTTGAATTTGTTAGTTCGTTGAATAATGTGTTACTTTTATCGATTCTAAGGTTTCCGTTGCGAAAACCCTAGAATTATCAATCTAACAGACACTTTCATGGATTCTGACGATCGATCATCTGATTCTCGAAGGTATCCGCTCTTGAATTTGTTAGTTCGTTGATTAATGTGTTACTTTTATCATTCTGTGGTTTCCGTTGAGAAAACGCTAGAATCGATCAATCTAACAGACACTTTCATGAATTCTGACGATCGATCATCTGATTCTCGAAGGTATCCACTCTTGAATTTGTTAGTTCGTTGATTAATGTGTTACTTTTATCAATTCTATGGTTTCCGTTGCGAAAACCCTAGAATTGATCAATCTAACAGACACTTTCATGAATTCTGACGATCGATCATCTGATTCTCGAAGGTATCCACTCTTGAATTTGTTAGTTCGTTGATTAATGTGTTACTTTTATCAATTCTATGGTTTCCGTTGCGAAAACCCTAGAATTGATCAATCTAACAGTCTCCATTGCGAAACCCTAGAGTTTTTTCGTTTTTTATTGTACGTTCCATCTTGTATGAGTTAGTCTAACATCTTTCAAGCATAATATATCATATTATATTGTTTACATCTCTTTACATCTTCCTCTCCGAGTGCCTGATACAGAAAATAGGATGATTCTGACTAAAATAAATGGGTCAAAATTTTGGAGTCAAATGTAGTTGATATTGCTTTAATTTCATCTTTGTTAAAGAAACTTATGTTGAATATTGTATTGTTCAATGATTTGCTGAGTTAGCATATGATCCACCCCCTGTCATACGTTTGTGGCACTTGAGAAACCAGAAGGGTCACAGCAGTTGGCAGATTTTCTAACGTGTTGACGTTTGATGTCGAAGAGGTAATAACTTCTCATCTAAAGCTAGAAGTTTTTAAGAAACCTATCTTGAGCAACTCACTAGCAGCTTTGCTCGTTTACATCTGACGTTCTGTTTTTCCACTTCTGTCATAATCAGTCATGACTTCTATTGAACTTGTATAAAGTCACTAGACTATTTTTACATGAATATTTTGACAGAAAAATTTCCAGAGATATTACTTATAAAAATCTGACACATATGCCCCTTTTATTTGCTACTAATGTGGGAATGAATTTATAGATCTTACTGAGCCCCGTATATTTGTTCTTTTGAGGTGTTGCTTGTATGATGATGACCCTGATGAGGTTAGTTGCATTGGGACAAGAGGTATTGTTGTTTATACATAGTTAAAACATGTTTTTTCAAACCTTGAACCCATAGGTTCTTCTGCAGCCAATTTTGAAGAAATATGTAAGTGCCTGCTCATAGTTTTTATTTTATTTTATTAATTATATTGTCTGCATTAGTTATTAATGATAGTTTTGTCTTTTGTTTAAGTAATTGTTTTTGTAGATGCTCCAGAGGTAGAAGAATTAGCTGAGGGGGCAACCAAACCTTAGTTTTTATTTTATTTTATTAATGATATTGTCTGCATTAGTTATTAATGATAGTTTTGTCTTTTGTTTAAGTAATTGTTTTTGTAGATGCTCCAGAGGTAGAAGAATTAGCTGAGGGGGCAACCAAACCATAGAAATTCATATGATACACCTGGTCAATCGTGATAGTTCTGTATATACACAAGAAGCAAAGTCTCAGCCGCTTTTACAGTTGATGCATTTGAAACTACTACAATTCCAGAGCTATCTTTGTTCAGCTAGAAGGGTTTTAAGGTTCTTTAATTGGACATAATCTTAGTAAATGCAAACTTGTTACCTGCTCTTAGAGGTGACAAATCCGCCATTTGATTATGAATTGGTTTGATGGGGGTTAGGGGATTATATTATATCTCAAAGGGAAAAAATAGCTTAAAATGAAATGAGTTAAATGGGATGAACGTGTTTTTGTATGCACAATGTGTATCCTTGTGCATAATACCTCCTAAATCATTCTATTTAAGAAAATGGATTTTTTTTTCTTAAAATAACACAATCTTGAATCATATTTAGACTCTGATTATTTATACAAAAAGTGTTTTAGGCCAACCAGTCGAACCTGTTACTGGAGCTGCTGCTTTTGCCACTTTTACCTGCTTGTACGCTGATTATCATATTCTTGAATGGGGTTCACAACTGTACTAGTCCTCAGTCTGGGTGGAGCTAACCGAAGCTAAAACAGAAAATGCAGTATCTGTTGTGAAGTACATGTTTGACAAGCATGTTGTGTTCCACTACAACCGTACAAATAGAGAAGGCTACTATTCATTTCCCTTCTTGTTTAGTCATAGAGTAATTCCATTATCTAAATGATGGATTTATGTTGTTTAGGTAATTGGCTGAGGGGGCAACCAGACCATTGAAATTCATATGATACACCTGGTCAATCGTTTTGTGGCTGTTGGCAGAATGTCAAAGAGGTATGACTTTCTCCTAGGTATTATTTTGTGTTGTCTTTTCGTTAAGTGGTTGCCAAAATGGTTGGGGTGGGTTGACTAATGGGTCAAAATGGTCAGACTTTATGTGCAAGTCAAAACGAGTAGGGCCAACCTACAATCATTTCTTTATTCATGTCTATAAATCTGAATATTATTGTGCAAAATATGATTTAATAAAACAGTTATTACTACAAAAAATAATATAGATCTTTTTTAATAAAAGCATTTAAGAGGATTTATAAAATTTAGTACACTTCGTATGACTTCCAATCATTTGATTCATTTTCTTGTTAGTTAGACCCTCTAGCATTTATCCACTTGACCTGCTAGACGTAATAAATACATGGGTTGAAATTGTCACCTTGCCAATTTAAACATGTTTTTTCCAGCTATTAATCCTTTATAAGTTCTTCTGAAGCCAATTCTAAATAAATTATGTAAGTTTTTATTTTATTTTAATAATGATTTTGTCTGCCTCAGTTACATGTTTATCTGTGAGTATAGGAACCTACAGAAGAACCATTTGATATTAGTTCTGTTCCTAAGAAGTAAAGTCTCAGCCACTTGGAGAGAAAATCTTTTGGTAAATATGCACTGCTCTCAGTGCGCACCTCCAGCAGGGCCACTTTTACAGTTGATGCATAATAGTATAATCTATTCCAGAGCTTTCTTCATTCTGACAGCTTTTTAAGGTTCTTTGATTGGATATAAACTTGTATAAAAACAAGATGCAATCGGGTGTCACATGTGGTACGTCCTAGACGTGGTTTCCTAGGAATTATCTTGTGTTGCCTTTTTGTTAGAGGTTGCCAAATGGGTGGGTTGGGTAATGGGTCAAAACGGTTAGACTTTAGGTGTGATTCAAAAAAGTATGGCCAACCTACAATCGTTTTTTTATTCAGGTCTTTAATGTGAAAAATAATGTGCAACATATGATTTACCAAAATATTTATTACTACAGATATACTATAGATCTTTTTTTATAATAGAAGCATTTTCTTGTTAGTTAAACCGTTTAGCTTAATCCACCTGACCTGCTTGAATCATTGGTTGAAATTGTCACTTTGCCAATTAATTTATATACTCTTGAGGAGATGGTTCAGTTATTGAAAATGGTAAAGATGTAAAGGACTCTCTTTGGGTCAGTAGACATCCCCTGGTGAACCTGACTAGTTTGAAAGATTATGTAAGTGGTCGGTAATTATTTTTTTGGTTTTATTAATGATCTTGCCTGAAATGTTTATCTGTGAATACACGTATCTACAGAAGAACTATCTGATATCCGTTCTGTAATCAAGGAAGTCTCAGCCATTCGCAGTGAAAAAGTCTTCCGGTAAACAGCTGACTACTGTTGGTCCGCTTCTGCAGTTGATGCATGTGAGAAGCTACTATAATCTATATCAGAATTTTTTTCATCTAAACAGCTTTTAAGGTTCTTCGGTTGGGCATGATTTTTTTAAGCTTTTTATGGTAAAAAACCCACTACTCTTGGTCCATTTGTTACCTGTTGAGGTGGCAATTTCAACCATTTGATTTTGAGGGGACATGCTACATGAACCTCAATTTCAATTTCAGCTGTTAGGTGCTCTAGCTTAAACTCCATTTAAAATTTCTAAATGCACGTTTATAAGTGTTCCCAGTATAAACCTCTGTATAGCTTTTTAAATGCCCACTTAAGAGATGTACTTTTTAAACGGTCATTTGACACCGGAAGGTTGTGGGTTTTGGGGTTGGGGGGGGGGGGGGGGGAATTGTTTGATGTGGGTCTGGCAGTTATACTTTTGGAGTGCTCCCCGAGGAGCCCACTTTGCCATTTCTACCTGTTTTTTCTTCCATCTTGACTGATTATTGAATTCTTATATATGTGGTCTGTCCTCAGTACGTGTAGAACTAACTGAAGCTGAAACAGAAAATGCAGTAAATGTTGTGAAGCACATATTTGACAAGCATGTTCAAATGCGCTACCGGAGCAGTTACTAGAAATTATAAGCTTAAGTTTGTGGTAGCTTCCTTTTAAATATCTTATATTTAAATTAAAACACCGCTCATCTTAATCATAGATGCCCAATTCTGTTTTTTCTTCCAAGCTGTTGGCATATTTTCTAACATGTTGAAATTTATTGTCAAAGAGGTAGTAACGTCTCATCTGATGTTACTAAGAAGTACTAGAGTTGGAAGTTTTGACCACCAACTATTGGATCATGGGCCCAAAAGATATTTTTATATTTTTAGCTGTGAATAACTAAATATAGGTACCTACAGAAGAACCATTTGATATCAGTTCTGCAAGGACGTCTCTGCTACTTGCGTAGAAAAATTCTGCTGGTAAAAGCCCAATGCTCTTGGTGCACCACCGCCTCTATCTGGGCCCACTTCCACAGCTGATGCATATTAGCAGCTTCTATAATCTATTCATGATTTTTCTTCATTTTGGACAGCTTTTTAATTTCTTTGATTGGACGTCATCATGTAAATTACAAACTTGTTTCCTGTGTCTAGAGGTGGCAATTTTATCTCTTAATGAATTAAAGGCTCCCAATGTTTTTATAATGAATTAAACCTCCTATATCATTCTATTTAAGAAAATAGTTTCTTTATGAAATAATACAGTATTTGTGATCATACTCCTTTATAAAATAAGTGTTTCAGGCCAACCCAATCTGAACTGTTTTGACCTGTTTCCTGAGCCGCCCATTTTGCCACTTCTATTTCTGGTTTTCCATGTTGGCTGATTGTTGTGTTCTTGTATGTGGCTCAAATCTGGAACAGTACGTCCTCTGCCCTGGTGGAGCTAAGAGAAGCTTTTGGTCATTCTTGTAGATGCTTTGGAAGCAGAAGAATATGCTGAGTTGGCAACCAAGCCATTGAAAGCCCTACCATATGAGACGCCCTGTCATATATTTTTAGCATTTGAGAAGCCAGAAGGGTCACGCACAACTGTTGGCAGGTAATAACTTCTCATCTTATGTTATTAAAAAGTACTAGAATTGGTAATTTTACCCATTTGCTTTTGGATCCGTCTATTCTAGTTGCAACATTTTCAGATGGTCCAAAGGGTATATGTATTGTGTGAAATCTTCTAATGTGTTGAAGTTTGATGTCAAAGAGGTAATAACTTCTCATTCTTGAAACTAGTTTCTAGGTTGAACATGAGATTTTTTGTGACTTAAATAAAAAAGCCCCATAAATGTCTTTACAGGTGACAATTATGAGCCCCATAAAATGTCTTTACATCAGTACTACTGTACAAATGTGCTACAGGAGCAGTTACTAAAAATTGTAAGCTTAATTTTGTGGAAGCTTCTTTTCAAGTAGTTTATATATATTAAATTAAATTATAATGCCTCTCATTTTAATCATGAATGTCTGTTTAGGTCATTTTAGCTGTAGATGCTTCTGAAGCAGAAGAATTTGCTGAGGTAGTAGTACCAAGCTGTTGAAAGCCCAAATAGGTAAATACCCTGGTCAAATGTTTCTTGCATTCGAGAAACCAAGGTGTTGGCATATTTTCTTGCAGAGGAAAAATCTGCTGGTAAATGCTTACTGCTCTTTGTGCGCCACCATCGGGGCCCACTTCCACAGTTGATGCATATAAGAAGCTAGCTGAGCTGAAACAGTCCTCTACCCTGGTGGAATTAACTGAAGCTGAAACAGAATATGCAGAACTGTTGTGAAGCACATATTTGACATGCTCGTTGAATTCCAGTACAACTGTACAAATACGATCACAGAGCAGTTACTGTAAAATGGAAGCTTAATTGACAGAAAGCTGTTTTTCAAGTAAAATATATAAATTAATTATATAAATTAAATATCTCTCATCTTAATCATGGATTCCTGCTTTTGGTCATTCTTGTAGATGCGTTGGAAGCAGAAGAATTTGCTGGGTTAGTAATTAACCCATTGAAAGCTCTACCATATGATACACCCTGTTAAACGTTTGTAGCTTTGGAAGGGTCACAGCAGTTGGCAGATTTTCTAAGGTGTTGAAGTTTGATGTCAAAGAGGTAATAACTTCTCAACTTAAAGCTAGAAGTTTTTAAGAAGCCTATCTTGAGCAACTCACGAGTAGCTTTGCTCGTTTACATCTCTGACATTCCATTTTTCCACTTCTGTCATAATCAGTCATGACTTCCATTGAACTCGTACAAAGTAACTACACACTATTTTTACATGAAATTTTTTACAGTAAAAGTTCCAGAGATTATTTTTAACAGATTTCTCCTTGTTCTTTTTTTAACAGATTTCTCCTTGTTATTGTGTGACCAAGTCCCAAAACTTATAAAAACTTTGACAGATATGCCCCTTTTGCATGATTAGGTCCCTAAACCTCGCAAGATGCAAGCATGGAACAAAGTGGTAAGTAAACATGTTTTTTTTTTTCCTATCTTTGTAACTTTTATAGTTACTTGTGAAGCTAGTTTTAGACATTACACACTGTAGTTACTAGAGCTTTTTCCCGGGGTTTATCTTGTCTTGCCATTTTGATAGAGATGGCCTATTGAGTGGGTCGGACTGGGTTGAGTAATGGGACTTATGAGTACACTTTGTATGGCTTCCAATCTGTTCAAACCATTTGACCCTTTTTCCTTTTAGTTAGACCCCTTATCTTATTCCATTTAACCTGCATATATGAGTTGAAATTGCCACCTCAGCAATTTATATGTAGGTTCGGTTTGGGCTACACTGTAATTAAATGCTACATATTGGAGGAGATGGTCCAGTCATTAAAATTGATTAGCATGGAAAGGACTTTCTCATTGGGTCACTAGACATCCCCTTCATCAATCTAGAGACTAGTTTCGAGAATTATGTAAGTGGTTGTCCATAGTTTTTTATTATCATTATCCATCTTTATTATTTGTTTATAAGCTGATATAGGAACCTAGAGAAGAACCGTTTGATATCAGTTCACTACCAAAAGAAGTGAAGTCTCATCCTCTTGCAGAGATAAAATCTGCTGGTAAAAAGCCTAGTGCTCTTGGTGGGGCATCAGCGGGGCCTACGTCCACATTGCACAATGGGAAGCTACTATAATCTATTTCAGAGTTGTTAACATTCTGATGGCTTTTTAAGGTACTTTGATTGGACATAATCTTACAAAATACATACTTGTTACCTGTTCTTAAAGGTAGCAATTTTGACTATTTGATTGTGAATCGGTTAATGGGGGACTGGGGTTATATTTTTATCTCTACGGCTCTACTGGAAAAAAGATAGCTTACAATGTAACGGGCCAGACGGGAAGAACCTGTTAAAAGACACCCAATGTGTATTATAATGCATAAAGCCGTCTAAATCATTCTATTCAAGAAAGTAGATTCTTTTTGATATAGTACAATATTTAAAATCATTCTTTGACACTTAATGTTTATAAAAAGTGTTTTAGGCCCACCCAATCCAATTTGTTTTGCTGATTATCGTGTTCTTGTACATGGGTCAAAATGTAAGCTTAGTTCATGGAATGCTCGTTTTCTAGTGAATTATATATTAAAATAAATTATTAAATCTCTCATCTTAATCATGGATTTTGGTCCTTCTTGTACATGGTATGGAAGGAGAAGAATTTTCTAAGGTAGCAGCCAATCCGCTTGGTCAAGTCTTTGTGGCATTTAAGAAAGGAGAAGGGGTCCGAGCAGTTGGCAAGATCTTCTAACGCGTTAAAGTCTATTGTCAAAGAGGTAATGACTCTATCTCATGTTATCAAAAAGGATTTAATCTGACAAACAGGATATTATTAGATAATATAAATCTTATATATATATACCTGTAGAGATCTTGGACAAAGTGTTTTTGATCAACCCAACCCGAACCAGAGAATTACCTATTTTGACCTCAACCCCTTTTCTTCTAACCCGACCTCCTCTCATGACTCTATCTCATGTTATCAAAAAGGATTTAATCTGTCAAACAGGATATTATTAGATAATATAAATCTTATATATATACCTGTAGAGATCTTGGACAAAGTGTTTTTGATCAACCCAACCCGAACCAGAGAATTACCTATTTTGACCTCAACCCCTTTTCTTCTAACCCGACCTCCTCTCTTGTACATGGGTCAAAATGTAAGCTTAGTTCATGGAATGCTCGTTTTCTAGTGAATTATATATTAAAATAATTTATTAAATCTCTCATCTTAATCATGGATTTTTGTCCTTCTTGTACATGGTATGGAAGGAGAAGAATTTCTAAGGTGGCAGCCAATCCGCTTGGTCAAGTCTTTGTGGCATTTAAGAAAGGAGAAGGGGTCCGAGCTGTTGGCAAGATTTTCTAACGCGTTAAAGTCTATTGTCAAAGAGGTAATGACTCTATCTCATGTTATCAAAAAGGATTTAATCTGACAAATAGGGTATTATTAGATAATATAAATCTTATAAATCTTATACCTGTAGAGATCTTGGACAAAGTGTTTTTGGTCAACCCAACCCGAAACAGAGAATGACCTATTTTGACCTCAACCCCTTTTCTTCTAACCCGATCTCCTCTCTTGCCAACTCTCCACCTTTATTTAGTATGATCAAGTCCTTATAAATATTCCCCTTTTGCATGTTAATTCTCTAAAGTTGTATAAAACAAGATGCTAGCATTAGCCAAACTTGTACGTAAACATGTTTTTTTTTCTTTTAAAAATATCAAGATGATTATGATGTTGAGTGTAGTTTGTACATAGTAAAAACATGTATTCCAAGCCTTGAACCCCTTATAGGTTCTTCTATAGCGAATTTTTAAGAAAGTTATGTAAGTTCCTGCTCTCATAGTTTTTTTGTTATTTTATTAATGATCTTGTCCGTCTCAGTTTTTTTGTTATTTTTTTGTTATTTGTTATAAGAATCATATAATATTAGTTCTGTACACTCGGAAGTTAAGTCACTGTTCTCCGTTTCTTGCAGAGAAAATCTGTTGGTACAAAGATACTGTTCTCACTTCTCAGTACTCCTCCAGCAGGGCCACTTTTACAGTTGATGCATACTAAAACTACCATAATCTTTTTATATTCAAACTTGTTACCAGTTCTTAGAGGTGACAATTCCGGCCATTTGATTATTATGAATTTGTTTTATGGTGGTCAAGGGGTTATATTTTATCTCTAGGGGAAAAAATAGCTTAAAATGAAACGGGTCAACTGGGCGGTATGGGTTTAAAGATGCCCAATGTGTATTTATAATAATGCATAAAACATCCTAAATCATTCTATTCAATGGATTCTTTTTGAAATAATAAAATTTTGAATGATACTTGACTTTGATTATTTATACAAAAAGTTTTTAAGACCAACCAATCCAACCTGTTTTGGCCTGTTACTTGAGGCACTGCATATGCCACATATACCTGCGTTTTCTTCCATCTTGGCTGTTATCATGTTCACATCTGGGTGGAGCTACTGAAGCTGAAACAGAAAATGCAGTAAATGTTTTGTACATATTTGACAAGCTAGCATGTTGTGTTCCAGTACAACTGTACAAATAGAGGAGGATGCTTTTCATTTAAATTACATATTACAAAGAATCTCTAATATTAATAATGGATGTCTGTTTCTTTAGGTCATTGTTTTTGTAGATGCTTCAGAAGCAGAAGAATTAGCTGTGGTGGCAGCTGAACCATTGAAAGCCATATGATGCACCTGGTCAAACGTTAGTGGCATTTGATACACCAGAAGGGTCCCAGCTGTTGGTAGATTTTCTAAAATGTTGAAGTTATGTCAAAGAGGTAATAACTTCTTATATGATGCTTTTGGATCGGTCGGGTTCAGTATGCATTGGGTCCAAAGGGTATTTAAATGTGTAAAATCTGCTAATCGTTTTCTTAAACAGATTTGGGTATTATTGAGATAATATAAATGTTGTAATCATGTTGACATTTGCATATATAACAATAGAGATCTTGGACAATTCACGTCAACCCAAACCAAAAAAGTTACCTGTTTTGAACTCAACCCATATTTTATGTTACTTAACCTGCCTGACTTTGCCAATTTTCCACCTTTATTAATGTCATTATATGACCTTCATTGAACTTGTACACAAGTCCGTGGACTTTAACTTTTTACATGAATATTTACAACAAAAAGTCCTCTGACTTTATTGTTTACCATATTTCCCTTTTATCATGATTAAATACCTATAACTTGTATAAAAACAAGTTCATGTAGCACTACATTGTGTTTAAATACTTTTGGAGGTGATGGTCAAGACTCCCTTGTAAGTGGCTACTCGCTGGCTTTTTTTTCTCATTTTATAATGATCTTGTGTACCATGTGTATTATTTTTTATTACTTGTTTATGTGCAAATATAGGGGAAAAATCTGCTGTTCTAAGTGTGCCACCAGCAAGACCTATTTCCACTGTTAATTCATATTAGTTTTCATTTGGGTATTTGATTAAGGTTCTTCGATTTTGAATTGGTTGTAGGCCAACTCAAGGTTCTTGAGGTGACAATTTTAACCATTTGATTTTTATATTTTAGGCCAACTCGTAAGACGCCCGATATGTATCATAATGCATAAAACCTCTTTAATCATTTTGTTCAAGAAATTAGAGTCTTGAAATATAACTATATTTGTGATCACCCTTTGACACTAAATTTTCTATTAAGAAAATGTATTTAGGCCTACCAAATGTCAGATGTTTTGGCCCGTTACACGAGCGAGCCTCCCATTTTGCCACTCCTAGCTGTTCATTCATCCATTTTGGCTTGATTGTTGTGTTCTTGTATGTGGTTCAAGTATGTAATTGAAACAGAACATGTAGTAAATGATGTGAAGCATATATTTGACAAGCATGTTGTGTTCTACTACAACTCTTGAAATGTAAGCTTAATTTGGGGAAAGATGGTTTTCAATAATTTGTATATTAAAATAATTTGAAAATCTTTTATGGTTGCCTCTTTCTAGGTCATTGTTGTTGTAGATGCTTAAACAGCAGAAGAACTTGTGAAAATTGAGGAACAAGAAGGGGTTGGAGCTCTTGGAATATTGTCAAAGAGGTAATAACTTCTAATTTCATGTTATTTTAAAGTACTAGGGTTGACAGTTTTGGCCTCTTTACTTTTGGATTGGTTGGTTTGAGTTACATTTGTCCATTCAAAAGGCATTTATAATGTGTAAGATCTTCTAAATTGTTTCTAAAACAATTAATGGGGTATTGTTGAGATAACATAATTGATATAATCATATTCACGCACATTTTTGTATAACATTGGAGATCTATGACAAAATGTTTTCGGTCAACCAACCCGAACTTTAAAACTATGTGTTTTGACCTTAACATGTTTTTCTTGTAAGATACTTTATCACTACCCAAATTATTTGTAGATCTTTTGCTAATAAATACATTTAGGAGGTTTTTATGAGTTTGAGAATGCTTTATATGGCCTCCAATCTATATGATTCATTTGACCCGTTTTTAGTTAAACCCTCTAGTTAAATTCATTTGACTTGTTAGATGTAAGACATATGGGTTGCAATTGTCACCTCATTGTTTGTGTGTTGATATATATGTGATGGGACGGCACTACATTTAAAAATATACATAAGTTATACATGTGTGTTATAGGCAAATATGGTGCATGCTTGCTAAAGTTTACGTATGCATGTATGAACCTACATCTATAAATACATCCATATATATATCAAACAAGTTAGATCAGAAACAAGTCACTTCATAACAAACCCAACCAAACAACACAAGGGATATTAAAAGAACCTTAACATCTAATAAATCAAACCTTAAATGCACCTAAACCATTGTGTTTAAACCTAGCTTAATGACTAAGAAGTCATTAAGCAACCCTCGGCTAATAACATCACCAAACCGCCATATAAATTGCAACATGGATGTGGCAATCATCGGCCACCTTTGCATCCCACCATACCGCCACCTATCACTTGAATACCTATGGGTGACACCTAGCAAAGCTAGATAGGTGATTCACCAAAGCTATGGTGTAGCCTCATGATTATGTTGGTAAAGAGGCGGTTAACCAAGGGCTTATATACAACCCTTCGGCAACTTCAAACACACAAACATATCACAACTAGAAACCAAACTCCTTTGCTCTCTCTCTCGGGATTTCTTTGAAACACCACCCTCCAACACAGCCGCAACCATCACCACCATCATCTATTGTCTTTCTATCTCACGGTCCCGATCCCCATCACCACCACCATCAAACAAACACAACCATCTACACCATCACCCTCACCCGCAACAAACACCACCTTTGCTCCACCCTCTCTCTCGGCTTTCACACAACAATCAACAACCATACCACACCACCATCATCAACCGTAGTCATCTTCACCATCACCTTCTTTAAATCATCACCACAAACACCACCCGTAGCCATCATCACCATCACCATCCGTAGCTATCATGACCACCTTGTTCACTCTTATACAACAGCATCAAGGTCATCATTCTCATCATCCACAAGGTTGTAATGTTTCTTTTATATGTTTTGAAAATCAAATATTACATGTGTTATAAACACATATATAACTAGTTTTGGTACTAATACACCAAGACTAACCTTAAAACATCTTGAAATTCTTATTCTCATCAAATTACAAGGATGAGATGTTAAAAATTCAGAATTTTGGGACAAAGATAAAAGCTTTTGAAAATATAAGATTAAATCTTATAATATTAAAAAAAAATAAGCAAAAATATTAGACAACTGAGATTGTGGGAATAAACATTGAAAAATCTTTATTAATATACTGAAACTTTATTCTGTAATTTTGGCAAAAATTATGATAAATAAAACAATTTATACAAAATTGTTTTAAATAATGAAATAAATAAAATACTCAAAAATACAAAATAATTCGAGAAAATTATGATAAATTCACAGAATCATCCTTTTGAAGTATAAAGGTTTCTGAAATTATTTCAGAATTTATTTCTTTATTATAATTGAAATATGAATTTTTAGGTGTTCTACAGTAGAAAAATCGAAATAAATACTTAAAGTATATAATAATTCTGAGAAAATCATGGATGCAATGTTAAATCTGAATTTGCAGAATATATAAATTTCATAATTTTTGGAGTTATATAACTATTTTTGTTGAATATTGAAATTATTGTAAAATTTACAGAAACTGACCTGATACGAGTTAGACTTTGATATATTTATAAGATGTTCTATATTATATATGAAACTTTCTGTAAAATTTTAGGAATTTATGGACTACAGAAGATATCTTTAATGAATTTTTGGAATACTATAGAAATTACAGAAAACAATCTGTTGGGAATTAGATGTTATATAATTTATGGGATGTTACAAACTGTTGAAATAACAACCTGTAAATTTTTGGTAATTTTTAAATAACCGTAACTAATTTTGATGATTTATGAAGATTTTGGAATAATTATAACAAATTATATATAGTGAAATAAAAGTTGGGATTTTTTTGATGTTAGCTGGTTATTTCACAGCTAAACCTCAAAAGATTGTTATATCTGAGGTTTTAAAAATTTAAAGAAATTTTTATCTAACTTATAAATTATTTTATAGGTTATCGGTTGGAGACACGGTGAGATTCTGCAGGATCGGATTTCGGGTGGTTTTTTCTCTCAACTCACTGTGAATCAACACTCGGCAAGCAGTCTATGAAGAGTTGATCACAATATAACAAGTAACAAGCAGTAAGAAATTTAACAGCAGGTAAATTTTCAAGGTACTTTTATATATTGCTTCTCAACTCAAAGGATTACAAGACACTTGGACTCAAATCACTTACATAAAGAGTTACAGGGAGAAGATATATATAATACTACGTACAGCCGGATATACTTTGATACCAGCTGGACACCTTTAACCTTACATCTATACTACAAGACTCTAGGTGAGTCTTTCAGACATTTTGCCTAAGAGTTGGTAGTCAGGACATGTCCCTGACTTACCTTTTGTCACCAACTAAAGTTGGTAACATGTAC
Organism: Flaveria linearis; assembly: GCA_024085815.1. Taxonomy (NCBI): domain Eukaryota; kingdom Viridiplantae; phylum Streptophyta; class Magnoliopsida; order Asterales; family Asteraceae; genus Flaveria; species Flaveria linearis. The sequence continues at coordinate 2,388,410 of CM044001.1, forward strand.
TATCATAAAAAGGTGAACAGTAGAATAAAGTATGGTCAACAACATGGCTTTTTAGGAAGATGCCATGCTGTATCAGAGGTCTGCAGCGGACTGTTAGGGACCATACTTTTATCTGCTGGACATAGCAATGTCTTCCGAAGGATAAAGTGCTTCGAAAGAATAACTTCTTCCGAAGGCACTTATACTTCGGAAGACTGCTTCTTTCCGAAGCTTGGAGTCTTCTTTGTCTTCGGAAGCAGACTTTGTCTTCAGCTCTTTCATCAGACTTTGTCTTCGAAAGCTTTCAGACTTTGTCTTCGGAAGATATCTTCAGCTGTTGGCTTCAGTTGTTGTCTTCAGTAGTTGACTTCAGCTTTTGCCTTCGGAAGATGTCTTCAGCTGTTGTTCCTTAGACTCTCGGAAGATCTCTTGCTTGGCTTCGGAAGCCTTTTAATGTAGTACCAAAAGTGACTATGAAGTGAATTTGGTTGCACCAGCCTTATCATGATCCAACAAACTCTCCCTAAGCTGATGCTACCAAAACTTCACTTCTCTATTCTTCTCAAAGCTCTTAGCACTAAGGAAAGCAGATGTTTATCAGTATCTTCATTCTTTCCTGCTGTGATGCTGAGAATCTTGTATAAATCTTTGGTGGACAGAACCTCTACTCTGTCACCTTGGATTATGTGTACCCTCTGTTGTGACCCTCTGAAAAGAGTTAGTTGATGGGAAGTATAGTCATATTCCCATCGAACTATTGGTTCCAATTCAGGACCTTCCACCATCTGTAGAAAGACTGTGCCTTTGGTGGTTGGTCTTTCCTTGTCTTCCACTCTTTTCAGTTTCAACTCTTCTTCAATCTTGGCTCTTCTATTTCGTTCAGCCAAGTGGAGACCACTGATATGGTTTCTGATGTGTGCAGCAGTCTCAGAGTTGGAGGGATTGGAGAATGACTTCTCTGCAAGCTCAGCAAGATCAAATCTGCTGAGATGCAGTAGAGATGTGGCATTGAGCCTGTTGTTTTCACCATTCTCCCTTTCCACAATAAAGTTGTGAGAAGGTTTATCGAACCTCCACTGGATTATTGCATTTCTAGGTCCAGGAGATTGACCAGAAATCCTGTCCTCTTTCCTGGTATCCAGCAGTCACCAGTCTTCTTCTTAGCCTCTTCTCCTCAGCATTGAGGGTATCGGAGTTGAGACCAAGAAGTCTTGCAGCCTGGCCCAAGGTATCTATAGGCAATTCAAGAAATTAGCCTAGGGTGAGTGAGCTTGAAGAGTTAACATAGGTGATGTTGATAACCTCTCCCTCACAAGAGATGCTGCTCAAGATAGTGCAGTTGATGAGCCTCGTCTTGAACTCATTTATTTCCTCAAAGGAGAGAGATTTAAGAGGCTGAGGGGATGATCTTGGTTGTTGTTGGGTAGGCTTAGGTTTAGTGGTTTTGAGTTGAGTCTTGGGTTTTAGGATGGGTAGTTTGGGTGGTTGAGGTGATGTGGTAGGTTTGGGTAGAGTTGTGGGTTGAGGGGTGAAGGTTTTATCAGTGGTTTCGGGTTTAATGGGAAAAAGGATTGGTTCTGGTGTGGGTTGTGGCTGTGGTTGAGTGGCTGGGGTGAAGATCATTACTTTCATCCTTCTGTACATCTCCTTCTTTTTTCCCAAACGGATGTCAGCTTTTATTTCACTGATTATCCGCTGGAGTGTCCTTTCGGATATAGGTCCCACCTGCCTACCAGAGAAGCCATGAGCTCGGAGGTAGTCCTTCATCCAGGCTTTGTCAGTTGACTTCTTGGCAGCAGTGACCTCCTTCTCTTCCTCCCTCTTCCTTTTCACCTTCAACTTCTCCCTAGTAGCCTTCTTCATTTTCTTCTCCATTTGATCCTGCTCTTTGTTGTGTAGCAGCAGGATCATATCATCATCATGTGGAGACAGTTCAGGAAGACTGAAGCCTCTTGAGAGGAGGAACTTGATCCTAGCCTCTCTCAGCTTCAGGGCTGCCTCCCTCTGCTCTTGTTCTTCCTTCTCCAAGGCCAACCTGGCTTCCCTTTCTTGTTGTAGCCTGGTTGACCTCTTCAAAGTCACCAACTCCTTTAATGGTAGCAGGAGTATTTCCTCATTGGCAGCTCCTAGATTGATGAGCTGGTCAATGAGTGATGTTCTTCTCCTCTGGTTGATTTCTTCCTGATTGCCTACAGCTGCCTTAGAACTAGCAGCTAACAGCTTCTCAGTAGAAAACCGACCTTTCTTTTTGGCCTTCTCAATCTTCTCCTCCTCCTGAAGCTCTTCCGTAGTCAATTTTCTTTTACCTTTGTCTTTGATTGTGCTTGACTGTGGTGGTTCTTGGATGGAGGGTTGTGATTGAGAGAGAAGTTCAGCTGGTGCTTAGATTGGAGGTATTTCAGAAATGTCCTCCCTGCTCACCTCAGATGCAATTTCAGCAATGACATCTGTGATGGTCAGTTCCTCGGACATCTGAAATAAGCCTTCCGCAGCTTCTATTTCGGCCTCGGAAGACTTGTCTTGTTCTTCCGAGGCTTCCATGTAAGCTTCGGAAGCCTCAGCTAGAGCTTCGGAGATGAGACTGCTGCAGATTCTGTCCCATCTGTTTCAGTTGCTGGGCCATCAGTCCCCATTTCCCCTTCGAAGCTAATCTCAGGTTCCATGAAGACCTTAGGTTGACCAACTTCCTCCACAGTGGTAGAAGGTGCAGTCAGTCTTTGAAGCTCCTCAGCCCCAAAGTATGCAAGTGTGGTGTCGGGGCTGGGCTGTTCTAGGGATGATCTCAATACAAACTTTGTGAAAAGTCTGTAGAGATCTTGAAGCATCCTTGAGTCAATCTCCAGAAAGGATTGAGATGACTCAGGTAGTGTAATGATTTGTTGGGTGGAAATGAGTTGGGTCTGTGGTTCCATAGGTGTTTGTCTCTGAATTTTCTCCCCATTTTTGGTAGCATCATCTTGAGAGCTAGATGAGCTAGAGGAAGAAGTCATTGAGACCTGCATTGGTACATGCCTAACAGACCTCTCCGTCTGTTTCTCAGCTAGTTTAGCCTTGAGAGAGTTAATCTCAAGTTGCTGAGCGACAGTCCTTGATTCTAAGATCTTCACCTGTGATTCCAGGTTGGAGACCTTAGAAAGCAAGTACTGAAGTGTTAGTTGCATACTTCCCTCATCTTCATAAGAAGAATCACGGGGAGATGAGATAACATACCTAGTATGCTCACTCTCACCACCAGATGTGGTTTCTTGGTACCCTGGTTTCCTTTACTCAGAGTCATCTCTTTCAGAGATGTCAATGGGCAAAGTTGCCGTAGATTCAGTCCTAATTATGTTACCACTGTCCTGAGAGCTCAATGAGAGACTCTGAGTAGTGGCAGCTGAGTCTACATGAGTCCCCTCCACATCAGTGGGACTCACCTCAGTAGCAGGCTTTTGATAGGGGCTAGAGACAAGGGATCCCTCTTGGCTCTGTTGATCTCTCAGTGGGTGTTGTAGATCAACTTCATAGCCATGGAGAGATGTAATCTCTTCATCAGTTCGGAGTAAAAGGTCAGTGAAAGAGAGGGTGGTTAGTCCTACTGACCCGGGACCTTGATCAATGTCTACAGGCATTGAGCCTATGGTGGGGCTGTCCTTAGAAGGCTGCACAGGGGAGTGTAGAGACTCACCCTGTGGGCTAAAGGCTTGGGGTTCGGGCTCAGGGGTTTGAGACTGAGGAGGCTCAAAACCCACATTGAGGTCAATTGTGAAGGATGGTGTGACCTCGGACTGAGTGGGAGCCCATGATTCCACTCTAGTCATTTGGGTGTGAACAAAGGAGCTTGTTCAATCAGAGTAGATTGAACAAAGGTTCGTTTGAGGCGTCTCTGATATGTGGCTTTGATGGGTAAAGAAGGTTTTGGTATTGTGGTGGATGTTGCTGGTGTGGGTTCATCACCTGTGGGGGAACAGGGATGTCACCAGGAGCTATGCGCTCAGTCATCTCTGGAGGTAATGGAGTGTACCGTCCAGTGAAGTTGGTGGAAATCTTCTTCAGTGTCTTGAAGATGGTAGGCCTCATGTGTGGAACAGGAAGAGCAGCTGCGCAGACAAGCTTGCTTGGTTCCATCTCACAGTTGATTATGTGTTGAAGAAATCGGGGATACATAAAGAATGTATCCCTGCTGAGATTGGCGATTAGATTGTTTAACACGAATCGTGAGTAGTTGAATCTGAGGCCTCTCACCAACCCATGAACTAGGCATCCTAGTTCATATGGGATTTGATCCCAACCCCCTGATTTGTTGGAGAGACAGTGCAAAACAATGTGCAGCAGGAACTTCCAATGGTAAGAGAAGTTGAACTTGTATACTGTGGACCTGCTGACATCGCCTCCATATCCCATGAGGATATAGGTGCCTTTCAAGTCTTCCTTGGGGAACTCAGTAGGAGCCCCATCATCGTGAAGCTCGAGATGCTCCCTGATGATCTGTTCATTGATGACCAACTCTTGGCCACAAACTCTGGTTCTCAGGACTCGAACCCCCATTCATCACTGTAGTTTCTCCGTTGCTTCAAAATTCTGACATATGGTTGGAGTATACGGTTGAGTTAACTGTGAGTGCAGTGAGGTAGGTGGATTCGGTGAGAAAGGTGATGATTTGAGTGAAGTCGGCATCCCTTGACGAGTCAAGTAATGCGACTTGGTTGTGCTGAGGGTTTAGCGCCATTGGAGAAAAGGTAAGCTTGAAATTTTGAGTGAAATTTAGGGTTTGACAGTGAAGGGAACAGTTAGGGCTGTAACGTGGTAAAAGAAGATGAAATTGATAAGTTAAGATTATTTAAAAGGGGTGAATAGTGGTATGGTGGTGGTAATAGGTAACTGTTTTGGGTTACTGTGGGTGGTATGGTGGTTTACGGCTGAGAAATGATGATGGCGACAAGGATAATTTTAAATAATCTGACATTATCAACAAAATCTTTACTTTTTACAGAGTGGGGCCCAAAAGATATCCGTTACATATAAAAACCTTTACTTCCGAGGGTAAAACATTTCCGAAGGTAATTTTCTTCCGAAGGCAATTTCTCTTCCGAAGCATGATAGTGCTTACGAAGGTAAAATTGTCCTTTGAAGGCACTTTATCTTCCGAAGCCAGGCATTGCTTCCGAAGGTAAAGTTGTCTTTCCGAATGGAGAGTTGTTTAAGTTTCGGAAGTAGATCTGATATAAAATCAATCGCTTCTTCCGAGACCAAAAACTCTTCCGAGAAGAAAATTTTCAATGAGGAATTTTGGCTTCGAAAGACATTCAAGAATATCTTCCGAGAGTTAATTCCTCTTCGGAAGGAATTTATACTTGGAATAATTTAAAGATCTTTTGTAACAGGGCTTAAATTGTATTGACACAAGACATTACTCATTTAAAAAGGTCTTCAAAAGAGGTAGTTATTCAATGTTTATCATCCCAATTGCTGATATGAGATACTTAAACCTTTGTTCATCAAATGCCTTTGTGAACAAATCAGCATATTGTTAATTTGAGTCAACTTTGATTAACTTTATCAGCTGTTTCTCATGAATATCTCTAATGAAATGATACCTGATATCAATGTGTTTTGTCTTGGAGTGCTTCACCGGATTCTCAGTAATTGAGATAGCACTGTTGTTGTCAATATGGATAGGAGTAGTCATGAAGTTGAACCCATAGTCTAACATCTGATTTTGAATCCATAGCAGTTGCGCACAGCAGCTAGCAGTAGCAATGTATTCAGCTTCAGCAGTTGATGTAGAGACACAGGATTGTTTCTTGCATTGCCATTAGATAATCCTTCCACCAAGAAATTGACATCCTCCTGATGTTGATTTTTTGTCAATGTTGCAGCCACCATAGTCACTGTCAGAGTATCCATAGAGATTGAAATCACTATTTCTTGGATACCAGAGACCTAGTTTAGGTGCTACTTTAAGGTATTTGAGGATTCTCTTTGCAGCAACTAGGTGAGACACCTTTGGAGCAGCCTGATATCTTGCACAAATGCATGTGGCAAACATGATATCTGGTCTACTTGCAGTGAGATACATCAGAGAACCAATAATTGCTCTATACTGATGTTGATCAGTATCCTTCCCCTCAAGGTCAGGGCAAAGATTATGGTTTCTAGGTATGGGTGTCTTGACTGGTTTACAGTCCTTTATTTTAAATCTTTCTAAGATGTCTGAGACATACTTAAATTGACTTATGAAGAACCCTTCCTTCATCTGTTTCACCTGGATTACTAGGAAAAAGTCCATTTTTCCCATGAAACTCATCTCAAAATTCTGCTTCATAATGCTTTCAAAGTCTTTGCACATTTAGTCGTTTGAATAACCAAATATGATGTCATCAACATAGACTTGTACAAGCAAAATGTCTTCTCCACTCTTTCTGATGAAAAGAGTCTTGTCAATGGTACCTCTAGTGTATCCATTCTTCAGGAGAAACTGAGACAAGGTCTCATACCACAGTCTAGGTGCTTGGTGCAGCCCATATAGAGCTTTGTCAAGCTTGCACACATAGTTGAGGTGCTGTGGGTCTTCAAATCCTGGAGGTTGACACACATAGATTTCCCTATCTATATCCCTATATAGAAAACACACTTGACATCAAGTTGGTAGACTGTGAAGTTCTTGGATGCAGCATAAGTAAGGAAGATCCTAACTGCCTCAAGTCTTGCAACAGGTGCAAAGACATCAGTATAATCTATTCCTTCCTCCTGGGTGTACCCTTGAACTACTAGTCTTGCCTTGTTCTTGATAATCAAGCCTCTATCATCTTTCTTGTTCCTGAATACCCATTTAGTGCCTATGGGTACTTGACCAGATGGTAGTGGGCATAGATTACAGACCTTTTGTCTTTTGAATTGAAGCAGCTCCTCCTGCATCGATTCAACCCAACTACTATCCTTTAAGGCATCTTCTACCTTCTTTGGTTCCATCTGAGACAGGAAGCATGAGTACAAGCAGACATTCCTATGATGAGTTTGTCCTCTTGTTCTCACACCCTCAGAGACATTCCCTATGATGTTCTCAGTTGGATGAGTGTTATGAATCGTAAGACAAGGAATCACTTCCAATTGCAGAGATAAGTCTAGGTTAGACATATTTTGATCAGGAACTGGATCACTCTGTCCAACTGCTGTTTCAGAGTCATTCAATGAGGATTGATTGAATGATTGAGAAACATCATCAATGGTTGGTTGTGAAGTAGTATTAACAGTTGCCTGTTCCTTCAGAATACCACTTCCCTCAACCTGGTGTTGTAGTGGATCACCTGAGGAACTTTGAGGTTGATCAAGTGATTCACCTTTTGAAGTTTCACTATTTCTGGAGATAGTTACACTGTCAGATCTGTGAATAGTTGAAGCTTGTTGCCCTTCAGCTCTTGGAGAATTTGGAATAGGTCTGGGAAGCTCATATAGTTGACCTGCATCAGCATCAGCATCACTTTGATAACCTGTTCCAGCTGAAACATTCTCACAAGATGGTTTAGAATAGTTTGGAAACAATTCTAAATCAAAGATATACTCAGGTCCATTCCCCCTAACACAAGGAGTGTGCTCATTAACAACTATATTGGATGACTCCTCAAATTGTTGATTCTTAATATTGTATACTCTATAAGCTTTGGAGCTAGAAGAGTGTCCAATAAAGATAGCATCATCCGACTTCTCAGCAAACTTTGCCAAGTTGTCCTTTGTGTTAAGTATGGTCCACCTGCAGCCAAAGGACCTTAGAAAGCCAATGAACGGTGGCCTCTTGTTCCATAACTCATAAGGGGTTTTTCCATGGGGCTTAACTACAAGAACCCTGTTCTGCACATAGCATGCAGTGCTAACTGCCTCTGCCCAGAATGTTAGAGGCAGCTTTAAATCAGCTAACATGGTCCGAGCAGCCTCAATAAGTGTCCTGTTCCTCCTCTCAGCAACACCGTTTTGTTGAGGAGTTCTGGGATCATTATATTGTCTGGCAATCCCTTTTGAGTCACAGAATGAGTCAAGAACGAAGTTCTTAAACTCAGTCCCTTGATCACTTCTAATAATCTTAACCTTGTGATCAATTTGATTTTCTATTTTAAGAATAAAAGATTTTAAAGTTTCAGCAGTTTCATCTTTACTTCTTAAAAAGAATACCCATGTAAATCTTGTAAAATCATCAACGATCACAAGGCAGTATGATTTCCTTCCAATGCTCATTATACTTGTGGGACCAAAAAGATCCATGTGCAATAAGTGTAATGGAGTAGTGATAGAGTTAACACATTTGGATTTATGAGATGATCTGTGTTGTTTCCCTTTCAGTCATGCAACACAGTTATCTTTGCAGAAAAATTCCTTTTTAAGCAAACCATGTACCAAGTTATTTTTAGCCAATTTATTCATTGTTTTAAAATTCACATGACACATGCGTTTATGCCATAGTGTTGACTCATCACTATCAGCTTTAGAAAGAAAGCATGATACTTCACCCATAGGAGAAGCATTGTTCATATCCAGCTTGTACATATCCCCTTTTCTGGGAGATCTGAGAAGCACCAATTCCAGAGGAATTGTCATCCCTGGTTTGAGGATAATGCACTCATGTTCTGTGAAAAGCATCTGATGCTTCTGATCACAGAATTGAGAAACACTTAACAGATTGTGTTCAAGCTGTTTGACAAAGTGAACTTTGTCAATGTTTATTCTGCCATTGGATATACTTCCTCTGCCAGAAATATATCCTCCGGCCTCACCTCCAAATTGGACAGGCCCTCCATCAAAGTTCTGGAATTGTTGAAGGAGAGATCTGTTCCCTGTCATGTGCCTGGAGCATCCACTATCTACAATCCAGATATTGTTGTTCTTGTCAAATGGATGTCCCTGCACATAAGATGAGATGGTTAGTTTTGTTTGAAAGCCCAAGCCTTGCAGGTCTCGGGCTCTTCCAAAATAATGACATAATTGAACCAAAAGATATACAATGGGGTTCAATAGAGGTCATTGTTAAAGAAGAGGTTTGGGTTGCAGCATCTTCCTTGATCTTCCAATCCATCCTTTGGTTGATCTTTGAGGATGAGCTTGTTGAAGCTTTTGCAGCATGGTCTTCTTCCGAAGCTTCTCTCTTTTCGGAAGAAGCCTTCACCACCTTTTCTTCCGAAGTAGTCTTCTTCTGAGATGGTTTCAAGAGAGCCTTCTTGTTCTTCCGAACCTTAGAAGGTTTGGCTTCCGAAGCCATTTTCCCTTCGAAAGAAGCAGTTTCTTCCGAAAGCAACTTGGCTTCCGAGACCAACTTTCCCTTTTTCATCATTTGGACCTTTTGAAGTGGTCCAACTGAGAAACCTTCTCTGACTACTTCTTTTCTAACATTATTTGCATAATGTGTGCTTGCTGGATTGTAGTAACAATCTTTAGCCATGTGGTTGTGTAGACCACACATTATGCATGCAATGTTAGTCTTCTGAGAACTTGCAGGTTGCTGTTTCTTGGGTTTCTTCTCTTCATCAGCAACTTTCCTTTTTGACTTCTGATCCTTCAGTAGGACATGAGTGCTGGTACTGCACTCCTTTCCTGAATCAGGAGTACCTACCACTTGAAATCCGGCAGAGATGAAGACACCCTTTTGCTTAGGGTCAAACTTAAGCTTGGACTCTTCAACCTTCTTAGCAGTCCTTCTAGCAGCTTTAGCTCTGCTTCTTCTTGCCTTGGTGGTCAGGATTTGGTCATCACAGGTGGAGATGGGTGTATCCTCCTGTTTCTCCCCTGTGGAGGCCACTATTTTTGCTTCATCCTCTAGTTCCAATGGAGAAGGGTCAGCAGTTGGAACCTCTTGCTCTTCAGTACCACATCTAGGAAGTCTAATAGACTCATAAGAGTGTGGTGGAGCTATTTCACTGGTTCCCAACCCTTCTTTGTTTTGATAAAACATTTTGGAATGAGAGGTTGATGCAAGAATAGTTTGGAAGCTTTGCTCAGCAATAGCTTGCTTCCTGGCCTGAGCCTCAGCTGTGACTAACTGGGCTTGAACTTCAGAAAGTTTGGAGATCAGATCTTTGATTTGAGTCTTGTAGTTAGTCTTTTAATGTTTCAAAAGAGACACAGTTTTCTCTAACTCATCAATTTTCCTTTGATAGTCAGATTCAGCTCTTTTAAAGTCAGATTTTAGCACATTTAAAGACTCAACCTCAGATCTGATTTCCGAAATGTAATCCTTATACAATTTAACTTTAGCAATACAGGCAGCAGTACAAAGATGTTCATATACCTGATCATCATATGTTTCGGCTATGAGTGCTTGAGCGGGAGTCACATCCTGTACCATGAAGCTCCAGTCAACTTCCTGAGCAACAGCAGCTGTTTCAGTTGACTTTTCTTCATGCTTAGGAGCAGTGGGATGTGTGGAGGCCTGTGGGGTTCCCGGGTTGTTCTTGAGAGCCTTGCATTCCCTAGCAAAGTGACCAAGTTGGTTGCAGTTGTAGCACCTTGCTTTGCTCTTATTAAACCCAAACTTGCTGTTGACTGGGTTTTGAGGGAATTGCCTTCCAGTTCTCTTGAAGAACGTCTTCGCTCTGTAAGTTAAAAGAGCCATCTGCTGGACAATGTCCATGTACTCCACATCATCTGGATCGAAGCACTCAAGATTATCAAAGCAGTATTGAAAATCACCAGAGTGTCCACTTCCAGAGACAAAGGCATAACTATCCTGAAAGGAGTTGTGTTGAATCTTTTGAGACTTTGGAGTCTCAGGTAGAGTGATGAAGGGTCCAGTATGTGAGTTGTCAGGGTAGCATAGCAACTGATGTTGTGGTTCCATGCTTTCCCTTTCAACCACATGAAGGGCTGAACTCTGTTGGTTATTTGAGTGGTCAGAGGAGTTCTGCATGTTCATCTCCATCTGAAATGCACTTAGGATACCGTACAACTCTGTGAGAGAAAGAGTCTTAAGGTCCGAAGTTCTCTTGATGACAACACAGTATTGAGTCCATAGTTTAGGAAGAGAAGACATGAACTTCCTAACTATGTCTTTGTTCTCAAGAGCTACTCCAATATCCGCCAGAGTATCTACTAGCTCAACATACCTGAAGTATTGTTGAGTCAAGGTCTCACCAGCCTTGAAAGTAAAGTTCTCAAACTGCTGCTTCAAGAGATCTTTCTTGTTCTCTTGAGTTTCCTTGGATCCCTCATACATCAGCTTCAAAGCTTCCCATAAATCTTTAGCAGTCTTGCACTTCTTGAAGCGTCTGTAGACGGAGTTGGGGAGAGCAGTTTGGAGACAAATCATAGCCCTTTGATCTAGCTCTATTCTCTTCCTATCTTCCTCTGAGTAATCATCAACATCTTTTGGAATGATGCGATTACCAGTGGCAGATGTAGTGCTTGGTATGAAAGGACCATTGACAATGGAGTCCCACATCCTTGAGTCTTGACACTTGATGAAGCCTTCCATCCTGATACACCATGTGTCAAAGTCTTCAGGGGTGATCATAGGGGACTTGGTCAAGGTACCAGTTTCCATATCAGCCTTGGAGAGAGCAGCCATTTGAGTGAGTGGATTGTGGTGAGGAGTGAAAAAACAGGTTGATTAGGATGGTAAGATCTCACAATCAAGAGCCTGGAGCTCTGATACCAATTGCAGGATCGGATTTCGGGTGGTTTTTCTCTCAACTCACTGTGAATCAACACTCGGCAAGCAGTCTATGAAGAATTGATCACAATTTAACAGCAGGTAAATTTTCAAGGTACTTTTATATATTGCTTCTCAACTCAAAGGATTACAAGACACTTGGACTCAAATCACTTACATAAAGAGTTACAGGGAGAAGATATATATAATACTACCTACAGCCGGATATACTTTGATACCAGCTGGACACCTCTAACCTTACATCTATACTACAAGACTCTAGGTGAGGTCTTTCAGACATTTTGCCTGAGAGTTGGTAGTCAGGACATGTCCCTGACTTACCTTTTGCCACCAACTAAAGTTGGTAACATGTACTATCATAAAAAGGTGAACAGTAGAATAAAATATGGTCAACAACATGGCTTTTTAGGAAGATGCCATGCTGTATCAGAGGTCTGCAGCGGACTGTCAGGGACCATACTTTTATCTGCTGGACATAGCAATGTCTTCCGAAGGATAAAGTGCTTCCGAAGAATAACTTCTTCCGAAGGCACTTATACTTCGGAAGACTGCTTCTTCCGAAGGTTGGAGTCTTCTTTGTCTTCGGAAGCAGACTTTGTCTTCAGCTCTTTCATCAAACTTTGTCTTCGGAAGCTTTCAGACTTTGTCTTCGGAAGATATCTTCAGCTGTTGGCTTCAGTTGTTGTCTTCAGTAGTTGACTTCAGCTTTTGCCTTCGGAAGATGTCTTCAGCTGTTGTTCCTTAGACTCTCGGAAGATCTCTTGCTTGGCTTCGGAAGCCCTTTAATGTAGTACAAAAAGTGACTATGAAGTGAATTTGGTTGCACCAGCCTTATCATGATCCAACAGATTCATAGCCCAATTTGTGACAACCCGAGTTTTTCGGTTAATACTATTTAAACTAACTTTCTCTGTTTATCGCAAATCAATCCATTTCACCTATTATTAAAGAATAATAATAATAATAATAATGATAATTATTGTATCACAGAAAAAATAAGAGAGGGAAGATTAAGATGGTTTGGGCACGTGAAGAGGAGAACGATGGCAGCACCTGTCCGAGCAGTAGAGAACATCAACGTAGAGGGTAGGAGGAGTAGAGGTAGACCTAGGTTGACTTGAGACGATGTTATTAGGAGGGATATGATAGATTTGCATCTTTCTGAAAACATGATCGAGGATAGAAGTGAGTGGAGGCGTAGAATTAAAATTAAGGACTTTTAGTGGGTTTTGTGGGTGGGAAGGGTATACGGTGACATATGGCCGGACCCCACACGTTAGGTGTAGTTTTCCTCATCTACCCTTTTTGGGTGTTACATGTCGTTTTTTTATGAGCGCATTATCTAATTCTTCATGTGATATCTATCTTTGTGTTGTATGCCTTGTATTATGATTGTTATTGTTATTGCCTTTGTTAACGAGTTGGGGGACTCTTAGGAAGCGGTCTCCCTATCTTTCAAGATAGAGGAAAGACTTGCCACCATATACCCCTCCCAGACCCTGCTCTTCAGCGGGATACACTGGGTATGTATGTTTGTTTGTTTATAATAATATAATAATATTAATAATAATAATAAAGTACAGGGGTGTTGTGTAATTTCTGAAACTTCAAAAGAAGTTTAACAGCATGAAATAACAAAACAGAAACCGCAGGGACCATTTGTGAAACTTTGAAATTTTCAAACCCAACACCCGCCCAACCCCGTGATTCCGGCCCGGCTCCGGCGACATTCCGGCGACCCCAAAACCACCTAAAAACTCGATTTTTACAGCTAAAAACACACCCAACCGCTTCGTGTACAAGATTCGAACCCAATGCACCCCAAAACACGGTTAATCATCGAGTTATTCGGATCCAAAGCTCACATCGGATCCACTTTATTCCCGACCGTTCAACGGCTAATTAACCCACTCAAACATCACTTTAAGCAAATTGATTCAATCAGAACGAACTTTATTCGGGTATAAATCGAATACAACTTGTAATTCCATTTGTGAAACAACACACACCACCATCGATTCCCTCTCTAATCCGCGACCTGCAACTAAATCAAAATCCCCTTCCCGAATGTTTTAAACTCAAATTAACATAGGGTTTTTGATCTACAAGTCTCTTAGAAGCTATCCACGAGTTGAATTTGATTATCATCAACAATTTCACCTCGAATCAGTTTCATCCCTGTCGCGGCTTGTTCTTCGTGTAATCTGAGCATCACCTCGAATCAATTCAGGTAATTAAACATACCAACGAACTCGATTCATCATGGGGAACAAAAGCCCCATGATTATAATCATTAACAGATTCAAAATCGGGATCAATTTGGATCAAATCTGATTCTAGGGTTCGGTTGATTTGGGGGAGTTGGGTTGAAGCTGTTTAAAAGAAACTGGAAACCATGAATACCGCGGCTGTATGCCTTTGGTTCACTGGTTTGTGTGTGGGATTAGGGGATGGAGGTCACGGGTTCGAACCCGACCCCTAACATATTTTTTTTAAAGGCCCTTTTTGACCTTTTAAAAATCCAGAAAAATTTCTAAAAATTATAAAAATCAATTTTATAAACTTCGTGTATTTTCAAAATTATCTAACTTGTCACACCCCAACCTTGACGGCGGAACGTCGAGGTGTGAGGGTTAAGATTGTTCACAGCCACATAACGCTATGTTAAAATGTAAAATGCCATTAATCAATTGTTTCAAACACCACATACATCAAAGTCTCAAGATAAATCAAACGAAAACAAGAATCCAATTGTCTTTATTAAGCCTAGGTCCATGTTCTAAGTTTAAGCATTTCTTCAATCATCACTAAGCTTGCACATTACCTGAAACATGTTGAAAATAAAGTCAACTAACGAGTTGGTGAGTTCTCATGGTTTTATATATAATAAGTATACAAAAATGTGGCAATTCTAGTCAATGGTCACAAGATAGTAAGTATATAGAACATGCATAGTTACAATCAAACCTCGACTGAATAATATGAATAAGCATGATTAGCTAAGTGTATTTGGTTCCCTAGTGCACAAGCATACGACTCCTAGGAGCCGGCAATCCCTCGGCTTTAGCACCAAATAGGCTTGTCAGGCCCAAAAATCTAAGACTTCGCTAGGCTAGTAATAGTTAATGATTGCACACGTATGTTACATCTCATATAATACTTAACATATTCAAACAACAACGACTATGTAAAGAATTGCACGTGTGTAATAAGTATCAAAGCGTGTATTTGTAAGTTTGTATAAGCAACATGTTTCACCCCGAAAGGTGTGAAATAATCGTAAAGCGGGGCATAAGAACTCACGTGTTTAATAAGAGAGATTTGCAGATGTAATAAGAATAACCACGAATAAGATTTCCAACACAAACGTCACAAGGCACCTAATTAAGAATAAGGTAACGCGTTATAATTTGTTTGACGATTAATTATATTTTAGGGTTGTAAGTCTAATAGGATTTAATAATTATTCCTATTTATTACATGTTAATAATGCGATCGGATAAATGGAACGAAAGGATTTTTATACTTTGAAATAATTAATTGTTTGCGCGTATGAGAAAGAATAATATAAATAAGAAGAAAAACTTGATTTAATCGTACGTTAAACCGATTTATAAAGATTGCATATAATAATTATAACACAAGATTTAACTATTAAAAATGAACTATATATATATATATATATATATATATATATATATAAATGAACTATATATATATATATATTTATATATTAATAAGTAGCTAAACAATTTAATTATTTAAATATATATGAACATATACAAGTATTATTTTCACACATTTCTTTTGTATTTTGTTTTTAAAAATACAAAAATATATTTATAAATACAAAAATATTTATAAAAATTAATTTAGCCATAAATTAGTTAAACAAAAGTTTAAATAAATTCTGCCTTTTATAAAATAATTTTAGAAATTTTCAGAATTTAAAAAGGTTAAATAAATAAAAAGAAATGAAGAAAAGAAAAGAAAAGAAAAAAAAAATCAGAAAAAGAAGGGGAGGGGGCTGCACGGGGTCGAACCCGGGGCCTCCCATCCAAACTGAAGCGCAGGAACCAGTGAACCAGGGCCGTGGCCTGGTTCACATTGGTTTGATTTGTATTTAAACATATATTCCCTGGTTTACCCCCAATCGATGAACCCTAATTTCAAAAGAATCAAAATCGGCCCTCGATTCGGTGTTAATCACCTAAATCATCATAGGGCTTTTGATCCTTGCACAAAAACGAGTAGAAATCAGGTCTTAATTACCTGATTGATGAGGTATTGAAAGGGTTTTGAGTTCGATTAAGGTTTGGGTGTTTTTGAATTGGGGCTTTTTGATCGAGAGGATTTCTGGTGAAATTGAGGGTTTGGAGAGTTTAGGAACTTCGAAATGAATCGAAAGCCCCCCAATTTGTAGACTTGATTTCATGGTTTCGGGCATAACCCGTTTGATTTTGAAACCGTGTTCGTGTTTGCAATTTTGCAATTCTAATTGATTGATTGATTGTTTAAGCCGCGTATTAAGTTTAGAAGTGATTAATTTGATTGAATTCGTGTATTTGGACGAGATTTGATTCGAAATTCATCACGGTTACTCCTCGGCTCGATTAGGAAGGTCAACGCGCGGGAAAATCAAATTGGGTGGGTGATCGAGTTCGAAACAGGGGAACCGAGGGGGTTGTGCGGTTAATTCCGGTCAAATCGATTTAAAAGTGGTGTTTTGTAGCCTCGCCGGAGCTCGGCCGGAGCTCCGGCCGAAGCCGCCGGAAAATCGGGGGGATGGTGGGGGTTTAGTTTCAGAATTTACACAAATGGTCCCTGCTCTTTCCAATTCTATTATTTTATGTAATAAACTTTTATTCAAAGTTTTTAAAATGACTAAACAACCCCTGCACTTTAATTCTATGTTATTATTATTATTATTATTATTATTATTATTATTATTATTATTATTATTATTATTATTATTATTATTAATATTAATATATTATTATTACCATTAACATTATGGTTATTATTTTTATAATTAAATTATTATTATTATTATTATTATTATTATTATTATTGTGGTTATGGTATTATTATTATTATTATTATTATTATTATTATTATTATTATTATGGTTGTTATTATTGTTATTATTATTATTATTATTATTATTATTATTATTACTATTATTATCATTATGACTATTAATCCTTAAAGAATTAAAATTTTACGAATGAGTCCACACACTTAAATGAAATGACAAATATGATCACAAGGTATTATACAAAAATACAGGATGTTACATAACTATTTTCTGTCAAATTATTTCTTGTAATATCTTAATAAATATATATATATATATATATATATATATATATAATGATATAATTAGTTTATTTATATAAAAATAAACTATAAACAGTTGAAATCATGAAATTATTATTATTACTTATATTGTTAATATATATATGAGGATGAATGAGGCGTTGTATGTATATATATATATATATATATATAAATAAGTTACGCCTTAATAAACGCTTGGAGTTATAAAGATATATAATTAAAAGTATGATGAGTATTTTTATACATAATCTAGCATTGTTGATAATAACTGAGAATGGGAAAATACCGATAACCCGTTACCGAGACGCGAACGCGAAACTGAATAGTTATATTTTTAAATTAATGATTTATATTAATTTTATGTACACGGAATGAAACACACGTTAACCGAAACTTTAACTGTTGCTCGAAACATTATTTTCTCTGCTGTGCAATCAAGGTGAGTTTTCACGGCCCCATTTTATACTTTTTCCTTTTCGGGGGAGAAAACATGCAAACACTATTTTGTTATGGTTGCCAGTATTATTGATATCGCTTGTTATGTTAGTGGGAAACACAATTGAAAGTCCTTACAGTATCAAACCGTTAGTAATGGATTAGCGAGGTAATTCTGAGTAGTACTGCTGGGTTTGACAAACCCCGCCCGGGCTAGTCGCGCTAGCTTGATTGGAGGTCGAACGGGTGCTAAATTGACCTAACGATTGCCACGGTCGGTTAAGACGTGGTGGAAAGGCATTAAACACACACAGTCAGCTTCGGTTTGAAACACTAAATAACTTGTTTATAGGCTCGCTACCTATCGATATGCTTTATATACTAAAACATATGAAACGCTTTCTGACACAATTCTTGTTAACTAAACCTGTGGACTCACCAACTTTATGTTGACACATTTTAGCATGTTTTCTCAGGTCACAGAAACGCACAAGGTTAAGAACTCAGCTAGGATGCATGCATGGCATACATCACTACTCAACTGGTTTAATTTGTTGAAACGCATGTTGAAACAATTTAATGATGATCTCAGGTCACAGAAACACACAAGGTTAAGAACTCAGCTAGGATGCATGCATGGCATACATCACTACTCAACTGGTTTAATTTGTTGAAACGCATGTTGAAACAATTTAATGATGATTTCTATATTTGAAACGCTTCCGCAAGTCTGAAACACTTATGATTGATTTAAAAATCTTATTACTTAACGTGATGTTTTGTAATTACTGTGTTTGGTGTAACTGATGCTATCTGAGATCCTGGTATGTCACACGCCAGACGGTAAAATCCCTTTAGCGGATTTTTAGGGTGTGACAGATTGGTATCAGAGCATTAGTTATAGCGAACTTGGACTTGCATCTCATTTGCATTGCATTTTAGACTATAGCTGGATTTGCATTAGTTACACACACATAGATTTCTAAGCTATGTTTACTTAATCTGGATGCCTGAAAACTTTTGCTTTAACATACAGGAGGGTTTGAGTGCCTAATTCAAGTGATTTCAAACTCCAAAACTCGATTGTTATTGATGGTTTTTAAAATCTCGTCAAAGTCTGTGTCCCACCACTGAATACATGCAATGCTGGAAGAGTAAGATGCCTGTATCTCGAGGTGTTCTGTCTAGGCAAGGTATTCGTATAAATTCAAATCAGCCGATGGATCTGTCTACCTTACCTGGAAACCCTTGGGATGAGTATCTGCTTATAGGTACGCATGTTTTCAACAAAGTTGTGGTTGACTAAATACTTTGATTAGTCAACGTACTGGCTTTGATTCACGAATCAAACGAATACACTCGGAACATCTCATTGTCGTGTTGAATAATTCTTGTCCTTGATTTCGTTTTCCCGATTTGAACTATCCAAGATTCGAACACCACAACAAATTCTATCATCTCGAACTTTGATCATAAGCTTGTAAACATGACTTTCTCTTTCCTTTTCTTCGAGCGAGCTGTTGCAGCTCTAGACGCTACACTAGACACTGAGCGACGACGCATTAGAGCACTCACTGATAAGAACTCTACCTTACGACGCGATATGAAGCAGTTACGCTTGCTGGTGGAGACACTTCAGGAGAAACTGTCGATGTCTATTAATAGACATTAAAAATCGGCTGGTAACGTGATGGCACTTTCTGATCGCCTGGACGAGCAGGATCATCACAACCTAGCGGCAGACGTGAGACCAACAGGACTGGAAGCAGGAAGAACCAGAAGATGCACCAGCGGACGTACCCGCTGATGATGACGGCTTTGTCATGTCCTGCTAATGTCTGATGTTCTGCCTATCTTGGATCTTGTTTTGTTTTGATTTCAGTTCTTGCGTTATTTCATATTACACCTAGATGGATAGGGGTGGTTATATGAAATACATGATTATTTACTTTATACATTATGATGATCACATGTATTATGTTATTTCATGTACGTGTAATGTGAATACGTAGAATCATGTCTGGACGAAGAGTTGGACGCCCACGTGGACAAGGAAACATTAATCTAACGCAAGCTGAACTCGATGCCATCATAAATGAGCGTGTTGCTGAAGCGCTCGAGGCGTTAGAAAAGACCAGGAACCAAAATCAAAACAACAATATCAACCAGAACCAAAACCAAGGATGTAAACCTCTATCAATAGATCTTTTGGATCAAATCCTTGATACTCTACGTAACAATCCTTAAAATCTTTTGGATCAAATCCTTGATACTCTACGTAACAATCCTTAAATCATTAAGACGTATCCACTCATTCCAGGTCAAGCAGTCTGCACTTTCAAGATGTTCATGGACTGCAAACCTCATTCCTTCAAAGGCTTCGAAGGTGTTATTACCCTCCTTCGTTGGATTGAGAAGCTGGAATCCGCCTTTGCAATGTGTAACTGTCCAGCAGAAAACTGTGTCAAGTATGCTTCCGGCACTTTGGAAGGACCAGCTTTGACATGGTGGAATTTACAGGTCCAAACCTTAGTACTTGATGCTGCTAACAGTATGCCTTGGGATGATTTCAAGATATTAATGAAGAAAGAATACTGCCCGAGGAATGAAGTCCAGAAGCTGGAGAGCGAATTCTGGAATCTTAAAATGGTTGACTTTGAAATTGAGGAATACACAACTCGTTCACACGAGTTGGCTGCTCTATGTCCCCAGATGGTGACCCCGGTCTACAAACGGATTGAGAAGTACATTGATGGTCTAGCTCCTCAAATCCAAGCTAGTGTTAGGCTGCTGACCCTATCACTATTCAGCAGGCTATTCGACTAGCTCACAAACTCACCGATCAGGCAGTGGCACAGGGTACTTTGCCTAAACGTGGCGCTGCATCTGGCTCATCTGATAATAAGCGAAAGTGGGATGGTACCACTAACAAGTCCTCAAACTCCAACAGCAACCAACAACAGCATGCTAGAAAATTCGATTCATCCCGGCACTTCAATAATGCCAACCAGAACAACAACGGTGGACAAGGATCGAGTGGCTACGTTGGTAATAACCCAAAGTGTAACAAGTGCAACTTCCATCATTATGGTCAGTGTGCTCGTTTTCGTTGTCAAAGATGTGGCAAGACGGGTCATATTGCTAGGGATTGCAGGGGTGATCTGGTGGCTAGGCAACAACCACAACAACAAAGACCAGGAGAAACACGTAAGGGTTGTTATGAGTGTGGCAAGGAGGGCCACTACAGGAAGGATTGCCCACAACTGAAGAATGGCAATAGGGGCTATAATGGAAACAACAACAATGGAAATGGCGCCAAAGGTCGAGCTTTTGTGATTGGCTCTGGTGAGGCAAGAAATGATCAGAACGTGGTTATCGGTACGTTTCCTCTGAATGGTCGCTTTGCTTCTATACTGTTTGATACCGGTGCTGACAAGAGTTTTGTTTCCAACAAGTTTATTAAACTTCTAGATGTAACCTTAGTTGATATGGAACCTAGTTACACTGTAGAATTAGCTGACGGGAAATTAATTGAGGCAACTCACATCATTAAGGGATGTAAATTAGGATTATCCGGACATGAGAAGATATAGATCTGATGCCTATCACACTTGGTAGTTTTGACGTAGTCGTTGGCATGGATTGGTTATCTAAAAACCAAGCCGAAATTTTCTGTCACGAGAAAATCGTTCGTGTACCACTTCCTAGTGGTGAAGTCTTGTTAGTTCAGGGCGAGAAGAGTGGTACAGTCTCTGGAATCATATCCTACATGAAAGCCCAGAAATGTCTACGTAAGGGTCATACAGCTTTCCTTGCTATGCTCACGGAAAAAGAAACCGAGAAAAGAAGATTGAAGATATCCCTGTTGTACGTGATTATCCCGAGGTTTTCCCTGAAGACCTACCTGGTCTCCCACCGCATCGTCAAGTCGAATTCCAGATCGATTTGGTACCTGGAGCCGCACCTATCGCAAGAGCACCATACAGATTAGCTCCGAATGAACTACAAGAGCTGTCTAAGCAATTGCAAGAATTGTTAGACAAGGGATTCATACGTCCCAGCTCATCCCCGTGGGGAGCCCCAGTCCTGTTTGTCAAGAAGAATGACGGAACCTTCCGTATGTGTATTGATTATAGAGAATTGAACAAAGTAACGATTAAAAATCGTTATCCTCTTCCACGCATCGATGATTTGTTCGATCAGCTTCAAGGGTCGAGTTTCTATTCCAAGATAGATCTGAGGTCAGGATATCATCAGCTAAGGGTTCGAGATGAAGACATTTCAAAAATTGCATTTAGAACTAGGTATGGCCACTACGAGTTTCTGGTTATGCCATTCGGGTTGACCAACACACCAGCGGTTTTCATGGACCTCATGAACCGAGTGTGCAAACCTTATTTGGACAATTTCGTCATTGTCTTCATCGATGACATCCTTATTTATTCAAAGAATAAGGAAGAACACGAGGAGCACCTTAGACTGATTCTGGAGCTGCTGAAACGAGAACAATTGTATGCTAAATTTTCAAAGTGCGACTTCTGGATACGAGAGGTCCAATTCTTGGGTCATATGGTCAATGAGAAAGGAATACATGTTGACCCGGCAAAAATAGAAGCCATCAAGAACTGGGCGACGCCTAAGACTTCGACTGAGGTACGACAGTTTCTTGGGTTGGCTGGCTATTATCGACGATTCATTGAAGGGTTTTCAAAGATTGCTCAACCTCTCACCGCGTTGACTCATAAAGGCACTACGTACAATTGGGGTGACAAACAAGAATCAGCATTTCAGGTTCTGAAGCAGAAACTCTGTACGGCACCGATTCTATCCCTGCTTGAGGGAACAGACGATTTTGTAGTTTACTGTGATGCTTCTATTCAAGGTCTCGGTTGTGTGCTAATGCAACGCGAGAAGGTGATTGCTTACACATCCCGACAATTGAAAGTTCACGAGAAAAACTACACGACACATGACTTAGAATTGGGAGCCGTGGTGTTTGCATTCAAGATATGGAGACACTACTTGTACAGTACCAAATGCACCATTTACACCGATCACAAGAGTCTCCAGCACATCTTTGAACAGAAGGAATTGAACATGAGGCAACGTCGTTGGGTCGAATTGTTGAACGACTATGATTGCGCGATCAAGTATCATCCAGGCAAGGCAAATGTGGTAGCTGATGCCCTTAGTCGTAAGGAAACCCTAAAGCCTCATCGGGTGCTCACATTGCAAATGACTATCCACTCTGACTTACCAGTGCAAATCAAAGCTGCTCAATCTGAGGCTATGAAGACGGAGAATCTGAAAGCCGAGTCACTGCGAGGCATGGAGAAACAATTAGAGGTCAAACCTAACGGAATTCGTTACTTCATGGGACGAATATGGGTTCCTTTTTATGGAGACCTACAAGAGCTGATAATGGATGAAGCCCACAAGTCATGATATTCTATTCATCCTGGTTCGGATAAGATGTATCAGGATTTGAAGATTCTATACTGGTGGTCAAATATGAAAGCTGATATTACCACTTATGTAAGCAGATGTTTAACCTGTTCTAAGGTTAAGGTGAAATATCAAAGGCCATCCGGTTTGCTCCAACAACTGGAAATTCTAGTATGGAAGTGGGAACAGATATCAATGGATTTCATCCCGAAACTTCCTCGGACGTCCAGCGGATGCGATACCATTTGGGTGATTGTAGATCGTTTAACGAAATCCGCACATTTCCTGGCAATCCGGGAGACTGATCGAATGGAGAAGTTAACCCGTATCTACCTAAGGGAAATAGTCTCTCGGCATGGTGTGCCAATCTCCATAATCTCTGATCGTGACGCTCGATAGACTTCACACTTCTGGCAATCCTTACAACGATCATTGGGAACGCGGTTGGATATGAGCACTGCATATCATCCGCAGACTGACGGCCAGAGTGAGCGTACGATCCAAACTTTGGAGGACATGTTACGCGCGTGTGTGATTGATTTTGGCGGCAGTTGTGAAACTCACTTACCGTTAGTTGAGTTTTCATACAATAATAGCTATCACACGTCGATCAAAGCTGCTCCATTCGAGGCACTATATGGGCGTAAGCGCCGATCACCTATTTGTTGGGCGGAAGTTGGGAAAAGTCAACTTATCGGTCCTGAACTCGTGCACGAGACGACAGAGAAGATCGTGCAGATCCGTAACCGTATGGCAGCAGCACGTGACCGACAAAAGAGTTACGCCGACAAGCGCCGTAAACCATTAGAGTTTCAGATTGGTGACAAAGTACTGCTGAAAGTGTCACCTTGGAAGGGCGTGATTCGTTTCGGAAACGTGGAAAACTAAACCCGAGATATGTGGGACCATTTGAGATTATCAAACGGGTCGGCCCCGTAGCCTATCAACTAAGTCTACCCTAAGAACTCAATGGAGTGCACAATGTGTTCCACGTTTCGAACCTAAGGAAATGCCTTTCAGATGAGACACTCGTCATTCCGTTAGAAGAGATACGCGTGGATGAACAGCTTCGTTTCATTGAAGAACCGGTAGAGATTATGGATCGAGATGTCAAAACACTAAAGCGTAGCAAAATTCCCATTGTGCGCGTTAGATGGAACTCTAAGCAAGGTCCAGAATTCACCTGGGAACGTGAGGACCAGATGAAATCCAAATATCCACATTTGTTCGCGGATACAACTTCAGGACCTAACTCTAACTGAATTTCGGGACGAAATTCTCTCAACTGGGGGATACTGTGACACCTCACAATATCAAGCAAAGAACATTGCGGCTCTACTTTCACAATTGTGTGACAGCTCAGATGATAAAGATGGATTTGATGATATGCTCAGATGATAAAGATGGATTTGATGATATGACTGACAACGAACCATCAGAATCCGAAAGTTCTTCAAAGAGTACCTCAGAATTATTATTATTGTTATTGTTATTACTATTATTATCATTATGACTATTAATCCTTAAAGAATTAAAATTTTACGAATGAGTCCA
Source organism: Flaveria linearis (assembly GCA_024085815.1). Taxonomy (NCBI): domain Eukaryota; kingdom Viridiplantae; phylum Streptophyta; class Magnoliopsida; order Asterales; family Asteraceae; genus Flaveria; species Flaveria linearis. Next base: position 2,412,795 of record CM044001.1, read on the forward strand.
CACACTTAAATGAAATGACAAATATGATCACAAGGTATTATACAAAAATACAGGATGTTACATAACTATTTTCTGTCAAATTATTTCTTGTAATATCTTAATAAATATATATATATATATAATGATATAATTAGTTTATTTATATAAAAATAAACTATAAACAGTTGAAATCATGAAATTATTATTATTACTTATATTGTTAATATATATATGAGGATGAATGAGGCGTTGTATGTATTATATATATATATATATATATATATAAATAAGTTACGCCTTAATAAACGTTTGGAGTTATAAAGATATATAATTAAAAGTATGATGAGTATTTTTATACATAATCTAGCATTGTTGATAATAACTGAGAATGGGGAAATACCGATAACCCGTTACCGAGACGCGAATGCGAAACTGAATAGTTGTTATATTTTTAAATTAATGATTTATATTAATTTTATGTACACGGAATGAAACACAGGTTAACCGAAACCTTAACTGTTGCTCGAAACATTATTTTCTCTGCTGTGCAATCAAGGTGAGTTTTCACGGCCCATTTTATACTTTTTCCTTTTCGGGGGAGAAAACATGCAAACACTATTTTGTTATGGTTGCCAGTATTATTGATATCGCTTGTTATGTTAGTGGGAAACACAATTGAAAGTCCTTACATTATCAAACCGTTAGTAATGGATTAGCGAGGTAATTCTGAGTAGTACTGCTGAGTTTGACAAACCCCGCCCGGGCTAGTCGCGCTAGCTTGATTGGAGGTCGAACGGGTGCTAAATTGACGTAATGATTGCCACGGTCGGTTAAGACGTGGTGGAAAGGCATTAAACACACACAATCAGCTTCGGTTTGAAACACTAAATAACTTGTTTATAGGCTCGCTATCTATCGACATGCTTTATATACTAAAACATATGAAACGCTTTTTGACACAATTCTTGTTAACTAAAACTGTGGACTCACCAACTTTATGTTGACACATTTTAGCATGTTTTCTCAGGTCACAGAAACGCACAAGGTTAAGAACTCAGCTAGGATGCATGCATGGCATACATCACTACTCAACTGGTTTAATTTGTTGAAACGCATGTTGAAACAATTTAATGATGATTTCTATATTTGAAACGCTTCCGCAAGTCTGAAACACTTATGATTGATTCGGGTTTAACATGAAACTGACCCATAGAATTAGACTAAAACAATACTCATGCATAATTGCTATGTCATGTCTTAGTTTCACATACCAAAAACTTCAGTTTATGGATGGATTGTCAATTGTCAACATGACAACCACCTATGATGTTTGAAAATTTTAAATGTATTCTCTCTTTTATTTTATGTTTTATGAGCCAACTAAAGTTAGATCATATTCATGTTTGTTATTGGACTTACAAGCCTAAAACTTACATTTAGATATGAAGGCAAATCCACAATGCAAAATTATGAAATGGTGGCAATTTAGTCTTATATTTACCATTTTATCAATATGAAAATATACAACATGAAATGTTGTTACGAAAGATTACTTGTGTTTGTTTTTTGATTTAGTCGCACATGCAATACTTGAGAGTGATTTATAGAATTACTAGTATGAATGGTTTCTTTAGTTTGGTTTGAGTGCGGATTTAGCCCATGACTTTAAAAAGTTACGGATTTGATTGTAGTTTTTCTCGATTTTTAATATTTTTGGTTCACTAAAACTCTAAAAGTACACGTTAATTAAAAAAACAGAAAAAGAAAATATACAAACAAATTCTCACAGGTCCCACCGATTTCTAAAACAATAACTATAGTATAAAGATATCATCAAATAATAAAGAACAAAATATAAACAAAAAAATCAGACAACCTAAATCTAAATATTAAAAAAAAAAAAAAAATCTTAGTTATGCTTATAAGGCTCATTACGACCCTTAAGGTAAAGTAATTACGACCGTAAGGACTGAGACATGTAGTAAATAATTATGAAATGACTAATTTGATATTTTGCAGAACAATACGACTCCTATTCAAAGTGTTCAGATAACATGTTATCTACATATCTATAAGAGATTTAAAAATAATACTTTACCTAAGTAATAAACACATACTAAATTAAATGACATTGCTTCATCAAAAACCAATTGCCTTCAAGAAATCAAAGAGATGGAGCTTTCATGGGTTTCAAACAAGTCACTCTATCACATAATTGGGAAGCTTGAAAAATTTAGATGTATTCTATATTTTATACTATGTTTTCAGAATCAACTCAAGATCATACTCATGTTTGTTATCGAGCATACATGCCTAAAACTTGCATTTTAAATATGAAGGCCAATCCACAAGTGACGCAAAATTATAAAAAAGTAGCATTTTAACCTCTTCTATGACTCTCGAAATAGAAGGCCGGGCATGATTAAAGACCACCTCATTTCGCATCCTCCAAATACACCAAATCACAATGTGAACCAAGGCGTGTGCTGCTTTCTTCTTCTTCTTAGAGGCTGACATGTAACCATGCAACTCGCATCTGAACCTATTTTCTGATGGAACAAGATTGTCTCCATATATTTTCCTCACTTTCCCTTAGTGTGACATCCTGCAATAGCCCAAGCATTATTCTCAGTTTGCTCAAATGGAAAGATGATCCAAGATGAATCGATTTACTTGTCTCTAATTAATGATTTAATATGATGAATCCGTTTATTTAATAAAATTGTAAATAAGTTTTTTACAAAACTAATAGATATATTCAATAATAATATACATTAATAAATCATAAAATTTTAAAAAACAAAATATAAATAAAAAATGAGACAATCTAAATCCAATTCTAAAAAAAGTTCAAAAAACCTTAGTTACAACTACAAGGCTCATTACGACCCTTATGGTAAAGTTATTACGACCGTAAGGACTAAGACAGACCGTAAAAAATCATGAAATGATTAATTTGATATTTTGTAGAACAATACGACTCATATTTGAAATGTTCAGATAACATTTTATCTACTTAATTATCTATAAGTGATACTTTACGTAAGTATTAAACACATACTAAATTAAATGGCAGTGCTTCATTAGAAACCAATTGCTTTCAAGAAATCAAAGAGATGGAGTTTTCATCGGTTTCAAGCAAGTCAAAGGCTCTATCACATAATTGGGAAGCTTGGAATCGTTTTTTATAGTATGGGTTAATGTTTTTTTTGTTTTTTAAATTTTATATTATTTATTCATGTTGGGTTTCATGTTTATGTAGCTTACTCTTTAGCCAAGGCAAGGGGGAGGATAATAGGGGCCGAGGGGGGCACCACCCCCCATTCTTTTTATGGTCGGTAGTGTAAACTTTTGGTCCGTTGTGTAAATTATTGGTTCGGCGGTGTAAATTTTTTTTATATATATCGAGTTCGTCCCGGCTCCTTATGGAAGTATTTAGTTCCGCAACTAAGCCAAGGTTTCATGTTTATGTCTAACTCTTTAGCCACCGGCTAAATGTTTTTTGGCAATTTATGAATCTCTTTTTTATTAAAAAAATAAATAAAAACTTAATTTTACGAATCTCTTGCTATAACACATTTTTAATTTTCAAATAAATAATAACAATAATGTTTTTAAGTAAAAAAAATACATATTAAATTAAAAGATACGTATCAAATCGGAGATAAAAATATAACCAATTTAATCGGAGACGTAAAGAATACGCGAATCTTCCAACTCCAACGTTCTTCTTCACCCGCGATATATAAACCCCTAAACCCCGTTCTCAGTTCTGAATTCTCATACACAACCTAAATAACCAAAAGCCCTAATTCTTTTCTTCTTCTTCTTCTTTCAATCACGCAGCAACAACACGAACCCAGGTACATATGCTTTCAATCACTTTCATGGATTCTGACGATCGATCATCTGATTCTCGAAGGTATCCACTCTTGAATTTGTTAGTTCGTTGATTAATGTGTTACTTTTATCAATTCTATGGTTTCCGTTGCGAAAACCCTAGAATTGATCAATCTAACAGACACTTTCATGGATTCTGACGATCGATCATCTGATTCTCGAAGGTATCCACTCTTGAATTTGTTAGTTCGTTGATTAACGTGTTACATTTATCAATTCTAAGGTTTCCGTTGCGAAAACCCTAGAATTGATCAATCTAACAGTTTCCATTGCGAAACCCTAGAGTTTTTTCGTTTTTTATTGTACGTTCCATCTTGTTTGAGTTAGTCTAACATCTTTCAAGCATAATATATGATATTATATTGTTTACATCTCTTTACATCTTCCTCGCTGAGTGCCTGATACAGAAAATCGGATGATTCTGACTAAAATAAATGGGTCAAAATTTTGGAATCAAATGTAGTTGATAGTGCTTTAATTTCATCTTTGTTAAAAGAAACTTATGTTGAATATTGGATTCTTCAATGATTTGCTGAGTTAGTATGTGATCCACCCCCTGTCATACGTTTGTGGCACTTGAGAAACCAGAAGGGTCACAGCAGTTGGCAGATTTTCTAACTTGTTGACGTTTGATGTCAAAGAGGTAATAACATCTCATCTAAAGCTAGAAGTTTTTAAGAAACATATCTTGAGCAACTCACTAGCAGCTTTGCTCTTTTACATCTCTGACATTCTGTTTTTCCACTTCTGTCATAATCAGTCATGACTTCTATTGAACTTGTATAAAGTCACTAGACTATTTTTACATGAATATTTTGACAGAAAAATTTCCAGAGATATTACTTATAAAACTCTGACACATATGCCCCTTTTATTTGCTACTAATGTGGGAATGAATTTATAGATCTTACTGAGCCCCATATATTTGTTCTTTTGAGGTGTTGCTTGTATGATGATGACCCTGATGAGGTTAGTTGCATTTGTGACAAGAGGTATTGTTGTTTATACATAGTTAAAACATGTTTTTTCAAGCCTTGAACCCTTTATAGGTTCTTCTGCAGCCAATTTTGAAGAAATATGTAAGTGCCTGCAGCTCATAGTTTTTATTTTATTTTATTAATGATATTGTCTGCCTTAGTTATTAATGATAGTTTTGTCTGTCGTTTAAGTAATTGTTTTTGTAGATGCTCCAGAGGTAGAAGAATTAGCGGAGGGGGCAACCAAACCATTGAAATTCATATGATACACCTGGTCAATCATGATAGTTCTGTATATACACAAGAAGCAAAGTCTCAGCTGCTTTTACAGTTGATGCATTTGAAACTGTTCAGCTAGAAGGGTTTTAAGGTTCTTCAATCGGACATAATCTTTGTAAATGCAAACTTGTTACCTGCTCTTAGAGGTGACGAATCGGCCATTTGATTACGAATTGGTTTGATGGGGGTTAGGGGATTATATAATATCTCGAAGGGAAAAAATAGCTTAAAATGAAATGGGTTAAATGGGATGAACGTGTTTAAGTATGCACAATGTGTATCCTTGTGCATAATACCTCCTAAATCATTCTATTTAAGAAAATGGATTTTTTTTTAAATAACACAATCTTGAATCATATTTTGACTCTGATTATTTATACAAAAAGTGTTTTAGGCCAACCAGTCGAACCTGTTACTGGAGCTGCTGCTTTTGCCACTTTTACCTGCTTGTACGCTGATTATCATATTCTTGAATATATGGGGTTCACAACTGTAATAGTCCTCAGTCTGGGTGGAGCTAACCGAAGCTAAAACAGAAAATGCAGTATCTGTTGTGAAGTACATGTTTGACAAGCATGTTGTGTTCCACTACAACCGTACAAATAGAGAAGGCTACTATTCATTTCCCTTCTTGTATAGTCATAGAGTAATTCCATTATCTAAATGATGGATTTATGTTGTTTAGGTAATTGGCTGAGGGGGCAACCAGACCATTGAAATTCATATGATACACCTGGTCAATCGTTTTGTGGCTGTTGGCAGAATGTCAAAGAGGTATGACTTTCTCCTAGGTATTATCTTGTGTTGTCTTTTCGTTAAGTGGTTGCCAAAATGGTTGGGGTGGGTTGAGTAATGGGTCAAAATGGTCAGACTTTATGTGCAAGTCAAAACGAGTAGGGCCAACCTACAATCATTTCTTTATTCATGTCTATAAATCTGAATATTATTGTGCAAAATATGATTTAATAAAACAGTTATTACTACAAAAAATAATATAGATCTTTTTTAATAAAAGCATTTAAGAGGATTTATAAAATTTAGTACACTTCGTATGACTTCCAATCATTTGATTCATTTTCTTGTTAGTTAGACCCTCTAGCATTTATCCACTTGATCCGCTAGACGTAATAAATACATGGGTTGAAATTGTCACCTTGCCAATTTAAACATGTTTTTTCCAGCCATTAATCCTTTATAGGTTCTTCTGAAGCCAATTCTAAATAAATTATGTAAGTTTCTGCTCATAGTTTTTATTTTAATTTAATAATGATTTTGTCTGCCTCAGTTACATGTTTATCTGTGAGTATAGGAACCTACAGAAGAACCATTTGATATTAGTTCTGTTCCCAAGAAGTAAAGTCTCAGCCACTTGGAGAGAAAATCTGTTGGTAAAAATGCACTGCTCTCAGTGCGCAACTCCAGCAGGGCCACTTTTACAGTTGATGCATAATAGTATAATCTATTCCAGAGCTTTCTTCATTCTGACAGCTTTTTAAGGTTCTTTGATTGGATATAATGTCATTAAATGCATACCTCTCACTTGTTCTTAGAGGTCGGTGACAATTCGGCCATTTGATTATGAATTGGTTTGATGGGGCCAGGGGTTATATTATATCTCTAAGAGGTAATAACTTCTCATATGATGCTAACTGGATGGGTATTATTGAGATGATATAAATGTACTAATCGTAGCTCTGTAGTGTTGTCACACAAGATAAGCACGCCGCCCGCCTGCTGGCCGGGCGAATCTAAGTTCTCTTCCGGTCAACTGTCCACCCAGTCAAGTGCGTTGACACTTATATTAACAGTAGATGTCTTGGATGAAGTGTCTTAGGTCAACCCAACCCAAGGCGCAAAAAAAATGTTCTGCCCTCGGGCAATTTTTCTTGTTTACATGAATATTAAGAACAAAGAGTCCCCAGATTTGACTTTTAATGTATTTCTTCTTTTTTCGGAGAGAAAGTTTGCTGGTAAAAATACAGTGCTCTCAGTGCACCTCCAGCAGGGCTACTTTTACAGTTGATGCATATGAAAACTACTATCATCTATTCCAGAGCTTTCTTCTTTCAGACAGCCTTTTAGGGTTCTTTGATTGGATATAATTTAATTAAATGCAAAGCTGTTACCTGTTCTTAGAGGTGGCAATTCAGCCACTTGATTATAAATTGGTTTGATGGGGGTCAGGGGTTATATCGTATCTCTAAGGGAACGAGTTTAAAGATGCCTAATGTGTATTTAATTTATAAAACCTTCTCAAATCATTCTATTCAAGAAAATGGATTCTTTTTGAAATAACAAAATTTTGTATCATACCCATTGACTAATTATTTATTTAAAAGTGTTTTAAGACCATCCAATTTAACCTGTTTTGGCCTGTTACTTGAGCTGCTGCATTTGCCACTTTTACCTGGGTTTTCTTCCATCTTGACCGATTATCATGTTCTAGTATGTGGTTCACATCTGCAAGTCTGTAACAGCCCATAATCTGGGTGGAGCTACCGAAGCTGAAACAGAAAATGCAGAAAATGTTGTGTAGTACATATTTGACAAGCATGTTGTGTTCCAGTACAACTGTACAAATAGAGAAGGCTGTTTTTCATTTAAATTACATATTAAAAAGAATCTCTTATCGAAATAATGGATTTCTGTTTTTTAGGTCATTGTTTTTGTAGATGCTCCAGAAGTAGAAGAATTGGCTGAGGTGGCAACCAAACCATGGAAAGCCATATGATGCACCTGGTCAAACGTTTGTAGCATTTGAGAAACCGGAAGAGTTCCGGACGTTGGCAGATTTTCTAACATGTTGAAGTTTGATGTCAAAGAGGTAATAACTTCTCATATGATGCTAACTGGATTAGGGTATTATCGAGATGACATAAATTTAGTAATCGTATTGACATTTGTTTTAACTGTAGATATCTTGGATGAAGTGTCTTAGGTCAACCCAACCCAAGGAGTAAAAATTACCTGTTCTGACCTCAGCCTGTTTTTCTTGTTACCTGACTAGCCAATTTTTCTTGTTTACATGAATATTGACAACCAAGTGTCCCCAAAGATTATTGATTAGGTCCCTAAACTTGTATAAAAACAAGACGCAATCGGGTGTCACATGTGGTACGTCCTAGACTTGGTTTCCTAGGAATTATCTTGTGTTGCCTTTTTGTTAGAGGTTGCCAAATGGGTGGGTTGGCTAATGGGTCAAAACGGTTAGACTTTAGGTGTGATTCAAAAAAGGTATGGCCAACCTACAATCGTTTTTTTGTTCAGGTCTTTAATGTGAAAAATAATGTGCAACATATGATTTACCAAAATATTTATTACTACAGATATACTATAGATCTTTTTTATAATAGAAGCATTTTCTTGTTAGTTAAACCGTTTAGCTTAATCCACCTGACCTGCTTGAATCATTGGTTGAAATTGTCACTTTGCCAATTAATTTATGTACTCTTGAGGAGATGGTTCAGTTGTTGAAAATGGTAAAGATGTAAAGGACTCTCTTTGGGTCAGTAGACATCCCCTGGTGAACCTGACTAGTTTGAAAGATTATGTAAGTGGTTGCTATTTATTTTTTTGGTTTTATTAATGATCTTGTCTGAAATTTTTATCTGTGAATATACGTATCTACAGAAGAACTATCTGATATCCGTTCTGTAATCAAGGAAGTCTCAGCCATTCGCAGTGAAAAAGTCTTCCGGTAAACAGCTGACTACTGTTGGTCCGCTTCTGCAGTTGATGCATGTGAGAAGCTACTATAATCTATATCAGAATTTTTTTCATCTAAACAGCTTTTAAGGTTCTTCGGTTGGGCATGATTTTTTTAAGCTTTTAAAAACCCACTACTCTTGGTCCATTTGTTACCTGTTGAGGTGGCAATTTCAACCATTTGATTTTGAGGGGACATGCTACATGAACCTCAATTTCAATTTCAGCTGTTAGGTGCTCTAGCTTAAACTCCATTTAAAATTTCTAAATGCACGTTTATAAGTGTTCCCAGCATAAACCTCTGTATAGCTTTTTAAATGCCCACTTAAGAGATGTACTTTTTAAACGGTCATTTGACACCGGAAGGTTGTGGGTTTTGGGGTTGGGGGTGGGGGTGAATTGTTTGATGTGGGTCTGGCAGTTATACTTTTGGAGTGCTCCCCGAGGAGCCCACTTTGCCATTTCTACCTGTTTTTTCTTCCATCTTGACTGATTATTGAATTCTTATATATGTGGTCTGTCCTCAGTACATGTAGAACTAACTGAAGCTGAAACAGAAAATGCAGTAAATGTTGTGAAGCACATATTTGACAAGCATGTTCAAATGCGCTACCGGAGCAGTTACTAGAAATTATAAGATTAAGTTTGTGGTAGCTTCCTTTTAAATATCTTATATTTAAATTAAAACACCGCTCATCTGAATCATAGATGCCCAATTCTGTTTTTTCTTCCAAGCTGTTGGCATATTTTCTAACATGTTGAAATTTATTGTCAAAGAGGTAGTAACGTCTCATCTGATGTTACTAAGAAGTACTAGAGTTGGAAGTTTTGACCCACCAACTATTGGATCATGGACCCAAAAGATATTTTTATATTTTTAGCTGTGAATAACTAAATATAGGTACCTACAGAAGAACCATTTGATATCAGTTCTGCAAGGACGTCTCTGCTACTTGTGTAGAAAAATTCTGCTGGTAAAAGCCCAATGCTCTTGGTGCACCACCGCCTCTATCTGGGCCCACTTCCACAGCTGATGCATATTAGCAGCTTCTATAATCTATTCATGATTTTTCTTCATTTTGGATAGCTTTTTAAGTTTCTTTGATTGGACGTAATCATGTAAATTACAAACTTGTTTCCTGTGTCTAGAGGTGGCAATTTTATCTCTTAATGGATTAAAGGCTCCCAATGTTTTTATAATGAATTAAACCTCCTATATCATTCTATTTAAGAAAATAGTTTCTTTATGAAATAATACAGTATTTGTGATCATACTCCTTTATAAAATAAGTGTTTCAGGCCAACCCAATCTGAACTGTTTTGACCTGTTTCCTGAGCCGCCCATTTTGCCACTTCTATTTCTGGTTTTCCATATTGGCTGATTGTTGTGTTCTTGTTTGTGGCTCAAATCTGGAACAGTACGTCCTCTGCCCTGGTGGAGCTAAGAGAAGCTTTTGGTCATTCTTGTAGATGCTTTGGACGCAGAAGAATATGCTGAGTTGGTAACCAAGCCATTGAAAGCCCTACCATATGAGACGCCCTGTCATATATTTTTAGCATTTGAGAAGCCAGAAGGGTCACGCACAACTGTTGGCAGGTAATAACTTCTCATCTTATGTTATTAAAAAGTACTAGAATTGGTAATTTTACCCATTTGCTTTTGGATCCGTCTATTCTAGTTGCAACATTTTCAGATGGTCCAAAGGGTATATGTATTGTGTGAAATCTTCTAATGTGTTGAAGTTTGATGTCAAAGAGGTAATAACTTCTCATTCTTGAAACTAGTTTCTAGGTTGAACATGAGATTTTTTGTGACTTAAATAAAAAAGCCCCATAAATGTCTTTACAGGTGACAATTACGAGCCCCATAAAATGTCTTTACATCAGTACTACTGTACAAATGTGCTACAGGAGCAGTTACTAAAAATTGTAAGCTTAATTTTGTGGAAGCTTCTTTTCAAGTAGTTTATATATATTAAATTAAATTATAATGCCTCTCATTTTAATCATGAATGTCTGTTTAGGTCATTTTAGCTGTAGATGCTTCTGAAGCAGAAGAATTTGCTGAGGTAGTAGCACCAAGCTGTTGAAAGCCCAAATAGGTAAATACCCTGGTCAAATGTTTCTTGCATTCGAGAAACCAAGGTGTTGGCATATTTTCTTGCAGAGGAAAAATCTGCTGGTAAATGCTTACTGCTCTTTGTGCGCCACCATCGGGGCCCACTTCCACAGTTGATGCATATAAGAAGCTAGCTGAGCTGAAACAGTCCTCTACCCTGGTGGAATTAACTGAAGCTGAAACAGAATATGCAGAACTGTTGTGAAGCACATATTTGACATGCTCGTTGAATTCCAGTACAACTGTACAAATACGATCACAGAGCAGTTACTGTAAAATGGAAGCTTAATTGACAGAAAGCTGTTTTTCAAGTAAAATATATAAATTAATTATATAAATTAAATATCTCTCATCTTAATCATGGATTCCTGCTTTTGGTCATTCTTGTAGATGCGTTGGAAGCAGAAGAATTTGCTGGGTTAGTAATTAACCCATTGAAAGCTCTACCATATGATACACCCTGTTAAACGTTTGTAGCTTTGGAAGGGTCACAGCAGTTGGCAGATTTTCTAAGGTGTTGAAGTTTGATGTCAAAGAGGTAATAACTTCTCAACTTAAAGCTAGAAGTTTTTAAGAAGCCTATCTTGAGCAACTCACGAGTAGCTTTGCTCGTTTACATCTCTGACATTCCATTTTTCCACTTCTGTCATAATCAGTCATGACTTCCATTGAACTCGTACAAAGTAACTACACACTATTTTTACATGAAATTTTTGAACAGTAAAAGTTCCAGGGATTATTTTTAACAGATTTCTCCTTGTTCTTTTTTTTAATAGATTTCTCCATGTTATCGTGTACCAAGTCCCAAAACTTCTAAAAACCCTGACACATATGCCCCTTTTGCATGATTAGGTCCCTAAACCTAAAGCAAGATGCAAGCATGGAACAAAGTGGTAAGTAAACATGTTTTTTTCTTTCTTTGAAACCTTTATAGGTACTTGTGAAGCTAGTTTTAGACATTACACACTGTAGTTACTAGAGCTTTTTCCCGGGGCTTATATTGTCTTGCCATTTTGATAGAGATTGCCTAATGAGTGGGTCGGACTGGGTTGAGTAATGGGACTTATGAGTACACTTTTTATGGCTTCCAATCTGTTCGAACCATTTGACCCTTTTTCGTTTTAGTTAGACCCCTTAGCTTATTCCATTTAACCTGCATATATGAATTGAAATTGCCACCTCAGCAATTTATATGTAGGTTCAGTTTGGGCTACACTATAATTAAATGCTACATATTGGAGGAGATGGTCCAGTCATTAAAACTGATTAGCATGGAAAGGACTTTCTCATTGGGTCACTAGACATCCCCATCATCAATCTAGAGACTAGTTTCGAGAATTATGCAAGTGGTTGTCCATAGTTTTTTATTATCATTATCCATCTTTGTTATTTGTTTATGAGCTGATATAGGAACCTAGAGAAGAACCGTTTGATATCAGTTCGCTACCAAAAGATGTCAAGTCTCATCCACTTGCAGAGATAAAATCTGCTAGTAAAAAGCCCAGTGCTCTTGGTGCGGCATCAACGGGGCCTACGTCCACATTGCATATGGGAAGCTACTATAATCTATTTTAAAGTTCTCAACATTTGGATGGCTTTTTGGTACTTTGATTGGACATAATCTTACAAAATACAAACTTGTTGCCTGTTTATAAGGGTAGCAATTTTGACCATTTGATTATGAATCGGTTAATGGGGGGACTGGGTTATATTTTATCTCTACGGCTCTACTGGAAAAAATATAGCTTACAATGTAACGGGCCAGATGGGATGAACCTGTTAAAAGACACTCAATGTGTATTATAATGCATAAAGCCGCCTAAACCATTCTATTCAAGAAAGTAGATTCTTTTTTATATAGTACAATATTTAAAATGTTTCTTTGACACTAAATGTTTACAAGAATTGTTTTAGGCCCACCCAATCCAATTTGTTTTGGCCCATTACCTGATCAGTTCCACATGTTTTATCTTCCGTCTTGGCTGATTATCGTGTTCTTGTACATGGGTCAAAATGTAAGCTTAGTTCATGGAATGCTCGTTTTCTAGTGAATTATATATTAAAATAAATTATTAAATCTCTCATCTTAATCATGGATTTTGGTCCTTGTTGTACATGGTATGGAAGGAGAAGAATTTTCTAAGGTGGCAGCCAATCCGCTTGGTCAAGTCTTTGTGGCATTTAAGAAAGGAGAAGGGGTCTGAGCTGTTGGCAAGATTTTCTAACGTGTTAAAGTCTATTATCAAAGAGGTAATGACTCTATCTCATGTTATCAAAAGGATTTAATCTGACAATTAGGATATTATTAGATAATATAAATCTTATATATATACCTGTAGAGATCTTGGACAAAGTGTTTTTGGTCAACCCAACCCGAACCAGAGAATTACCTATTTTGACCTCAACCCCTTTCAGGGTCGGCCTAATAGTTTAATCGGTCCAAGCTAGGGCTTTGGCCCTCCTAAATATATAGGGCCTCCAAATTTTAGTGACCCAATGTTAAGCCCAGTAGTAAAAGATATAGGTTACAAGAGCGGACACGGGACTGCCCTATGTAGCGGCCGCAACAGCCGCCGCCCAGACGACATCCGGCCAGCGACTTTTCACTCTTCGAGAAGGCTTGGTCGGCGATCCCCGATCGCTTGGGATTAAGACCTCCTTCTCCTCTACTCCTCCAAAACTAACTTCACGTCTCCAGTCTCCACCATCTTTATTCTTTTGAGCTTCGAGCCTTCGAGCATCAACTATCAAGCAGAGCTGCAGAAGGCTAGAAGGGTTGTCGCCTACTCGCTTGTGGCCCTGTCGGCCTATCGCGGGTCGCCCTGTTGGTAATCGGTTGTGGACTTGTGGATCAGGATCGATTTGTAGAAGCGGGAAACCAAGAGGGCAAGAGGCTACCAGCCAGAACTTAGAAGAAGGGTTGAGCTTTGAGTCGGTTGTGGTTTGGATTGATTTGAATGAGTCAATGAGGTTAGTTTTCTATTTTATATTAAGTGATTTACCCGTTTATTACTTTATTTAATTATTGATTAATTGGCTTTTATCACATTGCTTGAATCATTGAATTGATTAATTGTTTTTTAATTGTTTTCTGTTTATGAATCATTGAATTAATTAATTGTGTTTTAATTGTTTTCTGTTTATGAATCATTGAATTGATTAATTGTTTTTTTATCTAAATTGTTTATTACTTATCTGTTTTTTGATTAGTTTTATAGTTTATTACTTTATTTGATTATCACATTGCTAGAATTTGATTAGATTGATTACTTCATTACTTCATTATGTTATTAGTTTATTAAAAGATTTTGCATTCAAAAAAGCTAGAAAAATAAACTTAATCTAAATATAATTATACAAGCACAATAAATAACATTAAAAAAATAAATGTAACTCCGCCAATTGTAAACTTATTAGTTTATTGTTGCCGATCCCAAGCCCGGATAAAGGAGGATGATTTATATCAATATTCTATAGAGGGCCTCATATTTTTTGTTTGCTTTGAGCCTCCAAAAACATTAAGCCGACCCTGATCCCTTTTCTTCTAAACCGACCTCCTCTCTTGCCAACTCTCCACCTTTGTTACAGTCCCATGACTTCCATTGAATTCGTACATAAATCCACGCTTTATTTTTACATGAAAGTCCCAAGACTTTGTTTTTAACTAATTTCTTCTTGTTTTATATGATCAAGTCCTTAAAAATTCCCCCATTTGCATGTTAATTCTCTAAAGTTGTATAAAGTAATGCTAGCATTAGCCAAACTTGTACGTAAACATGTTTTTCTTTTCTTTTAAAAATATCAAGATGATTATGATGTTGAGGTTAGTTGCATTTATGACAAAAGGTTTTGTAGTTTGTACGTAGTAAAAACATGTATTTCCAAGCCTTGAACCCTTTATAGGTTCTTCTATAGCCAATTTTTAAGAAAGTTATGTAAGTTCCTGCTCTCATAGTTTTTTTGTTATTTTATTAATGATCTTGTCCGCCTCAGTTATTTGTTTATGTGTGAGTATAGGAACCTACAGAAGAATCATATAGTACACTCGGAAGTTAAGTCACTGTTCTCCGCTTCTTGGAGAGAAAATCTGCTGGTACAAAGATACTGTTCTCACTTCTCAGTACCCCTCCAGCAGGGCCACTTTTACAGTTGATGCATACAAAAACTACCATAATCTTTTTATATTCAAACTTGTTACCAGTTCTTAGAGGTGACAATTCCGGCCATTGATTATTATGAATTGGTTTTATGGTGGTCAAGGGGTTATATTTTATCTCTAAGGGAAAAGATATCTTAAAATGAAACGGGTCAACTGGCCGGTATGGGTTTAAAGATGCCCAATGTGTATTTATAATAATGCATAAAACATCCTAAATCATTCTATTCAATGGATTCTTTTTGAAATAATAAAATTTTGAATGATACTTTGACTTTGATTATTTATACAAAAAGTTTTTAAGACCAACCAATCCAACCTGTTTTGGCCTGTTACTTGAGGCACTGCATATGCTACATATACCTGCATTTTCTTCCATCTTGGCTGTTATCATGTTCACATCTGGGTGGAGCTACTGAGGCTGAAACAGAAAATGCAGTAAATGTTTTGTACATATTTGACAAGCAAGCATGTTGTGTTCCAGTACAACTGTACAAATAGAGGAGGATGCTTTTCATTTAAATTACATATTACAAAGAATCTCTAATATTAATAATGGATGTCTGTTTCTTTAGGTCATTGTTTTTGTAGATGCTTCAGAAGCAGAAGAATTAGCTGTGGTGGCAACTGAACCATTGAAAGCCATATGATGCACCTGGTCAAACGTTAGTGGCATTTGATACACCAGAAGGGTCCCAGCTGTTGGTAGATTTTCTAAAATGTTGAAGTTATGTCAAAGAGGTAATAACTTCTTATATGATGCTTTTGGATCGGTCGGGTTCAGTATGCATTGGGTCCAAAGGGTATTTAAATGTGTAAAATCTGCTAATCGTTTTCTTAAACAGATTTGGGTATTATTGAGATAATATAAATGTTGTAATCATGTTGACATTTACATATATAACAATAGAGATCTTGGACAATTCGCGTCAACCCAAACCAAAAAAGTTACCTGTTTTGAACTCAACCCATATTTTATGTTACTTAACCTGCCTGACTTTGCCAATTTTCCACCTTTATTAATGTCATTATATGACCTTCATTGAACTTGTACACAAGTCCGTGGACTTTAACTTTTTACATGAATATTTACAACAAAAAGTCCTCTGACTTTATTGTTAACCATATTTCCCTTTTATCATGATTAAATACCTATAACTTGTATAAAAACAAGTTCATGTAGCACTACATTGTGTTTAAATACTTTTGGAGGTGATGGTCAAGACTCCCTTGTAAGTGGCTACTCGCTGGCTTTTTTTTTCATCATGTGTACCACGTGTATTATTTTTTATTACTTGTTTATGTGCAAATATAGGTAAAAAATCTGCTGTTCTAAGTGTGCCACCAGCAAGACCTATTTCCACTGTTAATTCATATTAGTTTTCATTTGGGTATTTGATTAAGGTTCTTCGATTTTGAATTGGTTGTAGGCCAACCCAGGGTTCTTGAGGTGACAATTTCAACCATTTGATTTTTATATTTTAGGCCAACTCGTAAGACGCCCGATATGTATCATAATGCATAAAACCTCTTTAATCATTTTGTTCAAGAAATTAGTGTCTTGAAATATAACTATATTTGTGATCACCCTTTGACACTAAATTTTCTATTAAGAAAATGTATTTAGGCCTACCAAATGTCAGATGTTTTGCCCCGTTACACGAGCGAGCCTCCCATTTTGCCACTTCTAGCTGTTCATTCATCCATTTTGGCTGATTGTTGTGTTCTTGTATGTGGTTCAAGTATGTAATTGAAACAGAACATGTAGTAAATGATGTGAAGCATATATTTGACAAGCATGTTGTGTTCTACTACAACTCTTGAAATGTAAGCTTAATTTGGGGAAAGATGGTTTTCAATAATTTGTATATTAAAATAATTTGAAAATCTTTTATGGTTGCCTCTTTCTAGGTCATTGTTGTTGTAGATGCTTAAACAGCAGAAGAACTTGTGAAAATTGAGGAACAAGAAGGGGTTGGAGCTCTTGGAATATTGTCAAAGAGGTAATAACTTCTAATTTCATGTTATTTTAAAGTACTAGAGTTGACAGTTTTGGCCTCTTTACTTTTGGATTGGTTGGTTTGAGTTACATTTGTCCATTCAAAAGGCATTTATAATGTGTAAGATCTTCTAAATTGTTTCTAAAACAATTAATGGGGTATTGTAGAGATAATATAATTGATATAATCATATTCACGCACATTTTTGTATAACATTGGAGATCTATGACAAAATGTTTTCGGTCAACCAACCCGAACTTTAAAACTACGTGTTTTGACCTTAACATGATTTTCTTGTAAGATACTTTATCTCTACCCAAATTATTTATAGATCTTTTGCTAATAAAAACATTTAGGAGGTTTTTATGAGTTTGAGAATGCTTTATATGGCCTCCAATCTATTTGATTCATTTGACCCGTTTTAGTTAAACCCTCTAGTTAAATTCATTTGACTTGTTAGATGTAAGACATATGGGTTGCAATTGTCACCTCACCCTTTTGTGTGTTGATATATATGTGATGGGACGACACTATATTTAAAAATATACACGTTAAGTTTTATCGCCTAGACATCGTAGATAATTGAGAATTTTGATTTTTTTTTTCAATTTAAAGAATCAAAATAATGTGCATAGACATCAGTTCTTTTACAAGGAGAACAAGATAAAAAACTGAAGTCAATTTTTGGATGTAAGTTTAATCTTTGACAAAAAAAGTTTAATCACTTAAATTTAAGTTCTTTTCTTGGCCTAGTTATCGATTAGAAGATTTAGCTTGGACATTGAAACTGATAAATATATAAAAGATGGTCTATTTTACTCGCTCGGCATGCCATCATCAACCTAGAGACTAACTTGAAGAATAATGTAAGTGGTTGCTCACAATTTTTTGATTTGGTTAATAATAATGTTTGTTGCGATTATCAATTATTATTGTGTTTACGTGCGAAGAATCATTTGATAACACCCACTATAATTACTATAGTTTTTCTAGTTATCTTCTTTTGTCTTTTTGATAGAAGTGGTCTCAGTGTGGGTTGACCGAGTAATGGGCCAAACTCGTTGAATTTGTGCGGCTCAACGTGGGTTGGGTGAATGTACAATCACTCATTTGATCAGTTTCTTTGAATCAAAAAATTATTCAGGATCAAAATACGGCTTAAAAAAGACTTTTTTACTACATAAACAATCTAGTCCATTTCTTAATAAAAGCTTATTGTGAGGTTTTTATGAATTTGAATACACTTTATTTGGTTTCTTATCTTTTCAACCCATTTGAACATTTTTTTTATTTTTTAGCTAAACCCTTTTGCTTAATCCGTTTGACCTCTTACATGTAAGACATATGGGTTGAACTTATCACCTCACGGATTATTAGTGTAGGCAAGGGCGGAGGATTTAAGGGGCCAGGGGGCTGCCGCCCGCCCCCCCCCCCCCCTCTTTTTTTCGTCAGTAGTGTAAAACTTTAGTCCGGTAGTGCAAATTTTTTGTCCGGAAGTGCATATTTTTATATAAAACTGGAGTTCGCCCCCCCTAAAAAATTTAATTTTGCTCCCGCCCCCCTACAAGAATTGTCAAGCTCCGCCCCTGAGTGTAGGATTGTAATATGGTTATATTGTACTTAAATACTTGTCGAGGGAGATGGTTGAAATTGTCACCCTTTAAAAAAATATGTGGGGCATTCTATTTGGGTCAGTAAAAATGTCGTGTGAAACAGAAGCTAGTTTCAAGAATTATGTAAGTGGTTGCTTATAGTTGTTTTCTTATATTTTAGTAATGATGTTGTCCGACTGGTTATTATTTATTTTGTCATATTGACACCCGACCTGCCTCTTGCCAATTTCCCACCTCTACTAAAATCATTTCATCATTTTCATTTTACTCATTCATAGGTTCGTAGACTTTATGGTCCTTGAATGGAACATTCTCAGAAAGTCGCTCACTAGGAATAACTTCCACCCAAACACATTTAACCGTGGATGTCTACTCATTGGTGACTAATGCGTTTGAGGCGTTTGAGACGAGGCATCCTTTGTGTCTTGATATCTTTCATGTGGACAATTGGGAGGACGTGAGAATTGTCTAAAACATCTCAAACTATACGATTGGGCTGTACCAACCAATTTCTTTTCTTTTTCCTTTAGGAGCTCATGACAATGTTTTATTTGACTCGAGTGGAGACTCTCATGGACTCTCGGCTAAGGACATCTATTCTAATTATAAAACGTATTTCTTTGTAATTATACAATAATGTTTGAAGTATAATCAAGGAAGAAGTCAAGATTTGGTAATAGAAAATCCCCATAATGGTTTTTCCCACTCATGAATAATCTTCTTCAAAAATACACCCTAAAAAATTATCGGAGAGCCTTAGCATCTTCTTTAAGACTCTTACAGATGTCGCTAGAAACACCAAGTTGCACACACCATTGGTTTTATCAAGCCTATTTTGGATTATTTTTGAAGTAAACGATGTTTTTTAAAGGAGCTTGTATTATCATGTTAAATATTATTGCAAATGACCAAAATTAAATTCAAGTCTAGTACGAGTTTCGCTTCAGACTGAACATATTTACAAACATAAACCTAGCATTGTGAGGATTGCTGTTGGTTGATGCATTTGAAAGTAGTTGTTGCAAATTTGATGTAGAGTTGCATGTGTCACCTACTCTCTTTTTTTCCCTTCGTTCTCTTGCTTTCGGGATTAATAGTAACTGAAGTCTAGTTAAGTTTCCCATAATAACTCATAATTGAAAGCCGACCAAAAAGCACCAAATACGTGAAGTTCAAGTCATTACGATGGGTCTCACTTGTTGTATGCCAAGTGGGAATAGCCGATGCTCGGGTCAATTGTTATGCTTAAACTATGAAACTTGATGCTCGTTTATCGTTCAATCTTTTAGATGTTGTCGTATACAATCACTTTAAGATACAAAATAATTAAATGGGTTAAAAGTTAGCGTGCAAAGTCTTGAATATGATCCATTTGCGTGGATGATTCGGGTTTAACATGAAACTGTCCCATATAATTAGACTAAAACAATACTCATGCATAATTGCTATGTCATGTCTTAATTTCACATACCAAAAACTTCAGTATATGGATGGATTGTCAATTGTCAATATGACAACCACCTATGATGTTTGAAATTTTTAAATGTATTCTCTCTTTTATATTATGTTTTATGAGCCAACTAAAGTTAGATCATATTCATGCTTGTTATTGGACTTACAAGCCTAAAACTTACATTTAGATATGAAGGCAAATCCACAATGCAAAATTATGAAATGGTGGCAATTTAGTCTTATATTTACCATTTTATCAATATGAAAATATACAACATGAAATGTTGTTACGAAAGATTACTTGTGTTTGTTTTTTGATTTAGTCGCACATGCAATACTTGAGTGTGATTTATAGAATTACTAGTATGAATGGTTTCTTTAGTTTGGTTTGAGTGCGGATTTAGCCCATGACTTTAAAAAGTTACGGATTTGATTGTAGTTTTTCTCGATTTTTAATATTTTTGGTTCATTAAAACTCTAAAAGTACACGTTAATTAAAAAAATAGAAGAAGAAAATATACAAACAAAATTCTCACAGGTCCCACCGATTTCTAAAACAATAACTATAGTATAAAGATATCATCAAATAATAAAGAACAAAATATAAACAAAAAAATCAGACAACCTAAATCTAAATATTAAAAAAATTAAAAAAAAATCTTAGTTATGCTTATAAGGCTCATTACGACCCTTAAGGTAAAGTAATTACGACCGTAAGGACTGAGACATGTAGTAAATAATTATGAAATGACTAATTTGATATTTTGCAGAACAATACGACTCCTATTCAAAGTGTTCAGATAACATGTTATCTACATATCTATAAGAGATTTAAAAATAATACTTTATCTAAGTAAAAAACACATACTAAATTAAATGACATTGCTTCATCAAAAACCAATTGCCTTCAAGAAATCAAAGAGATGGAACTTTCATGGGTTTCAAACAAGTCACTCTATCACATAATTGGGAAGCTTGAAAAATTTAGATGCATTCTATATTTTATACTATGTTTTCAGAATCAACTCAAGATCATACTCATGTTTGTTATCGAGCATACATGCCTAAAACTTGCATTTTAAATATGAAGGCCAATCCACAAGTGACGCAAAATTATAAAAAAGTAGCATTTTAACCTCTTCTATGACTCTCGAAATAGAAGGCCGGGCATGATTAAAGATGTCACACCCTCATTTTCCACGTACGGGGTTTTACCGTCATGCGTGTGACACAACCAGGATCTCAGATAAGCATCAGTTACACCAAAGGACTCGATAATTACAAATCATATAAGTTGCTTAATTTTAATGAAATAAACCAAATATATTTAAGTAGTGCGGAAGCGAAAACATGAGAACATTTAACAATAGTTTTGGAACACGCAAACACGCGTCCAATCCAATTTATGTAAAGTAAATGCAAATTAAATCCTGAAAACAGTTTGAGATGAACGCGGAATGACATGCAGTGGATGCTGTGCTCCTAGACGTGCCATATCAATGTCCTGAGAGAAAACATGCAAAAATCTCAGTACAAGACTGGTGAGTTCACAGGTTTATCAGAAAACAGTAATTATCAGCAATGAAGTTCCCGGATTATGTAATCCGTCAAGTATGTAATTCCCGGATTATGTAATCCGTCAAGTATGTAATTTCCCGGATTTAGTAATCCGATAAGTATAATGAAATCCCCGGATTTATTAATCCGATAAGTATAATGAAATCCCCGGATTTATTAATCCGATAAGTATAATGAAATCCCCGGATTTATTAATCCGTCAAGTATAATGAAATTCCCGGATTCGTAATTAAAGCATATAATGGGTAGCTAGTCCATAATGATCACTATGTGTATGAAGGCGCGGCCGAGCTGACATGTAATTAAATAATAAACCAGGCCCGGATGTGGATCACACCACAACACTTGTAATTAGGCTAACCGTTCACCCGTTTGACGAACGTTATGCTAGCGCGACTAGCCCGGGTGGGGTATGTCAATCCCAGTAGTACTACTAACAATTACCTCGCTAAGTCCATATTAACGGTCCGTTGGGCAAGTATACACCATAGTATCAAGTATATGCAGTATTACAAACATCCAATGTAATGTAACGTTTATGAAAATAGCATGTTTCTCTCCCCCAAAAGAGTATATAAGTAAAAAGTGGGGCTGTAAACTCACCTTGAATTGAAGTTATGAACAAAAGCTTCACAGAATAAGGCAATGCACGATCAAACACGTTCAACACCTATTATTAATTGTAATTACGTCTTTAAAACGGCTTCAAATGCAAATAGATATATTTGGTTGGATTCGGGTCGGTTTGGGTTTGACGCAAACGATTTGATATAAATGTTTGAGTTTAATTATAATCTAAGGTTCAACATCTGATAATGTTTAAATATATTATGTATATATTCCTTGTAATCTTTTGAAATAAATGTTATTACGATAACATATTATCCGATTAATATATACATAATATATTATGTATATATAGGGTTTGACACGTTGTTTAAAGGTTCGTTACAGTATTGATTAAAATATATGATTCCTTTTATTTTCATGGTTATAATTAAGCAAGATATAATGTCCATTTTTATGAAAATAGTTATTTGTAATATTTATAAATATTAATTTATAATTATTATTACGGTTTTTAAATAAAATAAATTTTCAGGAAAAATTTATGTAACCTTTTAAATAAGAAATGTTTATAGAAATTATTTTTATAATTTTTGAGAATTTTTATAGAATTTTTAGAAGCCTAAAAAGCTTCAAAAAAATTAATTGGGGGTGCCGGGTCTCGAACCCGAGACCTTCTGTTTGAGATGGGGCGCTGGAACCAGTGGAACAAAGGCTTAAGCCGCGATTATTCCCGGGTTCCAAATCTTTTAAACACAACCCAAAATCTTTCCCCAATCCATCAAGAACCCTAATTCTGTTTCGATCAAATTGAAGCCCTAATCGATGTTATAATCGATTGAAACCATAGGGCTTTTATTCCTTATGAAAAATCGAGTATGTAGGTGTAACGCCCGCAATTTTTATTAGACAAAGGGAAATAATAAGAAGAAAAGAAAAGAAAGAATTTTGGAGGAAAAGGAAAAGAAAGAGAAAGTAGAAGGGGGTTTTGTGTAAAAGTACAAAGAAAAGAGAAATATCTAAAATACATAGGGATGGCTGCCCATTTCTTTTCTCACAACCCCCAAATCAGCGAGAGTTTTAGAGAGAGAAAGAGAGCAGACTACGAGTTTGAAGGAAGAACAAGAAGAAGAGGAAGGCGAGTTCGAGGTACTGGGTTCCACGGCTACTGATTTCGAAGGAGTCATACCCAGCAACACAAGGTGAGTTCTAAGACCCCTTCTTTAAAGCATTTTTGAACGATTTTGGGGCTGGAACACATAGTGAAATTGTTTTCGAGCCATGAGCTCTCAATGTGTGTATATACGTATGAGTATGAGTGTGTATAAGGTCCGATTGGACTGCTATGCTCACTGCAGGTAAGATTTCTAAGTGAACAAATCTCAGCAGGTAGACCGAATGTGTACTGCTGATGCATGTTTTAGAAGTTATTTTTATGATATGCATGATGTCTAGTTGATTCTAAGTAACTGATGTAGTAAAACTGTGCTAATGTATGTTGAGATGATGTATAGATTGTAGAAATGGCGCAGGGTAAGTTGCAGGTGCCCTTACTCAACCGCATTAACTAATGCGGGTGGCTAAGAAAAAAATGCGGCCAAGGCATTACTCAACCGCATTAACCAATGCGGAAGGCTAAGAAAAATGCGGCCAAGGCATTACTCAACCGCATTAACCAATGCGGGAGACTAATTCGGGAAATGCGGTAAGTCATTCCTCATCCGCATTGACTAATGCGGATGAGGTAAAGTAATGCGGTAAGGTATTACTCATCCGTATTGACTAATGCGGATGATCCGACTAATGCGGATGAACCAGAATGTGAAATGCGGATCAGGCTTAGTAAGATCTGACTAATTTGAGGAGAATGAGTAACATAGGCATGATAGTGATGATGATGTTGCATGGTTGTACCTGTTGTATGCCATATATGAATGATGCCTTGTAGGATGAGAAGTGAATGTAGAAGTGTATGCATGATGCATGTATGCTAGTATGATGTATGTATGTTAGTGTGATGTTGCCGTGATAAATGGTGAATACTGATGATATGTAAGTATGTATGTTCCTTATGTATATGAGTTTTATCTTTAATAACTTTACGTGAACGAATGAACGCAAGAAACGAATGTATTAAGAACGTAAAGTAAAAGATAATGAAAGAAGGAATATGATGAATGAATGCATGCATTAATGAAAGAAAGTAAGTAAGGCTTGCAAGCAAAATGAAGGAGGTGCACACCCCTGGCAGGTGTTAGCTCAACGGTGTACGGGTTAGCTACCCCGAAGGATGTACATCGGGTCAATCATTGAGATTGATAATGAGGTGAGCAACTTCGTGTTGCAAGAGACTCGGTTAGCAGGCAATCATAAGATTGTCACTGAGGTGAGCAGTCGCGCACTGCAAGAGACTCGGCTAACGTATGTTAAAAGTAAAGTGAAAAGATGAGTGGTGCATGTACCTACCCCAGGTGACTGGATCAGCTTTGTGCACAACGTTCGTGGCTAACCACCACAGGTCCAGCACCAGTAGTATGTATGATGAACGGGGGTATTGTACATGTCACCAAACGTAATGAACGTTCGAACGAAAGTAATGAAAGTATGAATGAATGTAATGAATGTTCGAACGTAAGTAATGAATGTATGAATGAAAGTAAAGTACGTACGAAAGTACGTGAAGTATGTATGTATGAAAGTAAATGAGAAAGATGAAGTGTACACGAATGAAAGTAAGTAATGAATGACGAGATAATAATAATATTATCTACGTGTACGTATGATGTGTGAACACATGTATGAAAAAGAGCAGTTAATGAGAATGAAAGTATGTTTTATTATAAAACTAGAACTCACTCAGCAACGCTGACTTTTATGTGTTTTCCAGTTCGCAGGTAGTGTTGCTGAGGATGGCACGAGGCGGCTACTCAGCTCTTTTGGGATGGCATTCACTTTTTGATTATGCAGCCACATCATGTGTTGTGGGCCCGTAATGCGCGCAACACATTATGTTGCATGCAAGTGCAAGATTTCTTGATAATCCTGATAAACATGATTATTTAAGAAATCTTGTTATGAAAAAAATATATTTTTGTACTTAATATCTCCTCTAGAGGTCGCTGTATGATCCTATGAGGAGAGACAGAGTAGAGAAAGTTGTATTTTGTAATCGAGTCAATGATGTAATGACTTTTATGAATGAATGAGAATGTATATATTTTATTAATTCCGCTGCGTATTTCATGATCATGTATTAAATGTATGTTTTATGTGATGAAGAACCAACAGTAAGGTGCCCGGTGAGCGGGGCCTTACAAGTTGGTATCAGAGCAAAAGTTTAAGTAAAATGGGTAAATTTTCATAATAAACCTAAACTTAAACTGAGAATGGGACAGGAAGAATGAGAATGCCATCTGAGTAGTCGCGTGCCATCAGGTATTTTCTTAAAGATTAACTGGCTATTATGTGCGCTTGTTATGTGAATGATGTGTACTGTTAGACTGAGATACTAATGTAGTCAGGATAGGTGATGCTCGGGGTACGAAGAGTAGAGTAAGTGGCTAATCACAACTGGCCACTGTAATTAGGGACTTACTGTACTTAACATAAACTGAGCTATTTCCTTGAATGACCGTGTTGGTGTTTTAATCTTTCAGTGTGATAGAAGATGGTCGGTGATAGATCATCTGATGCTTCCCGTGGTGGTGAACGTGGTGATGAGCCGCGTATCACGCGAGGAAGACTTAGGAAAGAGAAAGTAGTTCGTGAGGAGAACGAGGTTCCTCACCAGGAAGAGACGGACGAAAGCGCCAAGTTGAGAGCCTCGGTAAAAGAGGCAGTGATTGAGGAAGTGCACCAGGTTATGCAGACGATCTTACCGACTGTAATGACCGAAGCGATAAAGGCAGTACGAGAGGAGGATAGACGAGGGAGGAGACGGTCCTCCGGTAGACAGCAACAGACAGAGGCAGAAACGGTATTGTCCGATGACGAAGAGGAAGAGGAGGAAGAACAGGTTAGGGGGACAGCCCGGGGTTGTGACTACGGGAAATTTATGAGGTGCAAGCCTCCGACTTTTGATGGTTCGGGTACGGCTGCTGATGCTCACCAATGGGTGAGAGAGATGGAGGCGGTCCTTGATATCAGTGACTGCCGGGAGGATAAGAAGGTAAAGTTTGCTACCCACTCGTTTACGGGGACGGCATTGTGCTGGTGGGACAATATTGTCCAGGCCGAGGGTAGCAGGGCCATTGGGAAATTGAAGTGGTCTGAGTTGAAGAGGATGGTGATCGAGGAGTTTAGTCCTCGTCGAGAGATGGACAGAGTTGAGAGAGAGTTCCTGCAGTTGGAAGCGGGAACGATGACCCACCAACAATACACGACCAAGTTCAACGACATGGCACGGTTGGTGCCAGAGCAAGTGACGCCGGTGTCTCGCAAGATTAACCGGTATATTCAGGGGTTGCCAGCCGAAATTCGTTGGCACTTGATTTCCGCCCGACCAAGTACTTTCAGGTCGGCGGTGGATTTAGCTAGGAGGTTGTACGATGAACGGGCTGCGATGGTGAAATCTGAGGGCAGTAAGAAGGGAAGTGATGAGAGGAAGTGGCAGGGAAAGAGGTTTGGTCGGGGTGATACTTCGACAAGTAGTAAGAAAGCACGGGTTGATGATCGTCGTGTGGTCGTGACAAGTGCAGGGTCGAGAAAGTGTGGGAAGTGTGGGCGAGAGCAGGGTGGTGAGTGCAGATGGGGGCTGAATGTATGTTTCAAGTGTGGAAAGTCCGGACATATGGCCAAGGAGTGTAAAGCGATGAGGTGCTACAACTGTGGGGAGAGTGGTCATATGAACAGAGACTGCAAGAAGCCGAGATCTGAGGGTTCCGGCGTGAAGAAGACAGGGGGTGAAGGGTCGAAAGCGAGCGCCAGAGCGTTCACGATGACGCAGGAAGAGGCGAGGACGGACCCTGATGTAGTGTCCGGTACGTTTCTGGTGAACCAAACTTTAGCCTCTGTACTATTTGATTCAGGTGCTAGTAGGAGTTTTATTTCTGCAGCCTTTTGTGCCAAATTGCCCGTTAGTAGTAGACGTGTGGATGTACCTTTTGATGTAGAGACTGCTATAGGTAAAACCACCAGGATTTCTGAGGTAATTGAGGGTTGCGATGTGGAACTGGAGGGTCACAAATTCCCAGTTAAACCCTTTGCAATGACGTTAGGTGGTTTCGATTTGGTGCTTGGGATGGATTGGTTGGCGGATTTCGAGGCGAACATTGTGTGTCGCAAGAAGATGATCAGTTTGACAGCGCCTGACGGCAGTCCAGTGACAGTTTATGGGGATCGAGTTACTACGATTCCGAAAGTGATCTCAATGGCAGTGGCGGGGAAATGTATGAGGCGTGGATGTAACGCCTATTTATGTTATGTGAAAGATGTAGAGAAGCCAGCACCACAACTGTCTGATGTTCCGGTTGTGTGTGAGTTCCCAGACGTGTTCCCGGAAGACTTATCGGGATTGCCACCTGACAGAGAGATCGAGTTCCAGATTGATTTAGTACCAGGCGCCCAACCTGTTGCCAAGGCACCATACCGATTGGCCCCGACAGAGATGAAAGAGTTGATGGAGCAGTTACAAGAGCTGTTGGATAAGGGGTTTATTCGACCAAGTATCTCACCTTGGGGTGCTCCGGTCCTGTTTGTAAAGAAGAAGGACGGTAGTATGAGGATGTGCATCGACTACCGCGAGCTGAATAAGCTGACAGTAAAGAACAGATACCCCTTGCCGAGGATCGACGACTTGTTTGATCAACTTCAGGGTGCTAGTTGGTTTTCACGTATAGATCTTCGATCAGGTTACCATCAACTGAAGGTGAAGGAGCAGGATATCCCTAAAACAGCTTTTCGTACGCGCTACGGTCATTATGAGTTCCTCGTTATGTCATTTGGTTTGACCAACGCGCCAGCTGCTTTTATGGACCTGATGAATAGGGTGTGCCGGCCGATGTTGGATAAATCAGTGATTGTATTCATTGATGACATCTTGATTTATTCAAAGAGTGAGACTGAGCATGCCGGTCACATTCGCGAAGTTCTGGAGACGTTGAGAAAGGAGAAGTTGTATGCTAAATTCTCCAAGTGCGCATTCTGGTTGCGTGAAGTTCAATTCTTGGGTCACGTGGTAAATCCGGATGGGATTACGGTCGATCCGGCGAAAGTGGAAGCAGTGATGCAATGGAAGTCTCCGAAGACGCCGTCCGAGGTCCGTAGTTTCTTGGGCTTGGCGGGCTACTACCGAAGGTTCATCCAAGACTTTTCCAAAATTGCTTCTCCACTGACGAAGTTGACCCGGAGGGATGTGAAATTTGTGTGGGGTCAAGCTCAGGAGAAGGTGTTTGAAGAACTGAAGACGAGATTGACCCAAGCTCCAGTATTGGCATTACCCGAAGGGAGTGAAGATTTGGTGGTTTATTCTGATGCCTCCTACTCGGGGTTGGGGTGTGTACTAATGCAGAGAGGAAAGGTGATAGCCTATGCATCCCGACAGCTGAAAGTTCATGAGGTTAATTACCCTACTCATGACCTGGAGCTAGCAGCTGTGGTTTTCGCGTTGAAGATTTGGCGGCACTATTTATATGGGACGAGGTGTACCATCTTCGCGGACCACAAAAGCTTGAAGTACTTCTTCGAGTAGAAAGATCTGAACATGAGGCAACGGCGATAGTTGGAGCTCATAAAGGACTATGATTGTGAGATCCATTACCATCCGGGTAAAGCCAACGTTGTGGCGGATGCCCTTAGCCGAAAAGAGAGGCCTGAGCCAATTCGGGTGAAGGCGTACCAGCTAATCATGACCTCCGACGTGATGAAGCAGGTCAAAGAGTTTCAAAATGAGGCTTTGAAAGACGAACATCTGAACTCTGAACGCATGAGAGGTCTGGTCGCGGAGTTGGGCGAGAACGCAACGGGTGTTAGAACTCGGTTTGGGCGCATGTGGATTCCTCGTCTTGGGGATCTGCGAATGAAGATTTTGGAAGAAGCTCATAAGTCTCGATACTCCATTCATCCCGGTGCCACCAAGATGTACCAAGATATGAAGAAAGATTATTGGTGGCCGGGTATGAAACGCGATGTGGTGGAGTATGTGAGTAAATGCCTCACGTGTTTACAAGTGAAGGCGGAGCACCAGAAGCCGTATGGAAAGATCCAACCGTTGGACATACCGGAGTGGAAATGGGAGCACATCACCATGGATTTTATCACAAAGCTGCCACGCACCCCGAAAGGGTATGATACGATCTGGGTGATTGTGGATCGATTAACGAAGAGTGCTCACTTCTTACCGATGCGGGAGACATATTCGTCCGAGAAGTTGGCTGATCTTTTCATCAAAGAAATTGTGACTCGTCACGGTGTACCGGTGTCGATTGTGTCCGATCGTGACACACGGTTTACATCTAAATTTTGGAAGAAATTCCATGATGCTATGGGGACGAGGTTGCATATTAGCACGGCTTATCATCCTCAAACTGATGGTCAGTCAGAAAGGACCATTCAGACCTTGGAGGACATGCTTCGGGCATGTGTTATTGATTTCGGAGGAAGTTGGGATGACCATCTACCGTTAGCTGAGTTCTCGTACAACAACAGTTATCATGCTAGTATTGGCATGCCACCCTACGAGATGTTATACGGTAGAAGATGCAGGACCCCCGTCTGTTGGGGTGAAATTGGTCAAAAAGAATTGGGAAGCGTCGAAGTGGTAGAAGCTACGACTGAAAAGCTCGAAAGAATTAAAGCGTATATGAAGGCGGCCAAAGACCGACAGAAGTCGTATGCTGACAAACGACGCAGACCAATTGAGTTCCAAGTGGGAGACCGGGTTATGTTGAAGGTCTCACCTTGGAAAGGGATCATTCGATTCCGGAAGCGGGGTAAGTTGAGTCCGCGATATATAGGCCCTTTCCGAATTGTTGCTCGAGTGGGGGAGGTGGCTTATAGGTTGGATCTGCCAGATGAACTAAGTGGAATCCACCCGACTTTCCACGTGTCTCATCTGAGGAAATGTTTGGCGGACGAAGGCATGGTCGTTCCACTGGATGATATAGAGGTAGACGAAAAGCTCAATTATGTAGAGCAACCAGTGGCAATCATAGATCGCAAAGAAAAGAGGTTGAGAAATAAAGTGGTTCCCCTTGTGCGTGTACAGTGGCGGCACAGGAAAGGATCCGAGTCGACGTGGGAAACTGAAGAAGAAATGAGGCAGCATTACCCACGACTGTTTGAGGAATGACAGGTTTCGGGGACGAAACCTAAAATAAGGGGGTGGACTTGTAACGCCCGCAATTTTTATTAGACAAAGGGAAATAATAAGAAGAAAAGAAAAGAAAGAATTTTAGAGGAAAAGGAAAAGAAAGAGAAAGTAGAAGGGGGTTTTGTGTAAAAGTACAAAGAAAAGAGAAATATCTAAAATACATAGGGATGGCTGCCCATTTCTTTTCTCACAACCCCCAAATCAGCGAGAGTTTTAGAGAGAGAAAGAGAGCAGACTACGAGTTTGAAGGAAGAACATGAAGAAGAGGAAGGCGAGTTCGAGGTACTGGGTTCCACGGCTACTGATTTCGAAGGAGTCATACCCAGCAACACAAGGTGAGTTCTAAGACCCCTTCTTTAAAGCATTTTTGAACGATTTTGGGGCTGGAACACATAGTGAAATTGTTTTCGAGCCATGAGCTCTCAATGTGTGTATATACGTATGAGTATGAGTGTGTATAAGGTCCGATTGGACTGCTATGCTCACTGCAGGTAAGATTTCTAAGATAAGTGAACAAATCTCAGCAGGTAGACCGAATGTGTACTGCTGATGCATGTTTTAGAAGTTATTTTTATGATATGCATGATGTCTAGTTGATTCTAAGTAACTGATGTAGTAAAACTGTGCTAATGTATGTTGAGATGATGTATAGATTGTAGAAATGGCGCAGGGTAAGTTGCAGGTGCCCTTACTCAACCGCATTAACTAATGCGGGTGGCTAAGAAAAAAATGCGGCCAAGGCATTACTCAACCGCATTAACCAATGCGGAAGGCTAAGAAAAATGCGGCCAAGGCATTACTCAACCGCATTAACCAATGCGGGAGACTAATTCGGGAAATGCGGTAAGTCATTCCTCATCCGCATTGACTAATGCGGATGAGGTAAAGTAATGCGGTAAGGTATTACTCATCCGTATTGACTAATGCGGATGATCCGACTAATGCGGATGAACCAGAATGTGAAATGCGGATCAGGCTTAGTAAGATCTGACTAATTTGAGGAGAATGAGTAACATAGGCATGATAGTGATGATGATGTTGCATGGTTGTACCTGTTGTATGCCATATATGAATGATGCCTTGTAGGATGAGAAGTGAATGTAGAAGTGTATGCATGATGCATGTATGCTAGTATGATGTATGTATGTTAGTGTGATGTTGCCGTGATAAATGGTGAATACTGATGATATGTAAGTATGTATGTTCCTTATGTATATGAGTTTTATCTTTAATAACTTTACGTGAACGAATGAACGCAAGAAACGAATGTATTAAGAACGTAAAGTAAAAGATAATGAAAGAAGGAATATGATGAATGAATGCATGCATTAATGAAAGAAAGTAAGTAAGGCTTGCAAGCAAAATGAAGGAGGTGCACACCCCTGGCAGGTGTTAGCTCAACGGTGTACGGGTTAGCTACCCCGAAGGATGTACATCGGGTCAATCATTGAGATTGATAATGAGGTGAGCAACTTCGTGTTGCAAGAGACTCGGTTAGCAGGCAATCATAAGATTGTCACTGAGGTGAGCAGTCGCGCACTGCAAGAGACTCGGCTAACGTATGTTAAAAGTAAAGTGAAAAGATGAGTGGTGCATGTACCTACCCCAGGTGACTGGATCAGCTTTGTGCACAACGTTCGTGGCTAACCACCACAGGTCCAGCACCAGTAGTATGTATGATGAACGGGGGTATTGTACATGTCACCAAACGTAATGAACATTCGAACGAAAGTAATGAAAGTATGAATGAATGTAATGAATGTTCGAACGTAAGTAATGAATGTATGAATGAAAGTAAAGTACGTACGAAAGTACGTGAAGTATGTATGTATGAAAGTAAATGAGAAAGATGAAGTGTACACGAATGAAAGTAAGTAATGAATGACGAGATAATAATAATATTATCTACGTGTACGTATGATGTGTGAACACATGTATGAAAAAGAGCAGTTAATGAGAATGAAAGTATGTTTTATTATAAAACTAGAACTCACTCAGCAACGCTGACTTTTATGTGTTTTCCAGTTCGCAGGTAGTGTTGCTGAGGATGGCACGAGGCGGCTACTCAGCTCTTTTGGGATGGCATTCACTTTTTGATTATGCAGCCACATCATGTGTTGTGGGCCCGTAATGCGCGCAACACATTATGTTGCATGCAAGTGCAAGATTTCTTGATAATCCTGATAAACATGATTATTAAGAAATCTTGTTATGAAAGAAAATATATTTTTATACTTAATATCTCCTCTAGAGGTCGCTGTATGATCCTATGAGGAGAGACAGAGTAGAGAAAGTTGTATTTTGTAATCGAGTCAATGATGTAATGACTTTTATGAATGAATGAGAATGTATATATTTTATTAATTCCGCTGCGTATTTCATGATCATGTATTAAATGTATGTTTTATGTGATGAAGAACCAATAGTAAGGTGCCCGGTGAGCGGGGCCTTACAGTAGGTAGTTTCAATTACCTGTTTCGAGTTCGAATCGATGAAGAATAGTGAGTTGCAGGTCGCGTTCGAGTGAGGTGATCAAAACGATATGTTTGTATGTTTACAGATCAAATGAACTCAAAGGAAGTTTTTAAATGTTGAAAAGTTTGTTAGTGCGCAATCAATTTCGATTATTATTTGATTTTAGTGCGTTTTTTGTAATGGTGTTCGAACGAAAGCAAAATGGTCGGGTTTAGTGGACCATTATCGAAACTTTTCTATAATTTAAGTTCACTGATTGTTGCATTTTGTCCCACGTTCGATTTGGTGCATTGTGGGGTCGAAACCGTGGCCTAAAACCTGTCTTTTGGTCTCGCCGGAGGGCCGGAGGCCGGCCGGCTCCGGTGCCGTAAATACGCGAGAGAGGAGAGAGAGCAGTTGTAATTTTTATATTTACATATTGGCCCCCTGAAATTTTTTATTGTTATTATTTTATGCTGCAAGTATTTAAATCAAGTTTCAAAAATTACAAAATTTCCCCTTTAACTTATAAACTTTTATAAATTATTATTATTAATTACAATATTATTATTATCATTACTATTATTATTTATATCAAATATATACATTTATATATATATATATATATATATATATGTAGTTTGTTTTTTTTTTCTTCTTTTTGTCAACAAAATTTTTCCGGGTTGTCACATCATTCCCCTGTTAGAGGAATTTTCGTCCCGAAAATTGGAACACTGGGGTAAATAAACAAGTATACGGAGAATTCGGTTTAACCGATGAATAAACTATGAAAATACATGAGGACAGTTAATACACACAGTGAGTTAACGAGCTTAATGCTAACTGACGTACTGGTTAGTGCCAGATGTCACTCGCATTCACCACATGATCTTCAACAAGAAGAATCTTAGGTTTCCTTTCTGATTTAGGAATATCTTGAATGTTTCTAGCACTTTTGTTCATCAGAAGGTGGCCATGAAACCATGTGTATCATCTGAGCTATCACACGCACGTGAAACTTTATGAGGTAGAACAAATGTAAAAATAGACCCACAATGTTCTTTGCTTGATATCGTGAGATGTCACAGTATCCCTCAGTTGAGAAAAGTTCGTCCTGAAATTCAGTTGGAGTTAGGTTCTGAAGGTGTATCCATGAACAAGTGCGGATATTTAGACTTCATCTAATCCTCCGGTTCCCATGTAAATTCTGGTCCCCATTTAGAGTTCCATCTTACGCGCACAATGGGAATTTTGCTACGCTTTAGTGTCTTGACCTCTCGATCCATGATCTCCACTGGTTCTTCGATGAAATGTAATTGATCATCTATCTTTAGTTCCTCTAAAGGCACGATCAATGATTCATCAGACAGACATTTCCTCAGATTGGATATGTGAAACACATCATGTATCCCCCTGAGTTCTTCAGGTAGGTTCAGTTGATAAGCCACCGGGCCAATCCGTTTGACGATCTCAAACGGCCCGACGTACCTAGGGTTTAGTTTCCCCCGTTTTCCAAAGCGTATTACACCTTTCCAGGGTGAGACTTTCAGTAGTACTTTGTCACCAACCTGAAACTCCAATGGCTTCCGACGCTTGTCGGCGTAACTCTTTTGTCGATCACGTGCTGCCGCCATACGGTTACGAATTTGCACGATCTTCTCAGTCGTTTCGTGCACAAGTTCAGGTCCTGTAAGTTGACTTTCTCCTACTTCTGCCCAACAGATAGGTGATCGGCACTTACGTCCATACAATGCCTCAAATGGAGCTGCCTTGATCGAGGTGTGATAACTGTTATTATAGGAGAACTCAACCAATGGTAGATGAGTTTCCCAACTGCTTCCAAAATCGATCACACAGGCACGCAACATGTCTTCCAGTGTTTGGATCGTACGTTCACTTTGACCATCGGTCTGCGGGTGATACGCGGTACTCATATCCAACCGCGTTCCCAATGATCGTTGTAATGATTGCCAGAAGTGAGAAGTGAACCGAGCGTCACGATCAGAAATGATAGATATCGGCACGCCATGCCGAGAGACTATTTCCCTTAAATAGATACGTGTCAGCTTCTCCATTCGATCAGTCTCTCGGATTGCCAGAAAGTGTGCGGATTTCGTTAAGCGATCTACTATAACCCAAATGGTATCGCATCCGCTAGGAGTCCTAGGTAACTTCGTGATGAAGTCCATTGAGATCTGCTCCCATTTCACACTGGAATTTCCGGTTGTTGGAGTAAACCGGATGGTCTCTGGTATTCCACCTTAACCTTGGAACAAGTTAGACATCTGCTTACATATGTGGCTATCTCCGCCTTCATTTTCGGCCACCAGTAATATTCTTTCAGGTCCTGGTACATTTTGTCTGAACCTGGATGGATCAAGTAACGTGACTTATGAGCTTCATCCATTATCAGCTCTCGCAAGTTCCCGTACTGTGGTACCCAGATCCGTTTCATAAAATAACGGATTCCATCAGCTTTAACCTCCAATTGTTTCTCCATGCCTCGCATGGATTCTGCTTTGAGATTCTCCGTCTTCAAGGCCTCAGATTGAGCAGCTTTGATTTGCATTGGTAGGTCAGAGTGGATAGTCATTTGTAATGCGCGCACCCGACGAGGCTTGAGGGTTTGCTTACGACTAAGGGCATCGGCTACCACATTAGCCTTACCCGGATGGTACTTGATCACACAGTCATAATCATTGAGTAATTCTAACCATCGTCGTTGCCGCATATTCAGTTCCTTCTGGTTAAATATGTGCTGGAGGCTCTTATGATCTGTATAGATCGTGCACCTGGTTCCGTATAGGTAGTGCCTCCAGATCTTTAAGGCAAACACTACAGCTCCTAGTTCCAGATCATGCATTGTATAGTTCTTCTCATGCACCTTGAGCTGTCTAGATGCATAAGCTATGACTTTGTCACGTTGCATCAATACACACCCCAAACCCTGGATGGATGCATCACAGTAAACAACAAAGTCATCAGTTCCTTCTGGTAAGGCTAGGATTGGTGCGCTGCAGAGTTTGTCTTTAAGCGCCTGAAACGCTGTTTCCTCTTTGCTACCCCACTTATAAATTATTCCCTTATGAGTCAGGGCAGTCAAAGGTTGTG
The DNA here is from genome assembly GCA_024085815.1 of Flaveria linearis. Classification (NCBI taxonomy): domain Eukaryota; kingdom Viridiplantae; phylum Streptophyta; class Magnoliopsida; order Asterales; family Asteraceae; genus Flaveria; species Flaveria linearis. Next base: position 2,448,993 of record CM044001.1, read on the forward strand.
CCAATTTAGAAAATCCTTCGATAAATCTCCGGTAATAGCCTGCCAAACCAAGGAATTGTTGCACCTCAGTAGGCGTCTTTGGTGCCGGCCAATCCTTGATTGCTTTAATCTTTGAAGGATCAACATGTATACCCTTTTCATTCACCACGTGCCCAAGGAATTGCACTTCACGCATCCAGAAGTCACATTTTGAGAACTTTGCGTAAAGCTGTTCATCTCTTAGCAATTCCAGTATGGTTCTCAAATGTCCCTCATGATCTTCCTTATTACGGGAGTAGATTAGTATGTCATCAATGAAGACAATGACAAACTTATCCAGATAAGGTTTGCAGACACGGTTCATGAGGTCCATGAAAACTGCTGGGGCATTAGTCAGCCCAAAAGGCATTACAGTGAACTCGTAGTGCCCATAGCGTGTTCGAAACGCAGTCTTGGAGATGTCTTTCTCTCGAACCCTCAACTGATGATAACCTGATCTCAAGTCAATCTTGGAATAGTAGCTAGATCCTTGCAATTGGTCGAACAAATCATCAATGCGTGGAAGTGGATACCTATTCTTGATTGTCACCTTGTTCAGTTCGCGGTAGTCAATACACATCCTGAAGGTTCCATCTTTCTTTTTGACGAAAAGCACTAGAGCTCCCCAAGGTGAAGAGCTGGGACGTATGAATCCTTTGTCTAACAACTCTTGCAATTGCTTAGACAGCTCTTGTAGTTCGTTCGGTGCCAGACGGTATGGCGCCCGAGCGATTGGAGTTGCTCCTGGTGCTAGTTCAATTTGAAATTCTACCTGTCTGTGTGGAGGAAGGCCAGGTAGGTCTTCGGGAAATACCTCAGGAAAGTCTCTAACAACAGGAATATCTTCAACTCGCCTTTCATCCGCCTTCGGTTCAGTAACAAGTGCCAACAAGGCAAGGTGTCCTTTTCTGAGACTTTTCTGAGCCTTTAAATATGATATGATGCCGACCACCGCACCCACCTTTTCACCTTCCACAATAAGAATTTCATCGTCCGAAATAGGTAACTTGATCAGCTTCTCCTTGCAAACGATCTCAGCACTATTCTGGGATAACCAATCCATCCCGACGACTACATCGAAGCTTCCTAGTGTGACAAGAATAAGGTCTATGCTAAAGGTGTGTCCGGATAAGCCTAGCTTACAGTTTTTAAACACTTGTGTTGCTGTTATCGTCCTACCATCGGCTATTTCTATGGCATAATTAGAACTCAAATCAGTAGGCACCATCCCTAGTGTTTTACTAAACTTGGTGGACACATAACTCTTATCAGCACCAGAGTCAAATAAAACAGAGGCATAACACCCATTAATAGAGAATCTACCAGATACTACAGTAGGGTCGTTTCGAGCCTCACCTGAGCCCATGATGAAGACTCTGCCTGTGCCACCGCCACCACCATTGTTGTTGTCCTTGGGCTTATCAGCAGCACCATTGTCACCATTCTTTTTCCGTCTCGGGCAATCCCTTTTAAAGTGTCCGGGTTGACCACATTCAAAACACACAGTCTGATTGTGGTTCTGCTGTTGTTGAGGTGCTTTTCCCGAGAGATTCACCCGGCAATACTTGGCAACATGCCCGAACTTCCCACACCTCTCACACGTGCTCCTTATGCACTGCCCAGTACGATGGAGCAGACATTTGTTGCACTTTGGGAGATTTCCATGATAGCCGCCCGAATGAGAAGGTTGGGACGGATTAAACTTCTTGTGTTGAGGTTGATAAGTGGAGGATGAAGATTGCTTTCCGCTGGTAGATGGTTCCCATTTCCTCTTGTTATTGTGGAAACCAGATGCAGCACCTCGCGGGGGCAGTTTACCCTGCGCGACAGCCTGGTCAGTCAACTTGTGGGCCAGTTGAACAGCTTCCTGAATGGTAGCTGGTCTAGCAGTGGTGACCATGCTCTGGATTTCAGGTACCAGTCCGTCGAGGTATCTTTCAACCCGTTTGTAAGCCGGGTTAATCATAGTAGGGCACAGAGTAGCCAACTCGTGAGAACGAGTTGTGTAAGCTTCAATTTCAGAACTTACCATCTTCAGGTTCCAAAATTCGGTTTCCAGTTTTTGTATTTCATCTCATGAACAGTACTCCTCTTTCAGCAGATTCTTGAATTCTACCCATGTTGTGGCGTTTGCAGCTTCAACGCCCAGCATCTGAACTTGTGTGTTCCACCAGCTCAGAGCAGCACCATCCAGTGTGCCAGCAGCATATTTTACCCTATTCCCAGCAGGACAGTTGCAGATTTCGAACACTGATTCTAGCTTTTCGAACCAACGGAGCAGTCCCACCGCTCCCTCAGTTCCATTGAACGGGTTAGGTTTGCAGTCCATAAAGGACTTGTAGGTGCAAGTCGGTTGACCAATAGGGTTCTGCTGTGGAGGGGGTTGGTTTGCCAACGCTGCGGTGATACTATGGTTGATTATCGCTGCCAATTCTGCAGGCGTCAATGAGATGTTACCTCTCCCGCGTCCACGTCCTCTTCCAGACATTCTTTACATTACCAAATATCAAAGCTATCAGTCATATGAAAATAGACCTTTTGTCTTGGAATGAAAAGGAAGAGAAATTAAAAGATTTAAATAAATAGACAAGCTAGAGAATCAGTCCGAATCTGAGGGATTTACACAAATGTCATAGTTTGAATTTCGTCCAAATTCAAGGTAAGTATGAGCATTCCTACAAATAGAACTGATAAATAGTTTCCACATCAGTGGCTATGTTCTATGAGAACCGAGGCTTTCTTGCTCAACGTATAGGAATGATGACTTATACTGACTACAATGTTACCACCTGACTAGACTTACCGGACTTAGCATGCACGACAAATTACAATTACGTGTGCACCCGTAATGGTAATTTGCTTTGCATGATCACCCCGATTCCTCCTATCAGGCTAACATATCTTGTCAAGTACAGTGGTCATCAATGATAGAAGTACCAAGTATGTATGTATTATATCGTGGTTGATTAATCAAAGTATACGAAAGGATCAGTAAAGTTTTGGGAATCATTGACACGCCAAGGTAATTTGACCCATTTGCCTTAGAGACCTGTGTATTGACCATAGTTTATCACTCATCCCAGAAATTCCCAGGTAAGCATACCAGGTCTCGCAATGAGATTTATGCGATATGCTTGCCTTAGCCCGAGGGCCTTTTGCCAAGAAATCCAGAATACAGGTGTCTATGTGTCACACAAATCACGAAGAACATTTAGGCGATGTCAAATGCACACAAACTCTCCCGTGACTCACAGCAACTTGTAGCCAACATCCCGGTAGCCATATGCTCACAGGGATATGTTAAAGCAAAAATTTCCAGGCAACCAATTTAATAGGCATAGCTTAGTAATCTATGTGTGTGTAACTAATGCAAATCCAGCTATAGTCTAAAATGCAATGCAGATGAGATGCAAAGTTCATTTTAGTTCGCTATAACCTGGCTCTGATACCAATCTGTCACACCCTCATTTTCCACGTACGGGGTTTTACCGTCAGGCGTGTGACACAACCAGGATCTCAGATAAGCATCAGTTACACCAAACGACTCGATAATTACAAATCATATAAGTTGCTTAATTTTAATGAAATAGACCAAATATATTTAAGTAGTGCGGAAGCGAAAACATGAAAACATTTAACAATAGTTTTGGAACACGCAAACACGCGTCCAATCCAATTTATGTAAAGTAAATGCAAATTAAATCCTGAAAACAGTTTGAGATGAACGCGGAATGACATGCAGTGGATGTTATGCTCCTAGACGTGCCATATCAATGTCCTGAGAGAAAACATGCAAAAATCTCAGTACAAGACTGGTGAGTTCACAGGTTTATCAGAAAACAGTAATTATCAGTAATGAAGTTCCCGGATTATGTAATCCGTCAAGTATGTAATTTCCCGGATTTAGTAATCCGATAAGTATAATGAAATCCCCGGATTTATTAATCCGATAAGTATAATGAAATCCCCGGATTTATTAATCCGATAAGTATAATGAAATCCCCGGATTTATTAATCCGTCAAGTATAATGAAATTCCCGGATTTGTAATTAAAGCATATAATGGGTAGCTAGTCCATAATGATCACTATGTGTATGAAGGCGCGGCCGAGCTGACATGTAATCAAATAATAAACCAGGCCCGGATGTGGATCACACCACAACACTTGTAATTAGGCTAACCGTTCACCCGTTTGACGAACGTTGTGCTAGCGCGACTAGCCCGGGTGGGGTATGTCAATCCCAGTAGTACTACTAACAATTACCTCGCTAAGTCCATATTAACGGTCCGTTGGGCAAGTATACACCATAGTATCAAGTATATGCAGTATTACAAACATCCAATGTAATGTAACGTTTATGAAAATAGCATGTTTCTCTCCCCCAAAAGAGTAAATAAGTAAAAAGTGGGGCTGTAAACTCACCTTGAATTGAAGTTATGAACAAAAGCTTCACAGAATAAGTCAATGCACGATCAAACACGTTCAACACCTATTATTAATTGTAATTACGTCTTTAAAACGGCTTCAAATGCAAATAGATATATTTGGTTGGATTCGGGTCGGTTTGGGTTTGACGCAAACGATTTGATATAAATGTTTGAGTTTAATTATAATCTAAGGTTCAACATCTGATAATGTTTAAATATATTATGTATATATCCTTGTAATCTTTTGAAATAAATGCTATTACGATAACATATTATCCGATTAATATATACATAATATATTATGTATATATAGGGTTTGACACGTTGTTTAAATGTTCGTTACAGTATTGATTAAAATATATGATTCCTTTTATTTTCATGGTTATAATTAAGCAAGATATAATGTCCATTTTTATGAAAATAGTTATTTGTAATTTTATAAATATTAATTTATAATTATTATTACGGTTTTTAAATAAAATAAATTTTCAGGAAAATTTATGTAACCTTTTAAATAAGAAATGTTTATAGAAATTATTTTTATAATTTTTGAGAATTTTTATAGAATTTTTAGAAGCCTAAAAAGCTTCAAAAAAATTAATTGGGGGTGCCGGGTCTCGAACCCGAGACCTTCTGTTTGAGATGGGGCGCTGGAACCAGTGGAACAAAGGCTTAAGCCGCGATTATTCCCGGGTTCCAAATCTTTTAAACACAACCCAAAATCTTTCCCCAATCCATCAAGAACCCTAATTCTGTTTCGATCAAATTGAAGCCCTAATCGATGTTATAATCGATTGAAACCATAGGGCTTTTATTCCTTATGAAAAATCGAGTATGTAGGTAGTTTCAATTACCTGTTTCGAGTTCGAATCGATGAAGAACAGCGAGTTGCAGGTCGCGTTCGAGTGAGGTGATCAAAACGATATGTTTGTATGTTTACAGATCAAATGAACTCAAATGGAGTTTTTAAATGTTGAAAAGTTTGTTAGTGCGCAATCAATTTCGATTATTATTTGATTTTAGTGCGTTTTTTGTAGTGGTGTTCGACCGAAAGCAAAATGGTCGGGTTTAGTGGACCATTATCGAAACTTTTCCATAATTTAAGTTCACTGATTGTTGCATTTTGTCCCGCGTTCGATTTGGTGCATTGTGGGGTCGAAACCGTGGCCTAAAACCTGCCTTTTGGTCTCGTCGGAGGGCCGCCGGAGGCCGGCCGACTCCGGTGCCGTAAATACGCGAGAGAGGAGAGAGAGAGCAGTTGTAATTTTTATATTTACACATTGGCCCCCTGAAATTTTTGATTGTTATTATTTTATGCTGCAAGTATTTAAATCAAGTTTCAAAAATTACAAAATTTCCCCTTTAACTTATAAACTTTTATAATTATTATTATTAATTACAATATTATTATTATCATTACTATTATTATTTATATCAAATATATACGTTTATATATATATATGTAGTTTGTTTTTTTTTCTTCTTTTTGTCAACAAAATTTTTCCGGGTTGTCACAAAAGACCACCTCATTTCGCATCCTCCAAATACACCAAATCACAATGTGAACCAAGGCGTGTGCTGCTTTCTTCTTCTTCTTAGAGGCTGACATGTAACCATGCAACTCGCATCTGAACCTATTTTCTGATGGAACAAGATTGTCTCCATATATTTTCCTCACTTTCCCTTAGTGTGACATCCTGCAATAGCCCAAGCATTATTCTCAGTTTGCTCAAATGGAAAGATGATCCAAGATGAATCGATTTACTTGTCTCTAATTAATGATTTAATATGATGAATCCGTTTATTTATTAAAATTGTAATAAGTTTTTTACAAAACTAATAGATATATTCAATAATAATATACATTAATAAATCATAAAATTTTAAAAAACAAAATATAAATAAAAAATGAGACAATCTAAATCCAATTCTAAAAAAGTTCAAAAAACCTTAGTTACAACTATAAGGCTCATTACGACCCTTATGGTAAAGTTATTACGACCGTAAGGACTAAGACAGACCGTAAAAAATCATGAAATGATTAATTTGATATTTGTAGAACATACGACTCATATTTGAAATGTTCAGATAACATTTTATCTACTTAATTATCTATAAGTGATACTTTACGTAAGTATTAAACACATACTAAATTAAATGGCAGTGCTTCATTAGAAACCAATTGCTTTCAAGAAATCAAAGAGATGGAGTTTTCATCGGTTTCAAGCAAGTCAAAGGCTCTATCACATAATTGGGAAGCTTGGAATCGTTTTTTATAGTATGAGTTAATGTTTTTTTTGTTTTTTTTAAATTTTATATTATTTATTCATGTTGGGTTTCATGTTTATGTACCTTACTCTTTAGCCAAGGCAAGGGGGAGGATAATAGGGGCCTTATGGTCGGTAGTGTAAACTTTTGGTCCGTTGTGTAAATTATTGGTTCGGCGGTGTAAAATTTTTTTATATATATCGAGTTCGTCCCGGCCCCTTATGGAAGTATTTAGTTCCGCAACTAAGCCAAGGTTTCATGTTTATGTCTAACTCTCTAGCCACCGGCTAAATGTTTTTTGGCAATTTATGAATCTCTTTTTTATTAAAAAAATAAATAAAAACTTAATTTTACGAATCTCTTGCTATAACACATTTTTAATTTTCAAATAAATAATAACAATAATGTTTTTAAGTAAAAAAAATACATATTAAATTAAAAGATACGTATCAAATCGGAGATAAAAATATAACCAATTTAATCGGAGACGTAAAGAATACGCGAACCTTCCAACTCCAACGTTCTTCTTCACCCGCGATATATAAACCCTAAACCCCGTTCTCAATTCTGAATTCTCATTCACAACCTAAATAACCAAAAGCCCTAATTCTTTTTTCATTTTCTTCTCTTCTTCTTCTTTCAATCACGCAGCAACAACACGAACCCAGGTACATATGCTTTCAATCACTTTCATGGATTCTGACGATCGATCATCTGATTCTCGAAGGTATCCACTCTTGAATTTGTTAGTTCGTTGATTAATGTGTACTTTTATCAATCTATGGTTTCCGTTGCGAAAACCCTAGAATTGATCAATCTAACAGACACTTTCATGGATTCTGACGATCGATCATCTGATTCTCGAAGGTATCCACTCTTGAATTTGTTAGTTCGTTGATTAACGTGTTACATTTATCAATTCTAAGGTTTCCGTTGCGAAACCCTAGAATTGATCAATCTAACAGTTTCCATTGCGAAACCCTAGAGTTTTTTCGTTTTTTATTGTACGTTCCATCTTGTTTGAGTTAGTCTAACATCTTTCAAGCATAATATATGATATTATATTGTTTACATCTCTTTACATCTTCCTCGCTGAGTGCCTGATACAGAAAATCGGATGATTCTGACTAAAATAAATGGGTCAAAATTTTGGAATCAAATGTAGTTGATAGTGCTTTAATTTCATCTTTGTTAAAAGAAACTTATGTTGAATATTGGATTCTTCAATGATTTGCTGAGTTAGTATGTGATCCACCCCCTGTCATACGTTTGTGGCACTTGAGAAACCAGAAGGGTCACAGCAGTTGGCAGATTTTCTAACTTGTTGACGTTTGATGTCAAAGAGGTAATAACATCTCATCTAAAGCTAGAAGTTTTTAAGAAACATATCTTGAGCAACTCACTAGCAGCTTTGCTCTTTTACATCTCTGACATTCTGTTTCCACTTCTGTCATAATCAGTCATGACTTCTATTGAACTTGTATAAAGTCACTAGACTATTTTTACATGAATATTTTGACAGAAAAATTTCCAGAGATATTACTTATAAAACTCTGACACATATGCCCCTTTTATTTGCTACTAATGTGGGAATGAATTTATAGATCTTACTGAGCCCCATATATTTGTTCTTTGAGGTGTTGCTTGTATGATGATGACCCTGATGAGGTTAGTTGCATTTGTGACAAGAGGTATGTTGTTTATACATAGTTAAAACATGTTTTTTCAAGCCTTGAACACTTATAGGTTCTTCTGCAGCCAATTTTGAAGAAATATGTAAGTGCCTGCAGCTCATAGTTTTTATTTTATTTTATTAATGATATTGTCTGCCTTAGTTATTAATGATAGTTTTGTCTGTCGTTAAGTAATTGTTTTTGTAGATGCTCCAGAGGTAGAAGAATTAGCGGAGGGGGCAACCAAACCATTGAAATTCATATGATACACTGGTCAATCATGATAGTTCTGTATATACACAAGAAGCAAAGTCTCAGCTGCTTTTACAGTTGATGCATTTGAAACTGTTCAGCTAGAAGGGTTTTAAGGTTCTTCAATCGGACATAGCTAACCGAAGCTAAAACAGAAAATGCAGTATCTGTTGTGAAGTACATGTTTGACAAGCATGTTGTGTTCCACTACAACCGTACAAATAGAGAAGGCTACTATTCATTTCCCTTCTTGTTTAGTCATAGAGTAATCCATTATCTAAATGATGGATTTATGTTGTTTAGGTAATTGGCTGAGGGGGCAACCAGACCATTGAAATTCATATGATACACCTGGTCAATCGTTTTGTGGCTGTTGGCAGAATGTCAAAGAGGTATGACTTTCTCCTAGGTATTATCTTGTGTTGTCTTTTCGTTAAGTGGTTGCCAAAATGGTTGGGGTGGGTTGAGTAATGGGTCAAAATGGTAAGACTTTATGTGCAAGTCAAAACGAGTAGGGCCAACCTACAATCATTTCTTTATTCATGTCTATAAATCCGAATATTATTGTGCAAAATATGATTTAATAAAACAGTTATTACTACAAAAAATAATATAGATCTTTTTTAATAAAAGCATTTAGAGGATTTATAAAATTTAGTACACTTCGTATGACTTCCAATCATTTGATTCATTTTCTTGTTAGTTAGACCCTCTAGCATTTATCCACTTGATCCGCTAGACGTAATAAATACATGGGTTGAAATTGTCACCTTGCCAATTTAAACATGTTTTTTCCAGCCATTAATCCTTTATAGGTTCTTCTGAAGCCAATTCTAAATAAATTATGTAAGTTTCTGCTCATAGTTTTTATTTTATTTTAATAATGATTTTGTGCTGCTCAGTTACATGTTTATCTGTGAGTATAGGAACCTACAGAAGAACCATTTGATATTAGTTCTGTTCCCAAGAAGTAAAGTCTCAGCCACTTGGAGAGAAAATCTGTTGGTAAAAATGCACTGCTCTCAGTGCGCAACTCCAGCAGGGCCACTTTTACAGTTGATGCATAATAGTATAATCTATTCCAGAGCTTTCTTCATTCTGACAGCTTTTTAAGGTTCTTTGATTGGATATAATGTCATTAAATGCATACCTCTCACTTGTTCTTAGAGGTCGGTGACAATTCGGCCATTTGATTATGAATTGGTTTGATGGGGCCAGGGGTTATATTATATCTCTAAGAGGTAATAACTTCTCATATGATGCTAACTGGATGGGTATTATTGAGATGATATAAATGTACTAATCGTAGCTCTGTAGTGTTGTCACACAAGATAAGCACGCCGCCCGCCTGCTGGCCGGGCGAATCTAAGTTCTCTTCCGGTCAACTGTCCACCCAGTCAAGTGCGTTGACACTTATATTAACAGTAGATGTCTTGGATGAAGTGTCTTAGGTCAACCCAACCCAAGGCGCAAAAAAAATGTTCTGCCCTCGGGCAATTTTTCTTGTTTACATGAATATTAAGAACAAAGAGTCCCCAGATTTGACTTTTAATATATTTCTTCTTTTTCGGAGAGAAAGTTTGCTGGTAAAAATACAGTGCTCTCAGTGCACCTCCAGCAGGGCTACTTTTACAGTTGATGCATATGAAAACTACTATCATCTATTCCAGAGCTTTCTTCTTTCAGACAGCCTTTTAGGGTTCTTTGATTGGATATAATTTAATTAAATGCAAAGCTGTTACCTGTTCTTAGAGGTGGCAATTCAGCCACTTGATTATAAATTGGTTTGATGGGGGTCAGGGGTTATATCGTATCTCTAAGGGAACGAGTTTAAAGATGCCTAATGTGTATTTAATTTATAAAACCTTCTCAAATCATTCTATTCAAGAAAATGGATTCTTTTTGAAATAACAAAATTTTGTATCATACCCATTGACTAATTATTTATTTAAAGTGTTTAAGACCATCCAATTTAACCTGTTTTGGCCTGTTACTTGAGCTGCTGCATTTGCCACTTTTACCTGGGTTTTCTTCCATCTTGACCGATTATCATGTTCTAGTATGTGGTTCACATCTGCAAGTCTGTAACAGCCCATAATCTGGGTGGAGCTACCGAAGCTGAAACAGAAAATGCAGAAAATGTTGTGTAGTACATATTTGACAAGCATGTTGTGTTCAGTACAACTGTACAAATAGAGAAGGCTGTTTTTCATTTAAATTACATATTAAAAGAATCTCTTATCGAAATAATGGATTTCTGTTTTTCAGGTCATTGTTTCTGTAGATGCTCCAGAAGTAGAAGAATTGGCTGAGGTGGCAACCAAACCATGGAAAGCCATATGATGCACCTGGTCAAACGTTTGTAGCATTTGAGAAACCGGAAGAGTTCCGGACGTTGGCAGATTTTCTAACATGTTGAAGTTTGATGTCAAAGAGGTAATAACTTCTCATATGATGCTAACTGGATTAGGGTATTATCGAGATGACATAATTTAAAATGTTGTGTAGTACATATTTGACAAGCATGTTGTGTTCAGTACAACTGTACAAATAGAAAGGCTGTTTTTCATTTAAATTACATATTAAAAAGAATCTCTTATCGAAATAATGGATTTCTGTTTTTCAGGTCATTGTTTCTGTAGATGCTCCAGAAGTAGAAGAATTGGCTGAGGTGGCAACCAAACCATGGAAAGCCATATGATGCACCTGGTCAAACGTTTGTAGCATTTGAGAAACCGGAAGAGTTCCGGACGTTGGCAGATTTTCTAACATGTTGAAGTTTGATGTCAAAGAGGTAATACTTCTCATATGATGCTAACTGGATTAGGGTATTATCGAGATGACATAAATTTAGTAATCGTATTGACATTTGTTTTAACTGTAGATATCTTGGATGAAGTGTCTTAGGTCAACCCAACCCAAGGAGTAAAAATTACCTGTTCTGACATCAGCCTGTTTTTCTTGTTACCTGACTAGCCAATTTTTCTTGTTTACATGAATATTGACAACCAAGTGTCCCCAAAGATTATTGATTAGGTCCCTAAACTTGTATAAAAACAAGACGCAATCGGGTGTCACATGTGGTACGTCCTAGACTTGGTTTCCTAGGAATTATCTTGTGTTGCCTTTTTGTTAGAGGTTGCCAAATGGGTGGGTTGGCTAATGGGTCAAAACGGTTAGACTTTAGGTGTGATTCAAAAAAGTATGGCCAACCTACAATCGTTTTTTTATTCAGGTCTTTAATGTGAAAAATAATGTGCAACATATGATTTACCAAAATATTTATTACTACAGATATACTATAGATCTTTTTTATAATAGAAGCATTTTCTTGTTAGTTAAACCGTTTAGCTTAATCCACCTGACCTGCTTGAATCATTGGTTGAAATTGTCACTTTGCCAATTAATTTATATACTCTTGAGGAGATGGTTCAGTTGTTGAAAATGGTAAAGATGTAAAGGACTCTCTTTGGGTCAGTAGACATCCCCTGGTGAACCTTACTAGTTTGAAAGATTATGTAAGTGGTTGCTATTTATTTTTTTGGTTTTATTAATGATCTTGTCTGAAATTTTATCTGTGAATATACGTATCTACAGAAGAACTATCTGATATCCGTTCTGTAATCAAGGAAGTCTCAGCCATTCGCAGTGAAAAGTCTTCCGTAAACAGCTGACTACTGTTGGTCCCTTCTGCAGTTGATGCATGTGAGAAGCTACTATAATCTATATCAGAATTTTTTTCATCTAAACAGCTTTTAAGGTTCTTCGGTTGGGCATGATTTTTTAAGCTTTTAAAAACCACTACTCTTGGTCCATTGTTACCTGTTGAGGTGGCAATTTCAACCATTTGATTTTGAGGGGACATGCTACATGAACCTCAATTTCAATTTCAGCTGTTAGGTGCTCTAGCTTAAACTCCATTTAAAATTTCTAAATGCACGTTTATAAGTGTTCCCAGCATAAACCTCTGTATAGCTTTTTAAATGCCCACTTAAGATGTACTTTTTAAACGGTCATTTGACACCGGAAGGTGTGGGTTTTGGGGTTGGGGGTGGGGGTGAATTGTTTGATGTGGGTCTGGCAGTTATACTTTTGGAGTGCTCCCCGAGGAGCCCACTTTGCCATTTCTACCTGTTTTTTCTCCCATCTTGACTGATTATTGAATTCTTATATATGTGGTCTGTCCTCAGTACATGTAGAACTAACTGAAGCTGAAACAGAAAATGCAGTAAATGTTGTGAAGCACATATTTGACAAGCATGTTCAAATGCGCTACCGGAGCAGTTACTAGAAATTATAAGATTAAGTTTGTGGTAGCTTCCTTTAAATATCTTATATTTAAATTAAAACACCGCTCATCTTAATCATAGATGCCCATTCTGTTTTTTCTTCCAAGCTGTTGGCATATTTTCTAACATGTTGAAATTTATTGTCAAAGAGGTAGTAACGTCTCATCTGATGTTACTAAGAAGTACTAGAGTTGGAAGTTTTGACCCACCAACTATTGGATCATGGGCCAAAAGATATTTTTATATTTTAGCTGTGAATAACTAAATATAGGTACCTACAGAAGAACCATTTGATATCAGTTCTGCAAGGACGTCTCTGCTACTTGCGTAGAAAATTCTGCTGGTAAAAGCCCAATGCTCTTGGTGCACCACCGCCTCTATCTGGGCCCACTTCCACAGCTGATGCATATTAGCAGCTTCTATAATCTATTCATGATTTTTCTTCATTTTGGATAGCTTTTTAAGTTTCTTTGATTGACGTAATCATGTAAATTACAAACTTGTTTCCTGTGTCTAGAGGTGGCAATTTTATCTCTTAATGGATTAAAGGCTCCCAATGTTTTTATAATGAATTAAACCTCCTATATTCTATTTAAGAAAATAGTTTCTTTATGAAATAATACAGTATTTGTGATCATACTCCTTTTTATAAAATAAGTGTTTCAGGCCAACCCAATCTGAACTGTTTTGACCTGTTTCCTGAGCCGCCCATTTTGCCACTTCTATTTCTGGTTTCCATGTTGGCTGATTGTTGTGTTCTTGTATGTGGCTCAAATCTGGAACAGTACGTCCTCTGCCCTGGTGGAGCTAAGAGAAGCTTTTGGTCATTCTTGTAGATGCTTTGGAAGCAGAAGAATATGCTGAGTTGGCAACCAGCCATTGAAAGCCCTACCATATGAGACGCCCTGTCATATATTTTTAGCATTTGAGAAGCCAGAAGGGTCACGCACAACTGTTGGCAGGTAATAACTTCTCATCTTATGTTATTAAAAAGTACTAGAATTGGTAATTTACCCATTTGCTTTGGATCCGTCTATTCTAGTTGCAACATTTTCAGATGGTCCAAAGTGTATATGTATTGTGTGAAATCTTCTAATGTGTTGAAGTTTGATGTCAAAGAGGTAATAACTTCTCATTCTTGAAACTAGTTTCTAGGTTGAACATGAGATTTTTTGTGACTTAAATAAAAAAGCCCCATAAATGTCTTTACAGGTGACAATTACGAGCCCCATAAAATGTCTTTACATCAGTACTACTGTACAAATGTGCTACAGGAGCAGTTACTAAAAATTGTAAGCTTAATTTTGTGGAAGCTTCTTTTCAAGTAGTTTATTATATTAAATTAAATTATAATGCCTCTCATTTTAATCATGAATGTCTGTTTAGGTCATTTTAGCTGTAGATGCTTCTGAAGCAGAAGAATTTGCTGAGGTAGTAGCACCAAGCTGTTGAAAGCCCAATAGGTAAATACCCTGGTCAAATGTGTCACACCCCCGCTTGTAGCGGAAACACGAGGATGCGACGGACGGGATCGTCATAACACTTGGTATAATTACAGAGACATATTATATGCAAAATCCTCGTGTCATGACGTCGCCCGACACAATGGTGACTTGTGTCGTGGTTAGTCAGTTCCACGACTATCATAGTCTTATTAATTCCAAATCTAAATTACACACAGTTCACAAATGAAACAAATGATATACATGACTAATGCAAAGCTTATTGAAATCCTGAGGGTCTCGGCTAAGGCATCAACTCTAGCTATCCTTTTTATGTTCACCTGAAAAGATATGCTCAAAAAAATGTCAACACATAATGTTGGTGAGTTCCGCAGGTTTAAATTTGAAACAGTTGATGCTGTGTAGAATTTGATATGGAATCATACTGTAAGCAAAAACCACATAACATGTGTTTAAGACAACCAAACCTAATGACGTTATGCATATAAGTTTGTCGGAATATATTCACCCATGGCCTGATTGCTGGCAGCTGTAGTCGGTAACTCACAAGTTAAACCGATCTGTCGAGGGTGGGGGTGTCAACCCAGTAGTACTACCAATACCTATCCGTTGGTTCCCAAACCCGGAATTAATGGTTGTAAGAATCATAGAATAACACCATGTATGTATTAGAATATAAGAATAGTATCACATTGATTCCAAGTATGAAAATTGTATGTAAGATTGTACAGCATCGAAAACGGGTGAGCATACTTTTCCCCCAAGTTTGAAAAACATTGAAACAATTATAAAAGCATAAAAAGGGGCCACGGAACTCACCTTGGATTGATGTAATGAATAAGAACTTCAAAGATTAGGCAAAGCACGATCAAACACGTTCAATACCTATTATTGATTGTAATTTAGTCTTTAATACGAATGAATATATTTGGTAAGGTTTGAGTTGATTTGGTTTGATTTGGTTTAACACGTGTCACACACGCAATATGTTACAATGTTTTTATAGATTTCTATTTGTATTAATAAATTTATCAATAAGTATTAAACTTATTAAACAATTATTTATATATTTCGATTCCATTAAAAGGGTTTTCATATTTGAATTTTAATATTTTTAGATTAATTATAATAATGACTGTGGTTTAACTATATAATTTATAATTATCCAATAATATTTACAAATAAGGATAATCACATTTATAGTATTTTGATTAATAATAAGGTATTAATTTATACCTTTGGTTTAAATATATTTACAAGAAATAACCCACAATTTCATAATAATTGTGAATTTATAAAATATATTAATTTGTATTTAAAGATAATAAAGTGTCCATTTTTATAGAAATAATTATTTATAATATTTATAAATAATATTTATATAATTTTCATGATTTTCGTGATTATTTCATAATTAAACTCGTTTTAGAATTTATTTTATAAAATAAGTATTTTTAATATTTTTAATAATATTTTATAGAGATCTATTATAGTTTTTAAATAAATAAATTTACAGAAAATTATTTTGTATTATAATAAGGAGAATATTTAGAATTTATTTTTATAATTTTTAGAAAATTTTCCATATTTTTAAAGTATTTGTAAAGCTTTTAAAAATAAAACATAAAAAGGGTTTGCCGGGTTCGAACCCGGGACCTCACACCCACAAACACAGCCCCAAACCAGTAAACCAAAGCTCTAAGCCGCACAAAGACCCAGTCTTTAATTGTTTTAAACCCAAATTCCAGAAAACCCAATTACACTAAGAACCCTAATTCGAAAATCATCAAATTGAGCGACAATTTGATGCTTGTAACCGAATTAATGTTAGGGCTTTTGTTACCCAATCAAAATCGAGTACTTAGATAGTTTCAATTACCTGTTTGGATGCTCGATATATCAAGAACAATCGAAGAACTGGTCGCGACTGTCATGAGATCGGTTCAGGGTGTAAATGGTAATCATAATCGAATTCCTCTTACAGGAAGCTTCTAATTGTTCTAAGGATAAAAACCCTATGTTAATTTGGTGGAATAGAACTCAGAAGGTAGAATTTGACTGTGTTGCAGGTCGATGACAGAGGTGGTTAATCGACAGGGGTGTTAGAGCTTGATTTATACCAATTTGATTGTAGTGGTAATTTAGAAACGACAAATGGATAATGAATGTGCGATTACTTTGATTATTAATACCATTTTGTGCGTTTAGTGACCCATATTGGCCGACATTCGGTCGAGTGTGTTAGGTATAAATCGATCTCTATTATTCAAATTAAGGTGGGTTAGGTATTCGAATCATGCACGAAATTGTGTCGGGGTGTTTGTTTCGGTTGAAATCGTGTGGATTTGGTCGTTTGGGAGTCGCCGGAAACACGGCCGGAGAGTGGCCGGCGGCGATCGGGAATACCGGGGGAAAAGAAAAGGAGTTTTAAAAATTTACCACTTTGGTCCCTGAGGTTTCGAGTTTGTTATTTCATGTTAACAACTGGGGTTTATTTGGTCCTCACGTTCACAGGTGAACTCTGGGCCACGTTTAGATTCCCAGTGGACTTTGACAATAGGTACCCGGCTTTGACCACCATCGGTCTAAGAATAATACGCTATGCGAAGATCTTGGAATGGGTTCACAAGGATGGTTAAGAATATTGTTAAAACAGAAAATGAATCAATCATTTAGAATAACGATTGATGTAACATCATACCCACGGTATACAATATTTGAAACAGATATGTTAATTTCTCGACGTTGTGAGATAATGTACTGATTGAATTTTTATAATGCACCAATTGTCATCATACAGTTAAGATAAGAGGCACTTATTCTGGCCAGTTAAACTAAAAGTTTCCATGACCGGTAGGAATGAAGAAGATAGGTCACACACAACAATCATTTCCTTTCCAACCTTCCTATTCTAAGAACAATACTGTATACAATAATCTCAGTCTTCGAGTAGTTCTATATCTTAACTTACGCATGTGAGAGTTTTCCTATCTCCACCGACTAACTAATTCTAAGCAACTGGTTTTCATGACAAATGAAGGAGTGAATTTGAAGGAATCAATGTTTCCTCTACCAGTAATCCAACAGATATGTATTGATTGATGATAAGATATGTGCCTATAATACCAGTCTTTCTGTCTATTTCAATTTCACCACTAGTTTGCTTGCTCTAATCTCCAACTTTGTCCTACTCACAAATCTTCCAATGTCCTACTTAATTCTATTTGATCTAAATGTTACAAGTATGACATTAGCTTTGTCAACTTATGGATTCTATCAGTATAAAGAGCATTATCCAGTATTACAATTTTAAACTTTTGCATTTCATTCCTTGGTAATAGTACTCACTCGCCAAAGATTTAAACTTATCTCAAGTTATGACTATTGCAGCCTCACTACCTTATACTTGAGCTTAGGCATTCTACCATTTCAGTGCGGTACCCACTAGTGGACAAGCATCATTCTTCAAAGGCCATGTATACTCTAAACAACCATTCAATTTGCATAATTTCTGAAATGTAAAAGGAGTGACGTCTCACTAGAGATAGACTAGTGTCACCATGTGATTCCCATATAACTTTAGGTAGATTAGAACTTATATAAGGGTAAATGTTATAAATGTTTCATTTCCTATATTCTTCTGGCGCTCAGAACTTTATCTACAGCACGGTTAGTTAAAAGCAGGGTCAAAATAGTTCAACCTAAGTTTCGTGTGAAGATTGTCATTAGGTGTCTCTAACGGTTGAAGATGTTGAAATCTCAAGTTATGACTATTGCAGCCTCATACCTTATACTTGAGCTTAGGCATTCTACCATTTCAGTGCGGTACCCACTAGTGGACAAGCATCATTCTTCAAGGCCATGTATACTCTAAACAACCATTCAATTGCATAATTCTGAATGTAAAAGAGTGACGTCTCACTAGAGATAAGACTAGTGTCACCATGTGATTCCCATATAGACTTTAGGTAGATTAGAACTTATATAGGGTAAATGTTATAAATGTTTCATTTCCTATATATCTGGCGCTCAGAACTTTATCTACAGCACGGTTAGTTAAAAGCAGGGTCAAAATAGTTCAACCTAAGTTTCGTGTGAAGATTGTCATTAGGTGTCTAACGGTTGAAGATGTTGAAAGATTTCACGAGCGTAGTTTTAAGGAAGGTGGTTATCAATCACAATCGGAGTTGATATTAAAATATTCCTTAAAGGCTTTGAGGTAATGATTCATGCCTATCTTGATAATAACAAGAAAACAATCTAAGGTTGACATTTGCCACCAAAATACGGGTTTCAATCCTATTTTGGTGAGATCATGTCATTTATGAATGTAATTTCCAATGAGAATAATTGAAGTCAATCCTTAAGATAAGGAAGTCACCCCAATCCAGAGGATGAAATTTTAGAACTAACAAATGGGAAACCATTTATCGAAATAGAGAATCATCAAAGTAAGGGAATCTCCCCTGCTTGATGAAATAGAATCATTTAGAAATACGAGTGTTCTTAGTCATAGGTTGACTTGCAAACTCTTGCATTTCCCACGTTACAAGCAGTATAAAGTTTGACTTTACGATGAAAGGAAATAATATCAATTAGGAATTAGGAAAATTTCAAGTTACATCAGTGTAACAAAAAAAGATCATGCTAACAAGCTTAAGATCAAGTTTGAGATAGTAGAGTTGTTAGGATGGATGTTCAAATCTTGAATAATTTAAATCAGAAGACGAAATCAAGGACAAGAATGATTCGACATTATAATGAGATGTGAACATTCGATTCACAATCGAAGGGAATACATGGACTTCTCAAGATATGAGATCAGCCATAACCTTATTGAAGACATGCGTACTTATAGTGGTAACAAGGTTATGATTAGTTTATTCGATTATTGAGGTGAGTGACCAACTATAATATAAATATTCAATTAACAAAGTATCCCGAGATGTAGGAATTCCACCTACAGCATTGCATGTTCTGGTGGTGTGACACAGACTTTGACGAGATTTTGAAACCCACGAATAACGAGTCAAAGCTCATTTTGAAAATTATTTTATTAGGCACGCAATGCCTTGACTATGATTTAAGATTTGTGTGTGCTTTGATAGGATCAAAGTATAAAAAAAAATCACATATGGTTTTACTTATCAAGTTCCAAAAACCCATGCTTCGGTCCATTAAGATCATTATGTAGCTTAGTTTAAGCACATTCTTAGTATACCGGTGATGTTTTATATAGGGTTCCCCGTAGCGTTCCCACCACATCCACGATATACTTTGAAATATACTTAAACTAGTTACATAACATCTTAATTTTCCTTAGCATCATCCTAAAGAATAACGTAATGTAAGTTTAATAAGAGCCACCGCAACTACACTTATGTATAGGCGGTTTTTACCAGTTATAAATGGCTACAGTCAAACCTATACATCGGTTCCACACGGGAATTGATGGCTGTAAAGAAAACATTCCCAAAGTGTAAATAGTTTAATGTGACGTAGCAAGATCACAAAGCGCATACGTATAGATTACAACCAAACCAATCCTTAGGTCCCATTACTGAACTAATTGTAATGGATGCTCGGCAAAGAAGAACCACGCCGTCGAAAGCATCCAAGAGCAATAGCATTCACAAGTAATCATCATACGACACTTAGCATCAAGTATAGCACATAATAGAGTATAGCCACCAAGTAACATATAGGTAGCAACATAGCATAGAGTTAAGAGTCATAGTAGCATCATGCCTCAGATAATCAGGATCATCACGTAGCCCAGTTTAAACACATTCTTGGTATACCAAGGATGCTTATATATAGGGTTCCCGCAGCGTTCCCACCACATCCGTGGTATACCTAGAACGATGCCTAAACCAGTTACGTGACATCCGTTTATCCTAGCATAAGGTCAATATGATTGAAATACCATGAAGGCTTTAAGTAGGACAGGATTTGAGTAAGTGTTGATAATGTTTGATTGCCTTCAACAAGGACTTATAATGTTTGATTGCCTTTACAAGGTTATAATGTTTGATTGCCTTTAACAAGGACTTATATGTTTGATTGCCTTCAACAAGGACTTACTAGAATTATGACCCTAGCACCCTAGGGTATAGAATAGAAACGTGTGATACTCATGATCGTTACCTCATGGTAAGATTAGCTAGACTTCTCGTGCATGGTGAATTACAATTACGTGTGCACCCGTAATGGTAATTTACCTTGCATGGTCACCCTAGCTCCACTTACCCCAAGTTAACATCATAGTATTATCTAGATTCATCAAGCACAAATCATGTAATGTCCTTATGTCCATGAGCCAATAGTATTCCAATAATAGCATGTAATAGCAAATAAGCATATAAGCACATTAAGTCTATTGATAATGCATATCCGTCATACTTTCAGGATTTCAGTCATAACTATGATAGGGTCGGATTCAATATCCGAGATCGACGCTACGCGTGATCACCGAAGTTCCCTAATAATATGAATGTTGTGCGCATACAAGCGTAAAGTTCTTAGTATAAAAGTATCCCATGGAGAAAGACTAAGAGTAATAATGTCTTCCCGGGATGTTCAGATAACACGTTACATGTATAAAATCAGGTATGTAGGAACATACTTGTAGATATTAGGCATATAGGAATATACCTGTATATTAAGTTCATAGACTTAATATATTTGACCCATTTGCCTTGTAGATCTGTGTATTGATCATAGTTTATCACTCATCCCAGAAATCCCCAGGTAAGCATACCAGGTCTCGTAATGAGATATATGCGATATGCTTGCCTTAGCCGAGGGCCTTTTGCAGGAAATCCAGAATACAGGTGTCTATGTGTCACACAAATCATGAAAGACATTTAGGTAAAATCAATGCACACAATCCCTAGTGCATTCTATATGAAGGTTCTTAGGTTATAGTCTAGGTCGAATTCTCCACCTAAATCTCTATAACCAAGGCTCTGATACCAATCTGTCACACCCCGCTTGTATCGGAAACACGAGGATGCGACGGAGGGATCGTCAAACACTTGGTATAATTACAGAGACATATTATATGCAAAATCCTCGTGTCATGACGTCGCTCGACACAATGGTGACTTGTGTCGTGGTTAGTCAGTTCCACGACTATCATAGTCTTATTAATTCCAATCTAAATTACACACAGTTCACAAATGAAACAAATGATATACATGACTAATGCAAAGCTTATTGAAATCCTGAGGGTCTCGGCTAAGGCATCAACTAGCTATCCTTTTATGTTCACCTGAAAAGATATGCTCAAAAAAAATGTCAACACATAATGTGGTGAGTTCCGCAGGTTTAAATTTAAAACAGTTAGATGCTGTGTAGAATTTGATATGGAATCATACTGTAAGCAAAAACCACATAACATGTGTTTAAGACAACCAAACCTAATGACGTTATGCATATAAGTTTGTCGGAATATATTCACCCATGGCCTGATTGCTGGCAGCTGTAGTCGGTAACTCACAAGTTAAACCGATCTGTCGAGGGTGGGGGTGTCAACCCAGTAGTACTACCAATACCTCCGTTGGTTCCCAAACCGGGGAATTAATGGTTGTAAGAATCATAGAATAACACCATGTATGTATTAGAATATAAGAATAGTATCACATTGATTCCAAGTATGAAAATTGTATGTAAGATTGTACAGCATCGAAAACGGGTGAGCATACTTTCCCCCAAGTTTGAAAAACATTGAAACAATTATAAAAGCATAAAAGGGGCCACGGAACTCACCTTGGATTGATGTAATGAATAAGAACTTCAAAGAATTAGGCAAAGCACGATCAAACACGTTCAATACCTATATTGATTGTAATTAGTCTTTAATACGAATGAATATATGGTAAGGTTTGAGTTGATTTGGTTTGATTGGTTTAACACGTGTCACACACGCATATGTTACAATGTTTTTATAGATTTCTATTTGTATTAATAAATAATTATCAATAAGTATTAAACTTATTAAACATTATTATATATTTCGATTCCATTAAAAGGGTTTTCATATTTGAATTAAAATTTTTAGAATAATTATAATAATGACGTGGTTTAACTATATAATTTATAATTATCCAATAATATTTACAAATAAGGATAATCACATTTATAGTATTTTGATTAATAATAAGGTATTAATTATACCTTTGGTTTAAATATATTTTACAAGAAATAACCCACAATTTCATAAATAATTGTGAATTTATAAAATATATTAATTTGTATTTAAAGATAATAAAGTGTCCATTTTTATAGAAATAATATTTATAATATTTATAAATAATATTATATAATTTTCATGATTTTCGTGATTATTTCATAATTAAACTCGTTTTAGAATTTATTTTATAAAATAAGTATTTTTAATATTTTTAAATAATATTTTATAGAGATCTATTATAGTTTTTAAATAAAATAAATTTACAGAAAATTATTTTGTATTATAAATAAGGAGAATATTTAGAATTTATTTTTATAATTTTTAGAAAATTTCCATATTTTTAAAGTATTTGTAAAGCTTTTAAAAAATAAAACAATAAAAGGGGTTGCCGGGTTCGAACCCGGGACCTCACACCCACAAACACACAGCCCAAACCAGTAAACCAAGGCTCTAAGCCGCACAAAGACCCAGTCTTTAATTGTTTTAAAACCCAAATTCCAGAAAACCCAATTACACTAAGAACCCTAATTCGAAAATCATCAAATTGAGCGACAATTTGATGTTTGTAACCGAATTAATGTTAGGGCTTTGTTACCAATCAAAATCGAGTACTTAGATAGTTTCAATTACCTGTTTGGATGCTCGATATCAAGAACATCGAAGAACTGGTCGCGACTGTCATGAGATCGGTTCAGGGTGTAAATGGTAATCATAATCGAATTCCTCTTACAGGAAGCTTCTAATTGTTCTAAGGATTAAAAACCCTATGTTAATTTGGTGGAATAGAACTCAGAAGGTAGAATTTGACTGTGTTGCAGGTCGATGACAGAGGTGGTAATCGACAGGGGTGTTAGAGCTTGATTTATACCAATTTGATTGTAGTGGTAGTTTAGAAACGACAAATGGATAATGAATGTGCGATTACTTTTGATTATAATACCATTTTGTGCGTTTAGTGACCCATTATTTGGCCGACATTCGGTCGAGTGTGTTAGGTATAAATCGATCTCTATTATTCAATTAAGGTGGGTTAGGTATTCGAATCATGCACGAAATTGTGTCGGGGTGTTTGTTTCGGTTGAAATCGTGTGGATTTGGTCGTTGGGAGTCGCCGGAAACACGGCCGGAGAGTGGCCGGCGGCGATCGGGAATACCGGGGAAAAGAAATGGAGTTTTAAAAATTTACCACTTTGGTCCCTGAGGTTTCGAGTTTGTTATTTCATGTTAACAACTTTTAAAACAAGTTTTAAAAATTACATAAACACCCCTGCACTTATAAATCTAAATATATATATATATATATATATATATATATATATATATTTATTTTAAATCTTTGTTTTATTTTATTATTAGTATATTAGTATTATTATTATTAGGATTATTATTATAAATTTTGTAATTATTGGAATTAGTACGTATCAAACGTAATTGTTTTATATAAAAAAAATTACAGGATGTTACAAAATGTTTCTTGCATTCGAGAAACCAAGGTGTTGGCATATTTTCTTGCAGAGGAAAAATCTGCTGGTAAATGCTTACTGCTCTTTGTGCGCCACCATCGGGGCCCACTTCCACAGTTGATGCATATAAGAAGCTAGCTGAGCTGAAACAGTCCTCTACCCTGGTGGAATTAACTGAAGCTGAAACAGAATATGCAGAACTGTTGTGAAGCACATATTTGACATGCTCGTTGAATTCCAGTACAACTGTACAAATACGATCACAGAGCAGTTACTGTAAAATGGAAGCTTAATTGACAGAAAGCTGTTTTTCAAGTAAAATATATAAATTAATTATATAAATTAAATATCTCTCATCTAATCATGGATTCCTGCTTTTGGTCATTCTTGTAGATGCGTTGGAAGCAGAAGAATTTGCTGGGTTAGTAATTAACCCATTGAAAGCTCTACCATATGATACACCCTGTTAAACGTTGTAGCTTTGGAAGGGTCACAGCAGTTGGCAGATTTTCTAAGGTGTTGAGTTTGATGTCAAAGAGGTAATAACTTCTCAACTTAAAGCTAGAAGTTTTTAAGAAGCCTATCTTGAGCAACTCACGAGTAGCTTTGCTCGTTTACATCTCTGACATTCCATTTTTCCACTTCTGTCATAATCAGTCATGACTTCCATTGAACTCGTACAAAGTAACTACACACTATTTTTACATGAAATTTTTTACAGTAAAAGTTCCAGAGATTATTTTTAACAGATTTCTCCTTGTTCTTTTTTTAACAGATTTCTCCTTGTTATTGTGTGACCAAGTCCCAAAACTTATAAAAACTTTGACAGATATGCCCCTTTTGCATGATTAGGTCCCTAAACCTCGCAAGATGCAAGCATGGAACAAAGTGGTAAGTAAACATGTTTTTTTTTCCCTATCTTTGTAACTTTTATAGTTACTTGTGAAGCTAGTTTTAGACATTACACACTGTAGTTACTAGAGCTTTTTCCCGGGGCTTATCTTGTCTTGCCATTTTGATAGAGATGGCCTAATGAGTGGGTCGGACTGGGTTGAGTAATGGGACGAGTAATGGGACTTATGAGTACACTTTTTATGGCTTCCAATCTGTTCGAAACCCTTGACCCTTTTTTTCGTTTAGTTAGACCCCTTAGCTTATTCCATTTAACCTGCATATATGAGTTGAAATTGCCACCTCAGCAATTTATATGTAGGTTCGGTTTGGGCTACACTATAATTAAATGCTACATATTGGAGGAGATGGTCCAGTCATTAAAACTGATTAGCATGGAAAGGACTTTCTCATTGGGTCACTAGACATCCCCATCATCAATCTAGAGACTAGTTTCGAGAATTATGCAAGTGGTTGTCCATAGTTTTTTATTATCATTATCCATCTTTGTTATTTGTTTATGAGCTGATATAGGAACTAGAGAAGAACCGTTTGATATCAGTTCACTACCAAAAGATGTCAAGTCTCATCCACTTGCAGAGATAATCTGCTAGTAAAAAGCCCAGTGCTCTTGGTGCGGCATCAACGGGGCCTACGTCCACATTGCATATGGGAAGCTACTATAATCTATTTTAGAGTTCTCAACATTTGGATGGCTTTTTAAGGTACTTTGATTGGACATAATCTTACAAAATACAAACTTGTTGCCTGTTTTTAAGGGTAGCAATTTTGACCATTTGATTATGAATCGATTAATGGGGGGACTGGGTTATATTTTATCTCTACGGCTCTACTGGAAAAAATATAGCTTACAATGTAACGGGCCAGATGGGATGAACATGTTAAAAGACACTCAATGTGTATTATAATGCATAAAGCCGCCTAAACCATTCTATTCAAGAAAGTAGATTCTTTTTTATATAGTACAATATTTAAAATCTTTCTTTGACACTAAATGTTACAAGAATTGTTTTAGGCCCACCCAATCCAATTTGCTTGGCCCATTACCTGATCAGTTCCACATGTTTTATCTTCCGTCTTGGCTGATTATCGTGTTCTTGTACATGGGTCAAAATGTAAGCTTAGTTCATGGAATGCTCGTTTTCTAGTGAATTATATATTAAAATAAATTATTAAATCTCTCATCTTAATCATGGATTTGGTCCTTGTTGTACATGGTATGGAAGGAGAAGAATTTTCTAAGGTGGCAACCAATCCGCTTGGTCAAGTCTTTGTGGCATTTAAGAAAGGAGAAGGGGTCTGAGCTGTTGGCAAGATTTTCTAACGTGTTAAAGTCTATTGTCAAAGAGGTAATGACTCTATCTCATGTATCAAAAGGATTTAATCTGACAATTAGGATATTATTAGATAATATAAATCTTATATATATACCTGTAGAGATCTTGGACAAAGTGTTTTGGTCAACCCAACCCGAACCAGAGAATTACCTATTTTGACCTCAACCCCTTTCAGGGTCGGCCTAATAGTTTAATCGGTCCAAGCTAGGGCTTTGGGCCTCCTAAATATATAGGGCCTCCAAATTTTAGTGACCCAATGTTAAGCCCAGTAGTAAAAGATATAGGTTACAAGAGCGGACACGGGACTGCCCTATGTAGCGGCCGCAGCAGCCGCCGCCCAGACGACATCCGGCCAGCGACTTTTCACTCTTCGAGAAGGCTTGGTCGGCGATCCCCGATCGCTTGGGATTAAGACCTCCTTCTCCTCTACTCCTCCAAAACTAACTTCACGTCTCCAGTCTCCACCATCTTTATTCTTTTGAGCTTCGAGCCTTCGAGCATCAACTATCAAGCAGAGCTGCAGAAGGCTAGAAGGGTTGTCGCCTACTCGCTTGTGGCCCTGTCGGCCTATCGCGGGTCGCCCTGTTGGTAATCGGTTGTGGACTTGTGGATCAGGATCGATTTGTAGAAGCGGGAAACCAAGAGGGCAAGAGGCTACCGGCCAGAACTTAGAAGAAGGTTGAGCTTTGAGTCGGTTGTGGTTTGGATTGATTTGAATGAGTCAATGAGGTTAGTTTTCTATTTTATATTAAGTGATTTACCCGTTTATTACTTTATTTAATTATTGATTATTGGCTTTTATCACATTGCTTGAATCATTGAATTGATTAATTGTTTTTAATTGTTTCTGTTATGAATCATTGAATTAATTAATTGTGTTTTAATTGTTTTCTGTTTATGAATCATTGAATTGATTAATTGTTTTTTTTATCTAAATTGTTTATTACTTATCTGTTTTTTGATTAGTTTTATAGTTTATTACTTTATTTGATTATCACATTGCTAGAATTTGATTAGATTGATTACTTCATTACTTCATTATGTTATTAGTTTATTAAAGATTTTGCATTCAAAAAAGCTAGAAAAATAAACTTAATCTAAATATAATTATACAAGCACAATAAATAACATTAAAAAAATAATGTAACTCCGCCAATTGTAAACTTATTAGTTTATTGTTGCCGATCCCAAGCCCGGATAAAGGAGGATGATTTATATCAATATTCTATAGAGGGCCTCATATTTTTTGTTTGCTTTGAGCCTCCAAAAACATTAAGCCGACCCTGATCCCTTTTCTTCTAAACCGACCTCCTCTCTTGCCAACTCTCCACCTTTGTTACAGTCCCATGACTTCCATTGAATTCGTACATAAATCCACGCTTTATTTTTACATGAAAGTCCCAAGACTTTGTTTTTTAACTTTTCTTCTTGTTTTATATGATCAAGTCCTTAAAAATTCCCCCATTTGCATGTTAATTCTCTAAAGTTGTATAAAATAATGCTAGCATTAGCCAAACTTGTACGTAAACATGTTTTTCTTTTCTTTTAAAAATATCAAGATGATTATGATGTTGAGGTTAGTTGCATTTATGACAAAAGGTTTTGTAGTTTGTACGTAGTAAAAACATGTATTTCCAAGCCTTGAACCCTTTATAGGTTCTTCTATAGCCAATTTTAAGAAAGTTATGTAAGTTTCTGCTCTCATAGTTTTTTTGTTATTTTATTAATGATCTTGTCCGCCTCAGTTATTTGTTTATGTGTGAGTATAGGAACCTACAGAAGAATCATATAGTACACTCGGAAGTTAAGTCACTGTTCTCCGCTTCTTGGAGAGAAAATCTGCTGGTACAAAGATACTGTTCTCACTTCTCAGTACCCCTCCAGCAGGGCCACTTTTACAGTTGATGCATACAAAACCTACCATAATCTTTTTATATTCAAACTTGTTACCAGTTCTTAGAGGTGACAATCCGGCCATTGATTATTATGAATTGGTTTTATGGTGGTCAAGGGGTTATATTTTATCTCTAAGGGAAAAGATAGCTTAAAATGAAACGGGTCAACTGGCCGGTATGGTTTAAAGATGCCCAATGTGTATTTATAATAATGCATAAAACATCCTAAATCATTCTATTCAATGGATTCTTTTTGAAATAATAAAATTTTGAATGATACTTTGACTTTGATTATTTATACAAAAAGTTTTTAAGACCAACCAATCCAACCTGTTTTGGCCTGTTACTTGAGGCACTGCATATGCTACATATACCTGCATTTTCTTCCATCTTGGCTGTTATCATGTTCACATCTGGGTGGAGCTACTGAGGCTGAAACAGAAAATGCAGTAAATGTTTTGTACATATTTGACAAGCAAGCATGTTGTGTTCCAGTACAACTGTACAAATAGAGGAGGATGCTTTTCATTTAAATTACATATTACAAAGAATCTCTAATATTAATAATGGATGTCTGTTTCTTTAGGTCATTGTTTTTGTAGATGCTTCAGAAGCAGAAGAATTAGCTGTGGTGGCAACTGAACCATTGAAAGCCATATGATGCACCTGGTCAAACGTTAGTGGCATTTGATACACCAGAAGGGTCCCAGCTGTTGTAGATTTTCTAAAATGTTGAAGTTATGTCAAAGAGGTAATAACTTCTTATATGATGCTTTTGGATCGGTCGGGTTCAGTATGCATTGGGTCCAAAGGGTATTTAAATGTGTAAAATCTGCTAATCGTTTTCTTAAACAGATTTGGGTATTATTGAGATAATATAAATGTTGTAATCATGTTGACATTTACATATATAACAATAGAGATCTTGGACAATTCGCGTCAACCCAAACCAAAAAAGTTACCTGTTTTGAAAAACCCATATTTTATGTTACTTAACCTGCCTGACTTTGCCAATTTTCCACCTTTATAATGTCATTATATGACCTTCATTGAACTTGTACACAAGTCCGTGGACTTTAACTTTTTACATGAATATTTACTACAAAAAGTCCTCTGACTTTATTGTTAACATATTTCCCTTTTATCATGATTAAATACCTATAACTTGTATAAAAACAAGTTCATGTAGCACTACATTGTGTTTAAATACTTTTGGAGGTGATGGTCAAGACTCCCTTGTAAGTGGCTACTCGCTGGCTTTTTTTTTCATCATGTGTACCACGTGTATTATTTTTTATTACTTGTTTATGTGCAAATATAGGTAAAAAATCTGCTGTTCTAAGTGTGCCACCAGCAAGACCTATTTCCACTGTTAATTCATATTAGTTTTCATTTGGGTATTTGATTAAGGTTCTTCGATTTTGAATTGGTTGTAGGCCAACCCAGGGTTCTTGAGGTGACAATTTCAACCATTTGATTTTTATATTTTAGGCCAACTCGTAAGACGCCCGATATGTATCATAATGCATAAAACCTCTTTAATCATTTTGTTCAAGAAATTAGTGTCTTGAAATATAACTATATTTGTGATCACCCTTTGACACTAAATTTCTATTAGAAAATGTATTTAGGCCTACCAAATGTCAGATGTTTTGCCCCGTTACACGAGCGAGCCTCCCATTTTGCCACTTCTAGCTGTTCATTCATCCATTTTGGCTGATTGTTGTGTTCTTGTATGTGGTTCAAGTATGTAATTGAAACAGAACATGTAGTAAATGATGTGAAGCATATATTTGACAAGCATGTTGTGTTCTACTACAACTCTTGAAATGTAAGCTTAATTTGGGGAAAGATGGTTTTCAATAATTTGTATATTAAAATAATTTGAAAATCTTTTATGGTTGCCTCTTTCTAGGTCATTGTTGTTGTAGATGCTTAAACAGCAGAAGAACTTGTGAAAATTGAGGAACAAGAAGGGGTTGGAGCTCTTGGAATATTGTCAAAGAGGTAATAACTTCTAATTTCATGTTATTTTAAAGTACTAGAGTTGACAGTTTTGGCCTCTTTACTTTTGGATTGGTTGGTTTGAGTTACATTTGTCCATTCAAAAGGCATTTATATGTGTAAGATCTTCTAAATTGTTTCTAAAACAATTAATGGGGTATTGTAGAGATAATATAATTGATATAATCATATTCACGCACATTTTTGTATAACATTGGAGATCTATGACAAAATGTTTTCGGTCAACCAACCCGAACTTTAAAACTACGTGTTTTGACCTTAACATGATTTTCTTGTAAGATACTTTATCTCTACCCAAATTATTTATAGATCTTTTGCTAATAAAAACATTTAGGAGGTTTTTATGAGTTTGAGAATGCTTTATATGGCCTCCAATCTATTTGATTCATTTGACCCGTTTTTAGTTAAACCCTCTAGTTAAATTCATTTGAATTGTTAGATGTAAGACATATGGGTTGCAATTGTCACCTCACCCTTTTGTGTGTTGATATATATGTGATGGGACGACACTATATTAAAAATATACACGTTAAGTTTTATCGCCTAGACATCGTAGATAATTGAGAATTTTGATTTTTTTTTTCAATTTAAAGAATCAAAATAATGTGCATAGAAATCAGTTCTTTTACAAGGAGAACAAGATAAAAAACTGAAGTCAATTTTGGATGTAAGTTTAATCTTTGACAAAAAAAGTTTAATCACTTAAATTTAAGTTCTTTTCTTGGCCTAGTTATCGATTAGAAGATTTAGCTTGGACATTGAAACTGATAAATATATAAAAGATGGTCTATTTTACTCGCTCGGCATGCCATCATCAACCTAGAGACTAGCTTGAAGAATAATGTAAGTGGTTGCTCACAATTTTTTGATTTGGTTAATAATAATGTTTGTTGCGATTATCAATTATTATTGTGTTTACGTGCGAAGAATCATTTGATAACACCCACTATAATTACTATAGTTTTTCTAGTTATCTTCTTTTGTCTTTTTGATAGAAGTGGTCTCAGTGTGGGTTGACTGAGTAATGGGCCAAACTCGTTGAATTTGTGCGGCTCAACGTGGGTTGGGTGAATGTACAATCACTCATTTGATCAGTTTCTTTGAATCAAAAAATTATTCAGGATCAAAATACGGCTTAAAAAAGACTTTATTACTACATAAACAATCTAGTCCATTTCTTAATAAAAGCTTATTGTGAGGTTTTTATGAATTTGAATACACTTTATTTGGTTTCTTATCTTTTCAACCGATTTGAACATTTTTTTTATTTTTTAGCTAAACCCTTTTGCTTAATCCGTTTGACCTCTTACATGTAAGACATATGGGTTGAACTTATCACCTCACGGATTATTAGTGTAGGCAAGGGCGGAGGATTTAGGGGCCAGGGGGGCTGCCGCCCCCCCCCCCCCCTCTTTTTTTCGTCAGTAGTGTAAAACTTTAGTCCGGTAGTGCAAATTTTTTGTCCGGAAGTGTATATTTTTATATAAAACTGGAGTTCGCCCCCCTAAAAAATTTAATTTTGCCCCCGCCCCCCTACAAGAATTGTCAAGCTCCGCCCCTGAGTGTAGGATTGTAATATGGTTATATTGTACTTAAATACTTGTCGAGGGAGATGGTTGAAATTGTCACCCTTTAAAAAAATATGTGGGGCATTCTATTTGGGTCAGCAAAAATGTCGTGTGAAACAGAAGCTAGTTTCAAGAATTATGTAATTGGTTGCTTATAGTTGTTTTCTTATATTTTAGTAATGATGTTGGTTGTCCGACTGGTTATTATTTATTTTGTCATATTGACACCCGACCTGCCTCCTTGTCAATTTCCCACCTCTACTAAAATTATTTCATCATTTTCATTTTACTCATTCATAGGTTCGTAGACTTTATTTTTACACACATATCTAAATAAAAACCGCCACACTTTTCCCCTTGGAAGCTCACGTCTTCGTTTATGGTCCTTGAATGGAACATTCTCAGAAAGTCGCTCACTAGGAATAACTTCCACCCAAACACATTTAACCGTGGATGTCTACTCATTGGTGACTAATGCGTTTGAGGCGTTTGAGACGAGGCATCCTTTGTGTCTTGATATCTTTCATGTGGACAATTGGGAGGACGTGAGAATTGTCTAAAACATCTCAAACTATACGATTGGGCTGTACCAACCAATTTCTTTTCTTTTTCCTTTAGGAGCTCATGACAATGTTTTATTTGACTCGAGTGGAGACTCTCATGGACTCTCGGCTAAGGACATCTATTCTAATTATAAAACGTATTTCTTTGTAATTATACAATAATGTTTGAAATAATCAAGGAAGAAGTCAAGATTTGGTAATAGAAATCCCCATAATGGTTTTTCCCACTCATGAATAATCTTCTTCAAAAATACACCCTAAAAAATTATTGGAGAGCCTTAGCATCTTCTTTAAGACTCTTACAGATGTCGCTAGAAACACCAAGTTGCACACACCATTGGTTTTATCAAGCCTATTTTGGATTATTTTTGAAGTAAACGATGTTTTTTAAAGGAGCTTGTATTATCATGTTAAATATTATTGCAAATGACCAAAATTAAATTCAAGTCTAGTACGAGTTTCGCTTCAGACTGAACATATTTACAAACATAAACCTAGCATTGTGAGGATTGCTGTTGGTTGATGCATTTGAAAGTACTTGTTGCAATTTGATGTAGAGTTGCATGTGTCACCTACTCTCTTTTTTCCCTTCGTTCTCTTGCTTTCGGGATTAATAGTGACTGAAGTCTAGTTAAGTTTCCCATAATAACTCATATTGAAAGCCGACCAAAAAGCACCAAATACGTGAAGTTCAAGTCATTACGATGGGTCTCACTTGTTGTATGCCAAGTGGGAATAGCCCATGCTCGGGTCAATTGTTATGCTTAAACTATGAAACTTGATGCTCGTTTATCGTTCAATCTTTTAGATGTTGTCGTATACAATCACTTTAAGATACAAAATAATTAAATGGGTTAAAAGTTAGCGTGCAAAGTCTTGAATATGATCCATTTGCGTGGATGATTCGGGTTTAACATGAAACTGTCCCATATAATTAGACTAAAACAATACTCATGCATAATTGCTATGTCATGTCTTAATTTCACATACCAAAAACTTCAGTATATGGATGGATTGTCAATTGTCAATATGACAACCACCTATGATGTTTGAAATTTTTAAATGTATTCTCTCTTTATATTATGTTTTATGAGCCAACTAAAGTTAGATCATATCATGCTTGTTATTGGACTTACAAGCCTAAAACTTACATTTAGATATGAAGGCAAATCCACAATGCAAATTATGAAATGGTGGCAATTTAGTCTTACATTTACCATTTTATCAATACGATGAAATATACAACATTTGTTACGAAAGATTACTTGTGTTTGTTTTTGATTTAGTCGCACATGCAATACTTGAGTGTGATTTATAGAATTACTAGTATGAATGGTTTCTTTAGTTTGGTTTGAGTGCGGATTTAGCCCATGACTTTAAAAGTTACGGATTTGATTGTAGTTTTTCTCGATTTTTAATATTTTTGTTCATTAAAACTCTAAAAGTACACGTTAATTAAAAAAATAGAAGAAGAAAATATACAAACAAAATTCTCACAGGTCCACCGATTTCTAAAACAATAACTATAGTAAAAGATATCATCAAATAATAAGAACAAAATATAACAAAAAAAAAAAAAAAAAATCAGACAACTAACTAAATCTAAAATTAAAAAATAAAAAAAATCTTAGTTATGCTTATAAGCTCATTACGACCCTTAAGGTAAAGTTACGACCGTAAGGACTGAGACATGTAGTAAATAATTATGAAATGACTAATTTGATATTTTGCAGAACAATATGACTCCTTTCAGCAGATACCGGCTACCCTCACCATACTAAATTATGACATTGCTTCATCAAAACCAATTGCCTTCAAGTAATCAAAGAGATGGAGCTTTCATGGGTTTCAAACAAGTCACTCTATCACATAATTGGGAAGCTTGAAAAATTTAGATGTATTCTATATTTTATACTATGTTTTCAGAATCAACTCAAGATCATACTCATGTTTGTTATCGAGCATACATGCCTAAAACTTGCATTTTAAATATGAAGGCCAATCCACAAGTGACGCAAAATTATAAAAAAGTAGCATTTTAACCTCTTCTATGACTCTCGAAATAGAAGGTCGGGCATGATTAAAGATGTCACACCCTCATTTTCCACGTACGGGTTTTACCGTCAGGCGTGTGACAC
Source organism: Flaveria linearis (assembly GCA_024085815.1). Classification (NCBI taxonomy): domain Eukaryota; kingdom Viridiplantae; phylum Streptophyta; class Magnoliopsida; order Asterales; family Asteraceae; genus Flaveria; species Flaveria linearis. The sequence continues at coordinate 2,483,479 of CM044001.1, forward strand.
AACCAGGATCTCAGATAAGCATCAGTTACACCAAACGACTCGATAATTACAAATCATATAAGTTGCTTAATTTTAATGAAAATAAACCAAATATATTTAAGTAGTGCGGAAGCGAAAACATGAAAACATTTAACATAGTTTTGGAACACGCAAACACGCGTCCAATCCAATTTATGTAAAGTAAATGCAAATTAAATCCTGAAAACAGTTTGAGATGAACGCGGAATGACATGCAGTGGATGCTGTGCTCCTAGACGTGCCATATCAATGTCCTGAGAGAAAACATGCAAAAATCTCAGTACAAGACTGGTGAGTTCACAGGTTTATCAGAAAACAGTAATTATCAGCAATGAAGTTCCCGGATTATGTAATCCGTCAAGTATGTAATTCCCGGATTATCAAGTATGTAATTTCCCGGATTTAGTAATCCGATAAGTATAATGAAATCCCCGGATTTATTAATCCGATAAGTATAATGAAATCCCCGGATTTATTAATCCGATAAGTATAATGAAATCTCCGGATTTATTAATCCGTCAAGTATAATGAAATTCCGGATTTGTAATTAAAGCATATAATGGGTAGCTAGTCCATAATGATCACTATGTGTATGAAGGCGCGGCCGAGCTGACATGTAATCAAATAATAAACCAGGCCCGGATGTGGATCACACCACAACACTTGTAATTAGGCTAACCGTTCACCCGTTTGACGAACGTTGTGCTAGCGCGACTAGCCCGGGTGGGGTATGTCAATCCCAGTAGTACTACTAACAATTACCTCGCTAAGTCCATATTAACGGTCCGTTGGGCAAGTATACACCATAGTATCAAGTATATGCAGTATTACAAACATCCAATGTAATGTAACGTTTATGAAAATAGCATGTTTCTCTCCCCCAAAAGAGTATATAAGTAAAAAGTGGGGCTGTAAACTCACCTTGAATTAAAGTTATGAACAAAAGCTTCACAGAATAAGGCAATGCACGATCAAACACGTTCAACACCTATTATTAATTGTAATTACGTCTTTAAAACGGCTTCAAATGCAAATAGATATATTTGGTTGGATTCGGGTCGGTTTGGGTTTGACGCAAACGATTTGATATAAATGTTTGAGTTTAATTATAATCTAAGTTCAACATCTGATAATGTTTAAATATATTATGTATATATTCCTTGTAATCTTTTGAAATAAATGTTATTACGATAACATATTATCCGATTAATATATACATAATATATTATGTATATATAGGGTTTGACACGTTGTTTAAATGTTCGTTACAGTATTGATTAAAATATATGATTCCTTTTATTTCATGGTTATAATTAAGCAAGATAATGTCCATTTTTATGAAAATAGTTATTTGTAATATTTATAAATATTAATTTATAATTATTATTACGGTTTTTAAATAAAATAAATTTTCAGGAAAAATTTATGTAACCTTTTAAATAAGAAATGTTTATAGAAATTATTTTTATAATTTTTGAGAATTTTTATAGAATTTTTAGAAGCCTAAAAAGCTTCAAAAAATTAATTGGGGGTGCCGGGTCTCGAACCCGAGAGCTTCTGTTTGAGATGGGGCGCTGGAACCAGTGGAACAAAGGCTTAAGCCGCGATTATTCCCGGGTTCCAAATCTTTTAAACACAACCCAAAATCTTTCCCCAATCCATCAAGAACCCTAATTCTGTTTCGATCAATTGAAGCCCTAATCGATGTTATAATCGATTGAAACCATAGGGCTTTTATTCCTTATAAAAAATCGAGTATGTAGGTAGTTTCAATTACCTGTTTCGAGTTCGAATCGATGAAGAACAGTGAGTTGCAGGTCGCGTTCGAGTGAGGTGATCAAAACGATATGTTTGTATGTTTACAGATCAAATGAACTCAAAGGAAGTTTTTAAATGTTGAAAAGTTTGTTAGTGCGCAATCAATTTCGATTATTATTTGATTTTAGTGCGTTTTTTGTAGTGGTGTTCGACCGAAAGCAAAATGGTCGGGTTTAGTGGACCATTATCGAAACTTTTCTATAATTTAAGTTCACTGATTGTTGCATTTTGTCCCACGTTCGATTTGGTGCATTGTGGGGTCGAAACCGTGGCCTAAAACCTGCCTTTTGGTCTCGCCGGAGGGCCGCCGGAGGCCGGCCGGCTCCGGTGCCGTAAATACGCGAGAGAGGAGAGAGAGAGCAGTTGTAATTTTTATATTTACACATTGGCCCCCTGAAATTTTTGATTGTTATTATTTTATGCTGCAAGTATTTAAATCAAGTTTCAAAAATTACAAAATTTCCCCTTTAACTTATAAACTTTTATAAATTATTATTATTAATTACAATATTATTATTATCATTACTATTATTATTTATATCAAATATATACGTTTATATATATATATATATGTAGTTTTTTTTTTTTCTTCTTTTTGTCAACAAAATTTTTCCGGGTTGTCACAAAAGACCACCTCATTTCGCATCCTCCAAATACACCAAATCACAATGTGAACCAAGGCGTGTGCTGCTTTCTTCTTCTTCTTAGAGGCTGACATGTAACCATGCAACTCGCATCTGAACCTATTTTCTGATGGAACAAGATTGTCTCCATATATTTTCCTCACTTTCCCTTAGTGTGACATCCTGCAATAGCCCAAGCATTATTCTCAGTTTGCTCAAATGGAAAGATGATCCAAGATGAATCGATTTACTTGTCTCTAATTAATGATTTAATATGATGAATCCGTTTATTTATTAAAATTGTAAATAAGTTTTTACAAAACTAATAGATATATTCAATAATAATATACATTAATAAATCATAAATTTTAAAAACAAAATATAAATAAAAAATGAGACAATCTAAATCCAATTCTAAAAAAAGTTCAAAAACCTTAGTTACAACTATAAGGCTCATTACGACCCTTATGGTAAAGTTATTACGACCGTAAGGACTAAGACAGACCGTAAAAAATCATGAAATGATTAATTTGATATTTTGTAGAACAATACGACTCATATTTGAAATGTTCAGATAACATTTTATCTACTTAATTATCTATAAGTGATACTTTACGTAAGTATTAAACACATACTAAATTAAATGGCAGTGCTTCATTAGAAACCAATTGCTTTCAAGAATCAAAGAGATGGAGTTTTCATCGGTTTCAAGCAAGTCAAAGGCTCTATCACATAATTGGGAAGCTTGGAATCGTTTTTTTATAGTATGAGTTTTTTTAAATTTTATATTATTTATTCATGTTGGGTTTCATGTTTATGTACCTTACTCTTTAGCCAAGGCAAGGGGGAGGATAATAGGGGCCTTATGGTCGGTAGTGTAAACTTTTGGTCCGTTGTGTAAATTATTGGTTCGGCGGTGTAAAATTTTTTTATATATATCGAGTTCGTCCCGGCCCCTTATGGAAGTATTTAGTTCCGCAACTAAGCCAAGGTTTCATGTTTATGTCTAACTCTCTAGCCACCGGCTAAATGTTTTTTGGCAATTTATGAATCTCTTTTTTATTAAAAAATAAATAAAAACTTAATTTTACGAATCTCTTGCTATAACACATTTTTAATTTTCAAATAAATAATAACAATAATGTTTTTAAGTAAAAAAAATCTCTACTCCTTATAATGCATAAACGATGGGCAGTGATGTCATTTCACCTTGGGCGTAAGACGCGCCTCCTCACCTCCGCTTCTTCACCCTCCATGGGCGTTACACCGGATCCTCGGCCTGCCCTTCCATACTCTGAAATTGAAGACCATTCATTGTTGTTTCTTCAGTTTCTTCAACTGAAGGAGAGATGGGTGTTTCGTGTATATACACCAATCCCAAATCCCGACGGTACTCACTCCATTTGAAGGTAAGGTCTCCATTTGCTTCTGCTTATGTAAATTTCATACAATAACCTACAAACACGATCAGTACATACGTTGATTGATCGATAGACAAACCAAATCGAATGACATTGGGTGTTTTTGCGGTGAATTGGGTTATATGCGCTCGATTCGTTGGTTTTAATTTGCTTTTCGGTGTATGTGATATGAATGTTTAAATGTTTCTGCAGGTTTCATCCATTCCATCACCCATTTTTCCCTGTGAATCAGTCAACGATCGGAATCGATAAAGGTACTGAATTAATCAATTTCTAGGGTTAGTTGTATATACTTTTATGCAATACTCAATTCTTAGTTGTATGAATGTATGATGTGTATGCAATTAGGTTGTACATTTTTAGTTTTGAGTTTATCAGTTTCACAGAACGCTCGATTCTATGGTTTTAATTTGCTTTTCGGTGTATGTGATATGAATGTTTAAATGCTTCTGCAGGTTTCATCCATTCCATCCCCAATTTTTCCCTGTGAATCAGTCAACGATCGGAATCGATAAAGGTAATGAATTAATCAATTTCTAGGGTTAGTTGTATATACTTTTATGCAATACTCAATTCTTATTTGTACGAATGTATGATGTGTATGCAATTAGGTTGCACATTTGTAGTTTTAAGTTTATCAGTTTCACAGAAGCTCGGTGTGCTATTTGATTCTGAATTTGTTACTATTAATAAGCTGTTGGATACACAAATAGAACACTCCTTACCTATAACCATGTCAAACAATACATTCTTAGTAACCACAAAAAGAGCTAGAAGTGACTCACCGCCTTCACCCTAGGGGGAACCAACAATTCTTTGGTCATAGTAAGATTTAACCACAGCAGGAGGTTCCTACAGGCAGTAAAACACACTAATTTTGAAACTTCGAGTTTATCATTTTTTATCTTTGATAGCTTTTTTCATGCATATATGTGTTGAATTAGTTAATGATACTATTATCTTATTGGGTACGTTAGTTTTGGTGATTCTAACCGACTCGTTGCTGTTGTGTTGTCTGATTGATTTTTAAGCAGGTGCTTATAGGAATGGCCAAAAGCATGTATAAATTGAGAGGGTTAGTGTTGATTATTAAAACTTTACAGTAGTTTAAGGTGATTGAAGTTCTGAACAGAGATATACATAGTTTTTTATTAGATTATCATTTGTCACTTATGAATGTTATATTTGAGCAAAACATTGTTTTTTAGTTCTTGTATGATAGTTGTGTTACTAATCTACCTGATAATAAGAGTTTTAGTACTAAATCACATCTCTTTTTCACAGGTCCAGCACTATTAGTTGATGTTCCAAGGGACAAGAACATAACAGGTGCTTTGATCTAAATGAAAGGGTTTGATTGATTGTTATGATAAAAGCATACACCTTTTCTTCCCCATGTCTTATTTGAAGTTGTTAAAAGTTGACCTTGACCTTTCTTCTCTAGAGGAAAACTGTAAAGATTTGTGTTCTTAAGGACTAATTTGTGGGAATATGTTAACTAAGAAGGCACTCACACGTCAGATCTTTGTGTTCCTAGATGAATACGCCTGACTCGATAACCAATGCCTTCTTCCCAGCCAACACATCCTGTAAGTCAGAAGTAACTTCTTACCAGATGTTAGCATATATTTTCCACAAGTATAAACACGAGGGGTCAAAGATCATAATTCAGGGTCAAAAACCCATTTAGGCCAATTGCAATAAGAACGGTTGTTAATAAATTTGGTTATGAAATAAATGAAAAAAAATGGACTTACTATTAATGCCTTTGCCGATATATGTTACTGCTTCCAGGGTAAGTAGTTTGGTCTCTCCTCTGTAAAAGCAGATTTTTTTTAAAGATTGAACATAAACTTTATTCTCTTTCCTTTTGTATTTTCGGATTATGTAGAAATTACCTGGAAATACCTAGGATCTGGTTTGACAGCATTGAATGATCCTACAATGCAATAACATCAAATTAAAAAAAGTTAAAGTTTAAGTCAGCATAAACAAAAGTTGATGATTGATAAGTATCATACCAGATGTGTAAAGAGCACGTTGCTGATCATATAAGAGAAATGAATGATGATATTTGCTGCTGTTGGTCTGCTTACAAACATATAATATACATAAATAGGTCACGATGTCTCTCTTTCGCACTTGAAATTCATAAGCTACCAATTTTTCACAAAAGATCCATGTAAATTCGTTTCCTGTTTGAAGATTGAGGCTTTCTTTGCTCTGTTTCATGCAATCGACTTTCAGATTGACGACTTATTGCCACAGAAGATCACATTCATCTTCTGGCTTTATCTACCTACAGATTCATCCTCTTTTCCTTCTACCATTTCAGCATCAGTAAGTTTTCTTCACTTCAATCGAGCATAAGATTAAGTTTTTTGTTGGTTTATCATTTATGCAACTAAAATTGATACTTTATGTTCAGATTTGTAGTGTTATCTCTTGAAGAAACGCGAATATGCTGAGTAAACATGAAAAGAAGTAGAACTACGGGTATTATTGATATCTTTATATTGTTGTTGTTTAAATTGTTCTTATTTTTCCAAATTTGGGTTTGAACATTAGTTTAGGTTCATAGTAGATTAATTGTTATAACAAAATCAAATTATTAGTTGCAAAATGCAATAATGCACATCAATAGTTTGCTCAAATGCTTCTGAGTTTTGGTTGTTATGATAATAAACTAAAAATCGTTTTACAACTCTCATAAAAAACATGGAGGAATTTGATGTTTACATCTCCCAAAACTGTATTCTTCAGACTCTCTTCACAACCTTAGAAGAGAAACATTATTTTTATTCATTTATTTTTATTAAAATTCATTAAATCCCTTTAATCTTTCATGATTTTTTACACTATCTTCACATTTCCATTCCTTAATTCAATAAGGCAATGAATTTGATAAATGCATAATTCTTGTCATATCCAACTCTCCTCCTTTTATGAATTTAATTTTCTCTTGGCTAACTATGTCTTTAGTTTCCTATACTTGTATGTTAGTTGGAATTTGATGAAAAATACATTAACTTTTTGATCAATGCAATAACACTCTTGAATTATACAGATTACCCGTCCCTCCATAGTTAAAGACAAAGGTTTAGCGTTAAGGTTAAACATATAACTTTCAAAACATACTAAGACCTTTTGTTTATCTTTTAGGCTATTCTTGAAGACAATAACATTGTGGCTGTTAAGAAAAGCAAAAGAAGAATTCGAAAATGAAGTTAGACTCATAAGTAATGTTCACTATGGAAATCTTCTCTATCTCCTAGGATGCTCCAACGAAGGATCTAATCTACTTCTTGTCCTAGAATACATGCCAAATGGCATCCAAGACAGACTCTTATGGGGTAATCTTATGTTAAAAGTTTATTAAAATTTACTAACATGAAGATCTTAATCTTGAAATTGATTGTATACTAAATATCTTCATAATGGAGGTTTGATAAGGACTCTAAACTGAAAACTATATGTCTATATGACATAATACTTGGGGTGGCTAAGGGTTTTGGTTCATCTACACACTGAATTCCATGTCAAAGTTCATAGATATATATATAAAGTCGAGCAATCTTCTCCTTGATCATGATTTTCAACCAAAAATTGTAGATTTCAGGTTGGCAAGGTTTTATCCCAAGAATAAAAGTTATATTAGCACCAAGTTTTTCCGAGACAATACAAATTTGATTAACAAAATATTTTCTTTGGTTCCTCATATTGAGTCTAATATCTGGTTTGTTAACTTCAAACTGTTTACAAGTTTGGGTGTGCTTATGAATTCAATATTATATTTTATTGAAATAAGACTTCTTGTGAACGCGAAAGCTTTTGGAAACCGTCACATTTACTCATGATGTTTATATGTTTTGAAACTTTATTCTCAGTGTTGATCTTTGCTCCTATACAAATAAATTTCTCACTTACTTCATCTTTAATAACCATGATAACATACAATTTGATTGGTTGCAAAGTTTTTAAATGTATTCTTGTCAATCTGAACGAATGACTATTTGAAGGTATTTATCTTCTCTTAATTTCTTGCTTTTATATATCAACGAGCTCATATTTACATAACCATATATGCTTAAATGTTATCCCCACCTCCTTTCCATCAAATATGTTTGTACTTCACTATGGAAATATAAGTAATATGAATACAAAAGATGGGTAGGTGTAATCAGCATGGATAGAAAAGAGTCTTTTATGATTTGAAAAAATGAAAAATAGTTTTTTTAAGAATAGGAAAATTGTAACTTAGAAAAACGCATGTGGGTAAATTGGGTTTTATCTCAATGGCCATTTATTTAACTAGCTTGTTGTCAATCTTTAGGATATCTGTAACATATTTTGACAAAGATGGGGAGGAGTCTCAGAGCAAGGTACCTATTATAATGTCAATGCCAAAAGCATCCCATCAAAACGACATAGAGTTTAAGGTGTCTTTCTTATGTTCAAATCATGATTAATTGATTATAAGATAATCTTTTAAATTGAGGATGACTTATATGATTGTGTTCATTTATCAAATCTCCTTTAATAATCTCATGTTAAATATAAAATGCATATTGTTCTTAGTATATGATTATGGTCACATCGATCGTTCCAATTTCATGTTAGTATTTATGTTCTTAAATCACACACAAGTTGTTCGATCATATTTCAACAAGCGAGTTCATGTAGAGACATTAAGGATATAAAAAAGTTATTATGTTATGGCTAATCCACTGTAAATAGTTTAAGATGTAAAAAATTTGTAATCATTTAATAGGCTTTGATACATATATGATAAGTATCATTCGTTTATGGAGTTGCATCGAAGAAAGAAATGCTAGCTACACACACATTGTATTATATGCTAATATTTATAGAAGGGCTTCTTTCATTAGAGAGTGTGTGTGTATATATATATATATATTATTCCGGTGTTTGTATTGATACCTATAAAACCGTCACAACATATATTTATACTAGGACTTCATCAGAATTTTTTTTCAGTGTCGCGCCAAAATCACTATAGGTTATACACGTTACGATCTTTACAATACTTGTTTTAAGTTAGAGCTAAGAATATATTTATTTATTTTAATTACAGAAAGCCTGTTGGAATCCGTTGAAGTCGAGTGAAGATTTACCATGTATTCAATGACAAGATTCATCTCGCAAGATTCAAACTTATGTAAAGGTTTCATGTAAATTCTTACAATTGTTGTAATTATCACATTAAAAGTACCCGACCACCGAACGGGTATAAAACTAGTTAGCTATTACTATAATGGTTTTCTAATTTGAGAAATGCATATAATTACCAGTTCGGTAAGCAGTTGCCTCCCTCCATCCGTAAGTACAACCTCATATTTGTATATGTACATGCTTAGCTATTTATGTGTGTATAAGTTGCAATAATATTCCATATTTCATCACAATGAACATGTAATTGTAAACATCTTTTTATCCTATCAACCCAACTTACTAAATTTATATACTTTTCTTTTTAATAATATCCATGTGTTTATTATATCAAACGACTTCATCACAAATATTCAATTAACACTAACACCAAAATAACAACAAACGGAATAAGAAGTCTTGTTTGGTGATAAAGGAACTTGCAATTTGGGAATGCCACACAAGTTCCTAACATGAAGGACGCTCTACCCGCAGCAACGCGCGGGCATTCCACTAGTACATATTAAATTAAAAGATACGTATCAAATCGGAGATAAAATATAACCAATTTAATCGGAGACGTAAAGAATACGCGAATCTTCCAACTCCAACGTTCTTCTTCACCCGCGATATATAAACCCCTAAACCCCGTTTCTCAATTCTCATTCACAACCTAAATAACCAAAAGCCCTAATTCTTTTCATTCTTCTTCTTCTTCTTTCAATCACGCAGCAACAACACGAACCCAGGTACATATGCTTTCAATCACTTTCATGGATTCTGACGATCGATCATCTGATTCTCGAAGGTATCCACTCTTGAATTTGTTAGTTCGTTGATTAATGTGTTACTTTTATCAATTCTATGGTTTCCGTTGCGAAAACCCTAGAATTGATCAATCTAACAGACACTTTCATGGATTCTGACGATCGATCATCTGATTCTCGAAGGTATCCACTCTTGAATTTGTTAGTTCGTTGATTAACGTGTTACATTTATCAATTCTAAGGTTTCCGTTGCGAAAACCCTAGAATTGATCAATCTAACAGTTTCCATTGCGAAACCCTAGAGTTTTTTCGTTTTTTATTGTACGTTCCATCTTGTTTGAGTTAGTCTAACATCTTTCAAGCATAATATATGATATTATATTGTTTACATCTCTTTACATCTTCCTCGCTGAGTGCCTGATACAGAAAATCGGATGATTCTGACTAAAATAAATGGGTCAAAATTTTGGAATCAAATGTAGTTGATAGTGCTTTAATTTCATCTTTGTTAAAAGAAACTTATGTTGAATATTGGATTCTTCAATGATTTGCTGAGTTAGTATGTGATCCACCCCCTGTCATACGTTTGTGGCACTTGAGAAACCAGAAGGGTCACAGCAGTTGGCAGATTTTCTAACTTGTTGACGTTTGATGTCAAAGAGGTAATAACATCTCATCTAAAGCTAGAAGTTTTTAAGAAACATATCTTGAGCAACTCACTAGCAGCTTTGCTCTTTTACATCTCTGACATTCTGTTTTTCCACTTCTGTCATAATCAGTCATGACTTCTATTGAACTTGTATAAAGTCACTAGACTATTTTTACATGAATATTTTGACAGAAAAATTTCCAGAGATATTACTTATAAAACTCTGACACATATGCCCCTTTTATTTGCTACTAATGTGGGAATGAATTTATAGATCTTACTGAGCCCCGTATATTTGTTCTTTTGAGGTGTTGCTTGTATGATGATGACCCTGATGAGGTTAGTTGCATTTGTGACAAGAGGTATTGTTGTTTATACATAGTTAAAACATGTTTTTTCAAGCCTTGAACCCTTTATAGGTTCTTCTGCAGCCAATTTTGAAGAAATATGTAAGTGCCTGCTCATAGTTTTTATTTTATTTTATTAATGATATTGTCTGCCTTAGTTATTAATGATAGTTTTGTCTGTTGTTTAAGTAATTGTTTTTGTAGATGCTCCAGAGGTAGAAGAATTAGCGGAGGGGGCAACCAAACCATTGAAATTCATATGATACACCTGGTCAATCATGATAGTTCTGTATATACACTAGAAGCAATGTCTCAGCCGCTTTTACAGTTGATGCATTTGAAACTGTTCAGCTAGAAGGGTTTTAAGGTTCTTCAATCGGACATAATCTTTGTAAATGCAAACTTGTTACCTGCTCTTAGAGGTGACGAATCGGCCATTTGATTACGAATTGGTTTGATGGGGGTTAGGGGATTATATTATATCTCGAAGGGAAATAATAGCTTAAAATGAAATGGGTTAAATGGGATGAACGTGTTTAAGTATGCACAATGTGTATCCTTGTGCATAATACCTCCTAAATCATTCTATTTAAGAAAATGGTTTTTTTTTTTAATAAACACAATCTTGAATCATATTTTGACTCTGATTATTTATACAAAAAGTGTTTTAGGCCAACCAGTCGAACCTGTTACTGGAGCTGCTGCTTTTGCCACTTTTCCCTGCTTGTACGCTGATTATCATATTCTTGAATGGGGTTCACAACTGTAATAGTCCTCAGTCTGGGTGGAGCCGAAGCTAAAACAGAAAATGCAGTATCTGTTGTGAAGTACATGTTTGACAAGCATGTTGTGTTCCACTACAACCGTACAAATAGAGAATGCTACTATTCATTTCCCTTCTTGTTTAGTCATAGAGTAATTCCATTATCTAAATGATGGATTTATGTTGTTTAGGTAATTGGCTGAGGGGGCAACCAGACCATTGAAATTCATATGATACACCTGGTCAATCGTTTTGTGGCTGTTGGCAGAATGTCAAAGAGGTATGACTTTCTCCTAGGTATTATCTTGTGTTGTCTTTTCGTTAAGTGGTTGCCAAAATGGTTGGGGTGGGTTGAGTAATGGGTCAAAATGGTCAGACTTTATGTGCAAGTCAAAACGAGTAGGGCCAACCTACAATCATTTCTTTATTCATGTCTTTAAATCTGAATATTATTGTGCAAAATATGATTTAATAAACAGTTATTACTACAAAAATAATATAGATCTTTTTTAATAAAAGCATTTAAGAGGATTTATAAAATTTAGTACACTTCGTATGACTTCCGATCATTTGATTCTATTTCTTGTTCGTTAGACCCTCTAGCATTTATCCACTTGACCTGCTAGATGTAATAAATACATGGGTTGAAATTGTCACCTTGCCAATTTAAAGTTGTAAAGGACTCTCTCTTTGGGTTATACATAGTTAAAAACATTTTTTTCCAGCCATTAATCCTTTATAGGTTCTTCTGAAGCCATTTCTAAAGAAATTATGTAAGCGCCTGCTCATAGTTTTTTTTTTATTTTAATAATGATTTTGTCTGCCTCAGTTAAATGTTTATCTGTGAGTATAGGAACCTACAGAAGAACCATTTGATATTAGTTCTGTACACAAGCATGTTGTGTTCCAGTACAACTGTACAAATAGAGAAGGCTGTTTTTCGTTTAAATTACATATTAAAATGAATCTCTTATCGAAATAATGGATTTCTGCTTTTTAGGTCATTGTTTTTCTAGATGCTCCAGAAGTAGAAGAATTGGCTGAGGTGGCAACCAAACCATGGAAAGCCATGTGATGCACCTGGTCAAACGTTTGTGGCATTTGAGAAACCAGAGGAGTTCTGGATTTGGCAGATTTTCTAACATGTTGAAGTTTGATGTCAAAAAGGTAATAACTTCTCATATGATGCTAACTGGATTAGGGTATTATCGAGATGATATAAATTTAGTAATCGTATTGACATTTATTTTAACTGTAGAGATCTTGGATGAAGTGTCTTAGGTTAACCCAACCCAAGGCGTAAAAATTACCTGTTCTGACCTCAGCCTGTTTTTCTTGTTACCTGACTAGCCAATTTTTCTTGTTTACATGAATATTAACAACAAAGTGTCCCCAAAGATTATTGATTAGGTCCCTAAACTTGTATAAAAACAAGACGCAATCGGGTGTCACATGTTGTACGTCCTAGACTTGGTTTCCTAGGAATTATCATGTGTTGTCTTTTTGTTAGAGGTTGCCAAATGGGTGGGTTGGGTAATGGGTCAAAACGGTTAGACTTTAGGTGTGATTCAAAAAAAGTATGGCCAACCTACAATCTTTTTTTTATTCAGGTCTTTAATGTGAAAAATAATGTGCAACATATGATTTACCAAAATATTTATTACTACAGATATAATATAGATCTTTTTTTAATAGAAGCATTTTCTTGTTAGTTAAACCGTTTAGCTTAATCCACCTGACCTGCTTAAATCATTGGTTGAAATTGTCACTTTGCCAATTTATATACTCTTGAGGAGATGGTTCAGTTGTTGAAAATGGTGAAAATGTAAAGGACTCTCTTTGGGTCAGTAGACATCCCCTGGTGAACCTGACTAGTTTGAAAGATTATGTAAGTGGTCGCTAATTATTTTTTTGGTTTTATTAATGATCTTGTCTGAAATGTTTATCTGTGAATACACGTATCTACAGAAGAACTATCTGATATCCGTTCTGTAATCAAGGAAGTCTCAGCCATTCGCAGTGAAAAAGTATTCCGGTAAACAGCCGACTACTGTTGGCCCACTTCTGCAGTTGATGCATGTGAGAAGCTACTATAATCTATATCAGATTTTTTTTCATCTAAGCAGCTTTTAAGGTTCTTCGGTTGGGCATGATCTTTTTAAGCTTTTTATGGTAAAAAACCCACTACTCTTGGTCCATTTGTTACCTGTTGAGGTGGCAATTTCAACCATTTGATTTTGAGGGGACATGCTACATGAACCTCAATTTCAATTTCAGCTTTTAAGTGCTCTAGCTTAAACTCCATTTAAATTTTCTAAATGCACGTTTATAAGTGTTCCCAGTATAAACCTCTGTTTAGCTTTTTAAATGCCCACTTAAGAGATGTTCTAATTTTTAAACGGTCATTTGACACCGGAAGGTTGTGGGTTTTTTTTGGGGGGGGGGTGAATTGTTTGATATGGGTCTGGCAGTTATACTTTTGGAGTGCTGCCTGAGGAGCCCACTTTGCCATTTCCACCTGTTTTTTCTTCCATCTTGACTGATTATTGAATTCTTATATATGTTGTCAGTCCTCAGTACATGTAGAACTAACTGAAGCTGAAACAGAAAATGCAGTAAATGTTGTGAAGCACATATTTGACAAGCATGTTCAAATGCGCTACCGTAGCAGTTACTAGAAGTTATAAGCTTAACTTTGTGGTAGCTTCCTTTGAAATATCTTATATTTAAATTAAAACACCGCTCATCTTAATCATAGATGCCCAATTCTGTTTTTTCTTCCAAGCTGTTGGCATATTTTTTAACATGTTGAAATTTATTGTCAAAGAGGTAGTAACGTCTCATCTGATGTTACTAAGAAGTACTAGAGTTGGAAGTTTTGACCCATTAACTATTGGATCATGGGCCCAAAAGATATTTTTATATTTTTAGCTGTGAATAACTAAATATAGGTACCTACAGAAGAACTATTTGATATCAGTTCTGCAAGGAAGTCTCTGCTACCTGCGGAGAAAAATTCTGCTGGTAAAAGCCCAATGCTCTTGGTACACTACCATCTCTATCTGGGCCCACTTCCACAGATGATGCATATTAGAAGCTTCTGTAATCTATTCCAGATTTTTCTTCATTTTGGACAGTTTTGTAAGTTTATTTGATTGGACGTAATCATGTAAATTACAAACTTGTTTCCTGTGTCTAGAGGTGGCAATTTTATCTCTTAATGGATGAAAGGCTCCCAATGTTTTTATAATGCATTAAACCTCCTATATCATTCTATTTAAGAAAATAGTTTCTTTATGAAATAATACAGTATTTGTGATCATACTTTGATCCTCATTATTTATTAAATAAGTGTTTCAGGCCAACCATTTTGCCACTTCTATTTTTGGCTGATTGTCGTGTTCTTGTATGTGGCTCAAATCTGGAGCAGTACGTCCTCTGCCCGGGTGGAGCTAAGAGAAGCTTTTGGTCATTCTTGTAGATGCTTTGGAAGCAGAAAAATTTGCTGAGTTGGCAACCAAGCCATTGAAACCCCTACCATATGAGACACCGTGACATACGATTTTAGCATTTGAGAAGCCAGAAGGGTCACAACTGTTGGCAGGTAATAATTCTCATCTTATGTTATTAAAAAGTACTAGAATTGGTAATATTACCCATTTGCTTTTGGATCCGTCTGTTCTAGTTGCAACATTTAAGATGGTCCAAAGGGTATATGTATTGTGTAAAATCTTCTAATGTGTTGAAGTTTGATGTCAAAGAGTTAATAACTTCTCATTCTTGAAACTAGTTTCTAGGTTGAACATGAGATTTTTTGTGACTTAAATACAAAGCCCCATACATGTCTTTACAGGTGACAATTACAAGCCCCATACATGTCTTTACATCAGTACTAGTGTACAAATGTGCTACAGGAGCAGTTTAGAAATTTTAAGCTTAATTTTGTGGAAGCTTCTTTTCAAGTAGTTTATATGTATTAAATTAAATTATAATACCTCTCATTTTAATCATGAATGTCTGTTTAGGTCATTTTAGCTGTAGATGCTTCTGAAGCAGAAGAATTTGCTGAGGTAGTAGCACCAAGCTGTTGAAAGCTCAAATAGGTAAATACCCTGGTCAAATGTTTCTTGCATTCGAGAAACCAAGGTGTTGGCATTTTTTCTAACATGTTGAAGTTTATTTTCAAAGAGGTAATAACATCTTATCTGATGATAATGAAAGTCCTAGAGTTGGCAATTATGACCCATTAACTATTGAATCAGTTGATTTGGGTTAATGTGTCAAATGGGTCGAAAAAATATTATTTATTTGTTTCTGTTTAAATATAGGTACCTATAGAAGAACAATCTGTTGATGCAAGGAAGTCTTACTGCTTATAAAGATATTATTTATCTGTTCTGCAAGGAAGTCTCAGCCACTTGCAGAGGAAAAATCTGCTGGTAAATGCTTACTGCTCTTTGTGCGCGACCATCGGGACCCACTTCCACAGTTGATGCATATAAGAAGCTAGCTGAAGCTGAAACAGTCCTCTACCCTGGTGGAACTAACTGAAGCTGAAACAGAATATGCAGAACTGTTGTGAAGCACAGACTTGACATGCTCGTTGAATTCCAGTACAACTGTACAAGTACGATCACAGAGCAGTTAAATATCTCTCATCTTAATCATGGATTCCTGCTTTTGGTCATTCTTGTAGATGCGTTGGAAGCAGAAGAATTTGCTGAGTTAGTAACCAAGCCATTGAAAGCCCTACCATATGATACACCCTGTTAAACGTTTGTAGCTAGCTTTGGAAGGGTCACAGCAGTTGGCAGATTTTCTAAGGTGTTGAAGTTTGATGTCAAAGAGGTAATAACTTCTCAACTTAAAGCTAGAAGTTTTTAAGTAGCCTATCTTGACATCTCTGACATTCCATTTTTCACTTCTGTCATAATCAGTCACGACTTCCATTGAACTCGTACAAAGTAACTACACACTATTTTTACATGAAATTTTTGAACAGTAAAAGTTCCAGGGATTATTTTTAACAGATTTCTCCTTGTTCTTTTTTTTAATAGATTTCTCCATGTTATCGTGTACCAAGTCCCAAAACTTATAAAAACTCTGACACATATGCCCCTTTTGCATGATTAGGTCCCTAAACCTAAAGCAAGATGCAAGCATGGAACAAAGTGGTAAGTAAACATGTTTTTTTTCTTTCTTTGAAACCTTTATAGGTACCTGTGAAGCTAGTTTTAGACATTACACACTGTAGTTACTAGAGCTTTTTCCCGGGGCTTATCTTGTCTTGCCATTTTGATAGAGATGGCCTAATGAGTGGGTCAGACTGGGTTGAGTAATGGGACTTATGAGTACACTTTTTATGGCTTCCAATCTGTTCGAACCATTTGACCCTTTTTCGTTTTAGTTAGACCCCTTAGCTTATTCCATTTAACCTGCATATATGAGTTGAAATTGCCACCTCAGCAATTTATATGTAGGTTCGGTTTGGGCTACACTGTAATTAAATGCTACATATTGGAGGAGATGGTCCAGTCATTAAAACTGATTAGCATGGAAAGGACTTTCTCATTGGGTCACTAGACATCCCCATCATCAATCTTTAGAGACTAGTTTCGAGAATTATGCAAGTGGTTGTCCATAGTTTTTTATTATCATTATCCATCTTTGTTATTTGTTAATGAGCTGATATAGGAACCTAGAGAAGAACCGTTTGATATCAGTTCACTACCAAAAGATGTCAAGTCTCATCCACTTGCAGAGATAAAATCTGCTAGTAAAAAGCCCAGTGCTCTTGGTGCGGCATCAGCGGGGCCTACGTCCACATTGCATATGGGAAGCTACTATAATCTATTTTAGAGTTCTCAACATTTGGATGGCTTTTTAAGGTACTTTGATTGGACATAATCTTACAAAATACAAACTTGTTGCCTGTTTTTAAGGGTAGCAATTTTGACCATTTGATTATGAATCGGTTAATGGGGGGACTGGGGTTATATTTTATCTCTACGGCTCTACTGGAAAAAATATAGCTTACAATGTAACGGGCCAGATGGGATGAACCTGTTAAAAGACACTCAATGTGTATTATAATGCATAAAGCCGCCTAAACCATTCTATTCAAGAAAGTAGATTCTTTTTTATATAGTACAATATTTAAAATCTTTCTTTGACACTAAATGTTTATAAGAATTGTTTTAGGCCCACCCAATCCAATTTGTTTTGGCCCATTACCTGATCAGTTCCACATGTTTTATCTTCCGTCTTGGCTGATTATCGTGTTCTTGTACATGGGTCAAAATGTAAGCTTAGTTCATGGAATGCTCGTTTTCTAGTGAATTATATATTAAAATAAATTATTAAATCTCTCATCTTAATCATGGATTTTGGTCCTTGTTGTACATGGTATGGAAGGAGAAGAATTTCTAAGGTGGCAGCCAATCCGCTTGGTCAAGTCTTTGTGGCATTTAAGAAAGGAGAAGGGGTCTGAGCTGTTGGCAAGATTTTCTAACGTGTTAAAGTCTATTGTCAAAGAGGTAATGACTCTATCTCATGTTATCAAAAGGATTTAATCTGACAATTAGGATATTATTAGATAATATAAATCTTATATATATACCTGTAGAGATCTTGGACAAAGTGTTTTTGGTCAACCCAACCCGAACCAGAGAATTACCTATTTTGACCTCAACCCCTTTTCTTCTAAACTGACCTCCTCTCTTGCCAACTCTCCACCTTTGTTACAGTCCCATGACTTCCATTGAATTCGTACATAAATCCACGCCTTTATTTTTACATGAAAGTCCCAAGACTTTGTTTTTAACTAATTTCTTCTTGTTTTATATGATCAAGTCCTTATAAATATTCCCCCATTTGCATGTTAATTCTCTAAAGTTGTATAAAACAATGCTAGCATTAGCCAAACTTGTACGTAAACATGTTTTTCTTTTCTTTTAAAAATATCAAGATGATTATGATGTTGAGGTTAGTTGCATTTATGACAAAAGGTTTTGTAGTTTGTACGCAGTAAAAACATGTATTTCCAAGCCTTGAACCCTTTATAGGTTCTTCTATAGCCAATTTTTAAGAAAGTTATGTAAGTTTCTGCTCTCATAGTTTTTTTGTTATTTTATTAATGATCTTGTCCGCCTCAGTTATTTGTTTATGTGTGAGTATAGGAACCTACAGAAGAATCATATAGTACACTCGGAAGTTAAGTCACTGTTCTCCGCTTCTTGGAGAGAAAATCTGCTGGTACAAAGATACTGTTCTCACTTCTCAGTACCCCTCCAGCAGGGCCACTTTTACAGTTGATGCATACAAAACCTACCATAATCTTTTTATATTCAAACTTGTTACCAGTTCTTAGAGGTGACAATTCCGGCCATTGATTATTATGAATTGGTTTTATGGTGGTCAAGGGGTTATATTTTATCTCTAAGGGAAAAGATAGCTTAAAATGAAACGGGTCAACTGGCCGGTATGGGTTTAAAGATGCCCAATGTGTATTTATAATAATGCATAAAACATCCTAAATCATTCTATTCAATGGATTCTTTTTGAAATAATAAAATTTGAATGATACTTTGACTTTGATTATTTATACAAAAAGTTTTTAAGACCAACCAATCCAACCTGTTTTGGCCTGTTACTTGAGGCACTGCATATGCTACATATACCTGCATTTTCTTCCATCTTGGCTGTTATCATGTTCACATCTGGGTGGAGCTACTGAGGCTGAAACAGAAAATGCAGTAAATGTTTTGAAGTACATATTTGACCAGCATGTTGTGTTCCAGTAAAAAAAAGGGCGTACCTGGTGCTGCAAAGAGCTCCCGCGTTTTCGCAGGGTCCAGGGAGGGTCCGTCCCATTTAAGGAAAGATGTACGCGGTCTTTCCCCCACATTTTGTGGGGATGCCGTTTCCACGGATCGAACCTGAGATCTTCGGTCCCTTAGGAACAGCTTTTACCGCTCGGTCCCTTAGGAATAGCTTTCCCCCCCACATGTTGTGTTCCAGTACAACTGTACAAATAGAGGAGGATATTGCTTTTCATTTAAATTACATATTACAAAGAATCTCTTATATTAATAATGGATGTCTGTTTCTTTAGGTCATTGTTTTCGTGGATGCTTCAGAAGCAGAAGTATTAGCCGAGGTGGCAACCAAACCATTGAAAGCCATGATACACCTGGTCAAACGTTAGTGGCATTTGATACACCAGAAGGGTCACAACTTGTAACATTTCGTATTTCGCAAATAATAATAAATAATAATAATAAATAATAATAATAATAATAATAATAATAAATAATAATAATAATAATAATAATAATAATAATAATAATAATAATAATAATAATAATAATAATAATAATAATAATGATAATAATAATAATAATAATAATAATAATAATAATGATAACAAGAATAATAAAAAATAATAAAAATGATAATGATAAAGTCTAGGGGGTGTTTGGTCATTTATCAAACTTCAAAAGAAGTTTATGCACGAAATAAAGAAAACAAAACCGCAGGGACCAAAAGTGAAAATTTTTAAAAAACCCAACCCCCTTCCCCGATTTTCCGGCCGGTCACCGGCGAAACTCCGGCCGAACTCCGGCGAGTTAAAACACCCAATTTCACGCGGTTTTAACTCAAAATAAAGGTCCCGACACCCTCGTGACTGAGATTCGAATCCAAAGAACCTTTAAACACGCGTTAATCATCGATTTACAGCATAACATTGGATCCAACTTTTTTTTCCCGACCGTTCAAAGTTAATTGACCCATTCAAAGACCACTTTAGACAAATTGACTCAGTCAAATTGAACCTTATCACAATATAAATGGAATGCAACCTGCAATTCCAATCGAACACGCACAAACAATCCGAAATCATTCATCGTCTTCATCGGACCTGCAACTCTATCGAACACCATCTTCCGAATCTTCTAAACCCAAATTAACAGAGGGCTTTTGACCATTATCATCTATAGAAACTATCTACAAAGTTAATTTGATTTCCATCAAGGTTTGATCATCATTTGGCTTCAAAACAACTGCGACCAGTTCTTCATTCTGTTCGTCTTCAATCCATCACCAAATCGGTAATTAACCATACATACATATTCGATTAAACACGGGCAATAAAAGCCC
The DNA here is from genome assembly GCA_024085815.1 of Flaveria linearis. Taxonomy (NCBI): domain Eukaryota; kingdom Viridiplantae; phylum Streptophyta; class Magnoliopsida; order Asterales; family Asteraceae; genus Flaveria; species Flaveria linearis. The sequence continues at coordinate 2,504,213 of CM044001.1, forward strand.
TATGATCACAGATGCATTTGAAAACGAATGGAGCCTTAATTGGGAGGGATTCGAACCTAGGGCTCGATTGGGAATTGGGGTTTGAATGGGATAGTGTTTAAAAGAAATTAAAACAGAACCTTATTGCGGCTGGATGCCTTGGTTCACTGGAAAGCTTGTGGGTGTGGGAGTTGGAGGTCCCGGGTTCGAACCCGGCTACCTCCAACTATTTTTTTAATACCTTTTAAGCCTCTAAAATTACATAAAAATCCTTAAAAATTATAAAAATAAATTTTATAAACTCGCCTTATTTTAAATGTTACAAAATGATTTTCGGTAAATTTATTTTGTTTAAAAACCTTAAAAAAAATAAAAAAATATAAATCTTTATAATAAATATTATAAATAATTATTTTCATAAAAATGGACACTATATCATGTTAATTATGGAATAATCATGGAAAATGTAGAAATTATACATCTTATAATTTTACAATCATTTACAAACGTAATTATAGGTCATTTCTTATAAAATATACTTTAACAATTAATTCGGATTAATAAATTGTTATCGGGTAATACGTTATCATAATGATATTTATTACCAAGAATATATACAAGATATATTTGAACATTATCAGATATTAAACTTAATTTCACTTCTAAGATTTAAAAATACTTAAAATACGTATTTCCTTTGAATAAATCGAAATACAAGTAATATTCATTACCTGTCAAAACCCCAAATTCCATCTAAGACTCTAATTCACATTAAATCGTTAATCTTATTATAAATCTTAATATGTACTTTTAGGTACCTTGTAAAGGGATTCGTTGAAACGACGCGCGTTATTATTTCTTATTAATCATCCAATATATACTTAATCGCCAAGTGAGTATTTCTATACCCATTTTATTATTTCACACACTTTTGGGTGAAACATGTTACATTATAAACGTAGCACTTGTAAACACGATTGATTCTTGTAAACTTATGGCAATTTGCTTGTGTGTTGTGATTAGTTGAATCTTGTAGCTACCATGTAATGTCGAATACATGTACAATCATTAACTATTGCTAGCCTGGCGACGTCATAGATCTATGGGCCTGACAAGCCTGCTTGGTTTATCCAAGTACACTTAGCTAATCGTATATACTTGTAAACGTTTGAGACTTGTAAAACTTTGTCAAGGTTTGATTGTGCATTCTGTCTTACATCCCTAGTTACCTTGTTCTCTAATTTACAACATGAATTGCCATCTTTTATATACTTATGTATGAAAAACTATAGAATGCTCACCAACAATATGTTGACCTGTTATTTTTAACATGTTTCAGGCGATAGCGTTATGTGGCTGTGAACAATCGTAACTCTCACGCCTCGACGATTCCGCCGTCAAGGTTGGGGTGTGACAGATTGGTATCAGAGCCCATAACTATAGGGATTTAGGTTATTAATGGTGACCTAGACTATAGCTTATGCATGCACCTTATAGTATTTGTTATCTTGTAAAAACATGGTTTGCATGTTACATAATGCTATGCCTTCTTATGTGCAATTTGATGCCTTAGCATAGGATTGCCTAAACTTAGTTACTTATCTCCCTAAACTCATCTTTGACTCTCCCCGAACATGAAACCTCTTAATCTTATCTTCGACGACACGTGGAATCGTATACTTATGCTTATGACTTGGATCTTTAGACGTTATGTCTAATTTATATAAATCTCATCAAGGTTTTGATTTCATGAACCTAAGAAATATTGTGTGACACATAGACACCTGTATTCTGGATTTCCTGGCAAAAAGCCTTCGGGCTAAGGTAAGCGTTTCGCATAAATCCTACGGGACCAGTTACGCTTACCTGGGGATTTCTGGGATGAGTGATAAACTATGGTCAAAATACACAAATCTCTAAGGCAAATGAGTCAACTTACCTTGACGTGTCCACGGTTCCAAATGGTAATGCGTTATCAAATGGAATCATCCCGTGTACCTTACAACCTTTAGCTTACCTTTGTCTAAACTAATATCCTTTGCTATCCTCACTCCCGTAACTAGTTCATTTTTGTATATCCAGCATGTCTCGTCATCATGGAAAGCGTGGAAGTTCCGACCGCAAGCTGGCAGCAATGATCGCCAAACAAATGGTTGCTGTGCTCCCAACCATGGTTGCTGAACTTAATAGCACCATGATGGCTAATAGCAACAACAACACCAATGGAAACAACAACGGTGTTCATGGAGAAAATAGCAACAGCCGAAACGGGAACGATCGTACATGCACTTTCAAACACTTCAACTCGTGCAAACCCATCAACTTTAGTGGCAAGGAAGGAGCCACTGGTCTTCTTGAGTGGTTCGAAAGCATGGAGAACACTTTTGTCAATTGTGAGTGTCCCGAGGCACTCAAAGTCCGTTATGCCACTAGTATGCTCCAACAAAGAGCACTTACCTGGTGGAATAGCGAGAAGAGAAACCGAGAAGCTGATGCTATTTCGGCACTCTCTTGGGATGAATTTAAGAACATCGCCATCGCGAAGTTTTGCCCGAGAAGTGAATTGCAAAAGTTGGAATAAGAATTCTGGAACTTGAAGCAAGATGGTGGTGATCATTTGGCCTACTCAACTAGGCATCATGAGTTGAGTCTACTATTGCCCCATATGGTTGACACTGTCCCCCGCAACATCGAGAAGTTCATAAAAGGTGTACCACCCCAAATTCAAGATGCTGTGGTGGGTAGCCGACCCACGACCTTGGAGGAAGCTATCACTATCACCGCTCAACTCACTGAGAACCACATACGAGCGGGCACCATGTCTGTGAAAGGTGCAAAAAGGGTGGAAAAGACGGCTATTGAAGTCGTTAAGGAGACTAAAGCTGAACCGTCTCACAATAACAACAATAAGAAGCGCAAATTCACACCGGCATGCAACTATGCCGTGGCTGCACCCAAACAACCCCAAAGACAGTGTATTCCCGGGGCTACACCAGCAACACAAATGCCCGTGGCAAGAGCTTATGCGGTCCTCTGCCAATGTGTAACACGTGCAAGTACCATCATGCGGGTAACGTTCCATGCCGAATCTGCTCGTTATGTGGAAAGTATGGCCACTTGGTGACTACTTGTCTTCGTGCGCCAAACAACGCTGCAATGCTTGCCAACCGAACCTGCTATAACTGTGGCGAGCCTGGTCATTTTCGTCCGCAATGCCCTCGCAATGCGGGCAACGTGCCACCAGCTCGTGGAAGGGCTTTCAACATCAACGTCAACCAAGCACAAGTCAATAATGACGTTGTGAATGGTACGACGTTGAACCCCGTTTAAAATTATTTCTTGCATTACTATTTCCATCTTTGTAATCATCGTATCAATAATAAAATTTTCTTTTACCGAACAGGTATGTATCTTGTAAATGATCATTATGCATCTGTATTATTTGATTCGGGTGCGGATAAGAGTTTCGTGTCGTTAGAATTCGAGCCCATACTTTCTAAATCACGTATTAATCTGGAAAGACCCTACACGGTCGAAGTCGCTAATGGAGAACCTATCGTCGTTGACGTCATAATACGTGATTGCATCATAAGCTTTAACGAACACGAATTCTCTATTGATCTTATTCCTATGAAACTCGAAAGCTTCGACGTCATCATTGGTATGGATTGGCTAGCCAAACATCATGCTGAGATCGTATGTTTTGAGAAGTGTATCCGAATACCGTTACCATCCGGGGATACTTTGAAAGTGTTCGGCGAGAAATCATCACAAGGACTCAAACTCATGTCTTGCACTCAAGCCCGAAAGTGCTTAAGCAAGAAGTATATGGCCTTCTTGGCTTACGTGGTCAACACAAAAGCCAAAGGGAAAGAACTTAAAGATGTCCCTATAGTACGAGACTTTCCTGAAGTATTTCCCGATGACCTTAGTGGTTTACCTCCCGTGCGTGAAGTTGAATTTAAAATTGATTTGATACCGGGAGCAAACCCCGTGGCTAAGTCACCATATCGGCTTGCACCATCGGAATTGCAAGAACTCTCTAGCCAACTCCAGGAATTATCCGAAAAAGGGTTTATCCGCCCTAGTTCTTCTCCTTTGGGTGCACCTGTCTTATTTGTGAAGAAGAAAGATGGGTCATTCCGTATGTGTATCGATTACCGAGAGCTCAACAAGTTGACCATCAAAAATCGGTATCCTCTTCCTTGTATCGACGATCTGTTTGATCAACTTCAAGGAGCTAATATATTCTCGAAGATTGATCTACGTTCTGGATATCATCAATTACGTGTCCATGATGATGACATCTCAAAGACCGCGTTTCGTACTCGTTATGGGCACTATGAGTTTACGGTGATGCCTTTTGGCTTGACTAATGCTCCTGCTGTTTTCATGGATCTCATGAATCGAGTATGCAAGCCTTATCTAGATAAGTTTGTGATCGTCTTCATTGATGACATTCTCATCTACTCCAAAACCAACGCCGAGCATGAACTGCATTTGCGACAAGTTCTTGAACTGTTGAAGAAAGAGCAATTGTACGCGAAGTTCTTGAAGTGTGATTTCTGGCTTAAGGAGGTTCGATTTCTAGGACACGTGGTGAATAGCCAAGGAATTCACGTTGACCCTGCAAAGGTGGAAGCTGTGAAGAATTGGTGTGTTCCCACGACACCGACTGAGATTCGTTCTTTCCTTGGTCTTGCTGGTTATTATCGGCGATTTATCGCCAACTTTTCGAAGATCGCAAAGCCGCTCACTTCCTTAACACAAAAGAATAAGCCATTCAAGTGGGGGCCCGAGCAAGAGGAAGCTTTTGAAACATTAAAACACAAACTAAGCAATGCTCCTATCCTGACCCTACCCGATGGAAACGATGATTTCACCGTATATTGTGATGCTTCAAAACAAGGTCTTGGTTGTGTTCTTATGCAACGAGGAAAGGTGATAGCTTATGCATCAAGACAATTGAAGGTTCACGAGGTGAATTACACAACTCATGATCTTGAACTCGGCGCTGTGGTTTTCGCCTTAAAGATTTGGCGACATTATCTCTATGGGACGAAATGCATAGTCTACACCGACCACAAAAGTCTTCAACACGTGTTCAACCAAAAAGATCTCAACATGAGACAAAGACGTTGGATCGAGTTAATCAGCGACTACGACTGTGACATTCGCTATCATCAGGGCCGACTCTATAGTGTAAGTTGTGACGCATTGAGCTTGGGGCCCCTAAAAAATAAGGGCCCCCGTTTATGAAAAAGTATTATAGTGGGTTTTGATATTATATGGCTCAATGAAATTTTGAAGGGAAATAACACTTGATAGTTGAGTTCCGATAAAAATTTTGATAATTTGATAGGTTATTGAAGAAACACAGTTACACAATTCACAAAGCAAACGACCATTCCTAAGTTTTTTCATTTCCGATTGATTTGATCAACTTCGTCTAGCCCTTTTTTTATTTAAAGAAATCAACTATCAAGGACTTAAGTTGGTATAACGAATTTTCTTTGATTTATTGTTTTTGTTCAAACAAATTTGATTAGATTGCGATTTTCAAAAGGGCCTCATTTTTTAGTTCGATTGGGGCCCCAATAAACGTTGAGCCGGCCCTGGCTATCATCCTGGAAAGGCGAATGTTGTAGCCGACGCGCTGAGTCGCAAGGTCCATAACAAAACCGTCTCACTACAAGGAATCCGAGATCGAAGACAGTGGTTTCACACGTTAAGAGAATTTGATACCGAGGTTCGTGTGATGTTAACGAGGCTACTATCATGCTCCAAAACATAAGAATTGATAGTGATCTCGAGTTATGCATTCGCAAGGCTCAACAAGCGGCAATAACCGACGAAGGAAGTAATGAGGATTTGGTGTCTAACGTTCGATCACAACTGGAGGAAAAATCAAACGGCCTATGGTACTTTCTGAATCGACTTTGGATTCCAAATCGTGATAACCTTCGACACATTATTTTGAACGAAGCTCATCACACCCGATATTCTATTCATCCTGGTTCCGATAATATGTACATGGACTTGCGTGGTCAATATTGGTGGCCTGGAATGAAGAAAGATATCGCGGTTTATGTCTCCAAATGTCTCACGTGTGCAAGAGTCAAAGCCGAGCATCAACGACCAAGTGGTTTACTTGAACAACCTGAAATCCCTATGTGGAAATGGGAACATGTATCCATGGATTTCATAACCAAGTTACCACGTACTCCTCGTGGTCATAATAGTATATGGGTGATTGTGGATCGTTTGACCAAGACGACACATTTCATACCTATACGAGACACCTACAAGGTTTCAAGACTAGCTCGTATATACATTGACGAAATTGTGAGTCGTCATGGCGTACCATTGCACATCATTTCCGATCGAGATGCTCGTTTCACTTCGCACTTTTGGTCATCTATGCAAGAACTCTTGGGTACTCAATTGGATTTAAGTACGGCTTACCATCCTCAAACTGATGGCCAAACCGAACGAACAATCCAAACCCTCGAGGATTTGCTACGATTATGTGTCCTTGACTTTGGTGGTAATTGGGATACGCATTTACCGCTCGCGGAATTTTCGTATAACAATAGTTATCACTCGAGTATCAAGATGGCACCATTTCAAGCACTTTATGGTCGTAAATGCCGATCACCGATCTGTTGGACCGACATTGGTGAAAACTTTATCACTGGTCCTGAACTTATACAAGAAACGACCGATAAAGTCGCTACAATCCGCAAGAACCTTGAAGTGGCAAGAAGTCGGCAAAAGAGTTATGCCGATAAGCATCGTAAACCGTTGGAGTTTCAAGTTGGTGATATGGTTCTTCTTATGGTTTCACCATGGAAAGGTGTTATTCGCTTTGGAAAGAAGGGCAAATTAGCTCCAAGATTTGTAGGACCTTTCAAAATCCTGAAAAGGATTGGGAAAGTGGCTTATAAACTAGAACTACCCTCCGACCTTAGTGGAGTTCATCCTGTGTTCCATGTCTCAAACTTAAGAAAGTGTTTGGCCGACGAGAGTCTGCATGTTCCACTGGAAGACATTCAGATCGACGAGTCATTGCACTTCATTGAGAAACCTGTTGAAATTATGGATCGTATCATGAAGAGGACTAGAACCACAACAACTCCAATTGTCAAGGTTTGATTGTGCATTCTGTCTTACATCCCTAGTTACCTTGTTCTCTAATTTACAACAATTGCCATCTTTTATATACTTATGTATGAAAAACTATAGAATGCTCAACAACAATATGTTGACCTGTTATTTTTAACATGTTTCAGGCGATAGCGTTATGTGGCTGTGAACAATCGTAACTCTCACGCCTCGACGATTCCGCCGTCAAGGTTGGGGTGTGACACAGCTGTTGGTCGATTTTCTAAAATGTTGAAGTTATGTCAAAGAGGTAATAACTTCTTATATGATGCTTTTGGATCAGTCGGTTCAGGGTGCATTGGGTCCAAAGGGTATTTAAATGTGTAAAATCTGCTAATCGTTTTCTTAAACAGATTTGGGTATTATTGAGATAATTATAAATGTTGTAATCATGTTGACATTTACATATATAACAATAGAGATCTTGGACAATTCACGTCAACACAAACCAAAAAAGTTACCTGTTTTGAACTCAACCCATATTTTTTGTTACTTAACCTGCCTGACTTTGCCAATTTTACACCTTTATTAATGTCATTATATGACTTTCATTGAACTTGTACATAAGTCCGTGGACTTTAACTTTTTACATGATTATTTACAACAAAAAGTCCTCTGACTTTATTGTTAACCATATTTCCCTTTTATCATGATTAGATACCTGTAACTTGTATAAAAAACAAGTTCATGTAGCACTGCATTGTGTTTAAATACTTTTGGAGGGGATGGTTCGGTTGTTGAAAGTAATAAAGAAGTAAGAATGTTCTCTTTGGCCACAAGACTCCCTTGTAAGTGGCTACTCACTGGCTTTTTTTTCTAATTATATTTTATAACGATCATGTGTACCACGTGTATTATTTTTTATTACTTGTTTACGTGCGAATATAGGGAAAAAATCTGTTGTTCTAAGTGTGCCACCAGCAGGGCCTGTTTCCACCGTTAATTCATATGAGTTTTCATTTGGATATTTGTTTAAGGTTCTTCGATATTGAATTGGTTGTAGGCCAACTCGGGGTTCTTGAGGTGACAATTTCAACCATTTGATTTTTATATTTTAGGCCAACTCGTAAGACGCCCGATATGTATTATAATGCATAAAACCTCCTTAATCATTTTGTTCAAGAAATTAGAGTCTTTTGAAATAATACTATATTTGTGATCACCCTTTGACACTAAATTTTCTATTAAGAAAATGTATTTAGGCCTACCAAATGTCAGATGTTTTGGCCCGTTACACGAGCGAGCCTCCCATTTTGTCACTTCTAGCTGTTCATTCATCCATTTTGGCTGATTGTTGTGTTCTTGTATGTGGTTCAAGTATGTAATTGAAACAGAACATGTAGTAAATGATGTGAAGCATATATTTGGCAAGCATGTTGTGTCCTACTACAACTCTAGAAATGTAAGCTTAATTTGGGGAAAGATGGTTTTCAATAATTTGTATATTAAGATAATTTGAAAAATCTGTTATGGTTGCCTTTTTCTAGGTCATTGTTGTTGTAGATGCTTAAACCGCAGAAGAACTTGTGACAATTGAGGAACAAGAAGGGGTTGGAGCTCTTGGAATATTGTCAAAGAGGTAACAACTTCTAATTTCATGTTATTTTAAAGTATTAGAGTTGACAGTTTTGGCCTCTTTACTTTTGGACATTCAAAAGGCATTTATAATGTGTAAGATCTTTTCTAAATTGTTTCTAAAACAATTGGGGTATTGTTGAGATAATATAATTGATATAATCATATTCACGCACATTTTTGTATAACATTGGAGATCTTGGACAAAGTGTTTTCGGTCAACCAACCCGAACTTTAAAACTACGTGTTTTGACCTTAACATGTTTTTCTTGTAAGATACTTTATCACTACCCAAATTATCTATAGATCTTTTGCTAATAAAAACATTTAGGAGGTTTTTATGAGTTTGAGAATGCTTTATATAGCCTCCCATCTATTTGATTCATTTGACCCATTTTTAGTTAAACCCTATAGTTAAATTCATTTGACCCAGTTAGATAATTGATAATTCTGATTTTTTTTCAATTTAAAGAATCAAAAAAATGGCATAGAAATCAGTTCTTTTACAAGGAGAGCAACATAAAAAAACTGAAGTCAATTTTTAGATGTAAGTTTAAATTTTGACAAAAGAAGTTTAATTACTTAAATTTAAGTTCTTTTCTTGGCCTAGTTATCGATTAGAGGATTTAGCTTGTATGTTGAAACTGATAAATATATAAAAGATGGTCTATTTGAGTCGTTACTCGCTAAGCATCCCCATCATCAATCTAGAGACTAGCTTGAAGAATAATGTAAGTGTTTACTCACCATTTTTTGATTTAGTTAATGATCATGTTTGCTGCGATATCAATTATTATTATGTGTTTATGTGCGAAGAATCATTTGATAACACCCACTATAATTACTATAGTTTTTCTGAGTTATCTTCTTTTGTCTTTTTGATAGAAGTGGTCTCAACGTGGGCTGGGTGAATGTACAATCACTCATTTGATCAGTTTCTTTGAATCAAAAGTTTATTAAAGATCAAAATACGGCTTAAGAAAACTTTAGTACTACATAAACAATCTAGTCCATTTCTTAATAAAAGCTTATTGTGAGGTTTTTATGAATTTGAATACACTTCATTTGGTTTCTAATCTTTTCAACCCATTTGAACATTTTTCTTATGTTTTAGCTAAACCCTTTTGCTTAATCCATTTGACCTTTTACATGTAAGACATATGGGCTGAAATTATCACCTCACGGATTATTAGTATAGGATTGTAATATGGTTATATTGTACTTAAATTCTTGTCGAGGGAGATGGTTGAAATTGTCACCCTGTAAAAAAATATGTGGTGCAATGCTATTTGGGTCACCAAAAATGTTGTGTGAAACAGAAGCTAGTTTCAAGAATTATGTAAGTGGTTGATTATAGTTTTTTTCTTAAATTTTAGTAATGATGTTGGTTGACCGATTAGCTATTATTTATTTTGTCATATTTTTTCTTAAATTTTAGTAATAGCAAGCATATTATATATCATACAACACATATGTAAATAAAACATAAAGATTTAGGAAGTGCATACAACAAAATACGCGGCATGTTACCCACATATCCCGCTAAAAGTCCTTACTTTTAATTCTACGCCTCCACTTACTCTTATTCTTGATCATGGGTTATTGTTGAGATAATATAATTGATATACTCATAGTCATGCGCATTTTTGTATAAAAATGGAGACTTGGAAAAAGTGTTTTCGGTGAATCAACCCGAACTTTAAAACTACGTGTTTGACCTTAGCATGTTGTTTAAAAGTACTACAGTTGGAAGTTTTTACCTATTTACTTTTGGATTGGTTGCTTTAAGTTACATTTGTCCAAGAGGTAATAACTACTAATTTCATGTTACTTAAAAGTACTATAGTTAGACATTTTTTACCTATACTTTTGGATTGGTTGGTTTGAGTTACATTTGTCCATCCAAAAGGCATTTATAATGTGTAAGATCTTCTAAATTGTTTCTAAATCAATTAGGTTACTGTTGAGATAAGATAATTGATATAACCATACTCACGCACATTTTTGTATAACAATGGAGACTTGGACAAAGTGTTTTCGGTCAACCAACCCGAATTTTAAAACTACGTGTTTTGACCTTAACATGTTTTTCTTGTATGCCCACACTTGCCAATTTTCCACCTCTATTAAAATAATTTCACTATTTTCATTGAAATCGTACTCAAGTCTATGGACTCCTTTTACATGAGTATTTTACAACAAAAAATTCTCTAGTGTCTAGTTGGTTTTTCCTAGGAATATTTTTTTTGTCTTTTGGTTGAGGTGACTCAATGGGTGAGTTCTGGTGGGTTGAGTAATGGATCAAAACTGTAAAAATGTAACTGCTAGTCAAAAAGAGCTTGGGCCCAAACTCTAATCACTCTTTTTGTCCAATGTATAGATCTTTTCCTAATAAAAACATTTAAGAGGTTTTTATGAGTTTGAGAATGCTTTATATAGCCTTCAATCTATTTGATTCGTTTGACCTGTTTTTAGTTAAGCTCTCTAGTTAAATTTATTTGACCTATCTATGTTGATATGTGATGGGGTGACACCGTATTTAAATATACATGTTAAGTTTTATCGCCTAGACATCGTAGATAATTGAGAATTCTAAATTTTTTTTTCAATTTAAAGAATCAAATTAATGTGCATAGAAATAAGTTCTTTCAAAAGGAGAACAAGATAAAAAACCAAAGTTAATTTTTTCATGTAATTTTAGTTTTTGACAAAAGAAAAGTTTAATTGCTTAACTTTAAGTTCTTGTCTTGGCCTAATTATCTATTAGAGAATTTAGCTTGTATGTAAAAATGATAATTATATAAAAGATGGTCTATTTGAGTCGTTACTCGCTAGGCATCCCCATCATCAACCTAAAGACTGGCTTGAAGAATAATGTAAGTGGTCGCTCGCCATTTTTTTATTTAGTTAATGATCATGTTTGCTGCGATTATCAATTATTATTATGTGTTTATGTGCGAAGAGTCATTTGATAACACCCATAATAATTACTATAGTTTTTTCTGATTTATCTTGTTTTGTCTTTTTGATAGAAGTGGTCTCATGTGTGGGTTGACTGAGTAATGGGCCAAACTCGTTGAATTTCTTCGGCTCAACGTGGGTTGGGTGAACCTACAATTACTCATTTGATCAGATTATTTGAATCAAAAAATTATTAAAGATCAAAATACGGCTTAACAAAAACTTTATTACTATATAAACAATCTAGTCCATTTCTTAATAAAAGCTTATTGTGAAGTTTTTACACTTCATTTGGTTTCTAATCTTTACAACCCATTTGACCTTTTTTTTTATTTTTTAGCTAAACCCTTTTCTTAATCCGTTTGGCATCTTACATGTAAGACATATGGGTTGAAATTATCACCTTACGGATTATTGTGTAGGATTGTAATAGGGTTATATTGTACTTAAATACTTTTGGAGGGAGATGGTTGAAATTGTCACCCTATAAAAAATATGTGGAGCATTCTATTTGGGTGATCAAAATCTCGTGCAAAACATGGAAGCTAGTTTCAAGAATTATGTAAGTGGTTGTTATAGTTTTTTTCTTACATTTTAGTAATGATGTTGGTTGTCCGACTGGCTCACATCTACAATAAAAACTGCCCTCACACTTTTCCCCTTGGAAGCTCACATCTTTATTTATGGTCCTTGAATGGAACATTCTAAGAAAGTCGCTCACTTGGAATAACTTTCACCCAAACACATTTACCTGTGGATGTCTACTCTTAATGACTAATGTTTTTGAGGTTTTTAGACGAGGCATCCTATGTGTCTTGAAATCTTTCATCTGGACAATTGGGAGGACGTGAGAATTGTCTAAAACATCACAAACAATACGACCGGGCTGTACCAACCAAAGACATCTATTCTAATTATAAAACGTATCTCTTTGCAATATACAATAATGTTTGAAGTATAATCAAGGAAGAAGTCAAGATTTGGTAATAGAAAATTCCCATAATAGTTTTTTCAACTCATGTATAATCTTTTTTAAAAATACACCCAAAAAGATTACCGGAGAGCCTTACCATCTTCTTTAAGACTCTTACAGATGCCGCAAGAAAAACCAAGTGGCGCACACCATTGGCTTCGTCAAGCCTATTTTGGATTCTTTCATTGAATTCAATGTTGTTTTTTTAAAGGAGCTTGTATTATCATGTTTAATATTATTGCAAATGACCAAAATTAAATTCAAGTCTAGTACGAGTTTTACATCAGACTAAACATATTTATAAACACATACCAAGCACTCGATAGTGAGCCTGACTAAGTTAGCCTAGCATCGTGAGGATTGCTGTTGGGTGATGCATTTGAAAGTAGTTGTTGCAAATTTGATGTAGAGTTGCATTTGTCATCTAGTCTTTTTTTCCTTCGTTCTCTTACTTCCAAGTATAATTGTCATTGAAGGTCTAGTTAAGTTTCCCATAATAACTCATCAGAAAGCAGGCCAAAAAGCACCAAATATGTGAAGTTCAAGTCTCATTTGTTGTATGCCAAATGGGCATATCCCATGTCCCAATCAATTGTTATGTTTAAACTATGAAACTTGATGCTCGTTTATCGTTCAATCTTTTAGATGTCGTATAAATCATTTAAAGTTTCAAAATAATTAAATGGGTTAAAAGTTAGCTTGCAAAGTCCATTGAATATGATCCATTTGTGTGGACGATTCGATTTTGACTTGAAACTGACCCATATATAGCATCATTGCAATGTCATGTCAAAATTTTACATACCAAAAAAACTTCAGTATATGGATGGATTTTCAATTGTCAGTTATCAATATGACATCCACATATGTTTGAAAATTTTAAATGTATTCTCTTTTATATTATGTTTTATGAGCCAACTAAAGTTAGATCATATTCATGCTTGTTATTGGATGTACAAACCTAAAACTTACATTTAGATATGAAGGCAAATCCAAGCGAGGCAAATTATGAAATGGTGGCAATTTAGTCTTATATTTACCATTTCATCAATTTAAAAATATACGACATGAAATGTTGTGACAAAACATTACTTGTGTTTGTTTTTGTGTTTTAGTCACACATGCAATACTTGAGAGTGATTTATAGAATTATGGATGGTTTCTTTAGTTTGGTTTGATTGCGGATTTAGCCCATTACTTTAAGAAGTTACAAATTTGATTGTAGTTTTTCTTGATTTTTAACATTTTGTTTCACTAAAACTCTAAAAAGTACAAGCTAAGGTTAAAAAAACAGAAGAAAAAATACAAACAAAATTCTCACGCGTCCCACCTATTCTAAAACAGTAACTATAGTATAAAGATATCATAAAATAATAAAGATCTATATGGCCCCGCTCTGAAATCCCCTCCCTTTCTTTCTTTTCCAATGATGACATTTGTTTCTCATAATGGAGAGTCAGAGACCAATTGTTACAAGTTTCCTCAAATGAAAGATGTTCCAAGATGAATCGATTTACTCATCTCTAATTAATGTTTTAATATGATGAATCAGTTTATTTATTAAAATTGTAAAGCTAAAAGATAAACTCAAAAATAATATGTATTAATAAATCATAAAATATTAGAAAACAAAATATAACAAAAAATCAGACAATCTAAATCTAAATATTAAAAAAGTTAAAAAAACCTTAGTTACGTTTATAAGGCTCATTACAACCCTTAAGGTAAAGTTATTTGACCCATTCAAGGTGAAAAATGAGGTTGATGATGTTGGTTAAAAAAGAGGGCATAAGGGCTAAAAGAGACTTTAAAAATCATGAAATGACTAATTTGATATTTTGCAGAACAATACGACTCACATTCAAAATGTTCAGATAACATGTTATCTACTTATCTGTAAGAGACTTATAGATAATACTTTACCTAAGTAATAAACACATACTAAATTAAATAACATTGCTTCATCAGAAACCAATTGCCTTCAAGAAATTAAAGAGATGGAGTTTTCATGGGTTTCAAACAGGTCAAATTTTAAAGTATAATAAGACTAAGACTAAAAAAGTGTGATAAAACATAATGAAGATAAAAAAATCATAAAAATTATATATCACAATCTAAATCGAATGTCAGAAAAGTACTTCGGAGTCTTTGTTGACTCATTGTGTCTTCTCATATTTTGTAGCAAAATTACACTTTGTATTTGAACCTCTTTCTTAATGATTTAATTAATGATTTAATATGCTGAATCGGTTATTTATTAAAATTGTAAAAAAGTCTTTTACAAGACTAAAAGATAAACTCAAAAATAATATATATTAATAAATCACCAAATATTAAAAAAACAAAATATAAACAAAAAAAGAGAAAATCTAAATCCAAAAATAAAAAAAATTCAAAAAACCTTAGTTACGACTACTAATGCTCATTACGACCCTTAACGTAAATTTATTACAACCGTAAGGACCTAGACAGGTAGTAAATAGTCATGAAATGTCTGATTTGATATTTTTACAGAACAATACCACTACAAGAATTACGGTTATTAGTGGTGACGCCATTAGTGGCGACGAAGGAGAGGTCGCCGCTAATGGTCACGATCCCATATCAAACTTTTCAGTTAATTTGTAGTCGTTGATTACATGGTATGGAAGGAAAAGAATTTTCTAAGGTGGCAGCCAATCTGCTTGGTCAAGTCATTGTGACATTTAAGAAAGGAGAAGGGGTCCGAGGTGTTGGCAGGATTTTCTAACGCTGTAAAGTCTATTGTCAAAGAGGTAATGACTCCATCTCATGTTATCAACAAGGATTTAAGCTGGCAATTTTGGCCGATTTAAATCTAGATTGGTCAATTCGGGTTACAGGGTTGAAGGGTATTTTTAAATATGTTAAATCTTCTAAATCGTTTTTTAAAGAGATTAGGATATTATTAGATAATATTAATCTTATATATATACCGGTAGAGATCTTGGACAAAGTGTTTTAGGTCAACCCAACCCGAACCAGAGAATTACCTATTTTGACATCAACCCCTTTTCTTCTAGCCCGACCTCCTCTCTTGCAAATTCTCCACCTTTATTACAGTCCCCTGACTTCCATTGAATTCATACATAAATCCGTAGACTTTAATTTTTACATGAAAGTCCCAAGACTCTGTTTTTAACTAATTTCTTTTTGTTTTAGTATGATCAAGTCCTTATAAATATTCCCCTTTTGCATGTTAATTCTCTAAAGTTGTATAAAACAAGATGTTGAGGTTAGTTGCATTTATGACAAAAGGTTTTGTAGTTTGTACATAGTAAAAACATGTATTTCCAAGCCTTGGCTGATTATTGTTTTCTAGAAACTAGTGTGCATACCCTGAAGTAAACCTGGGCTCTGACAAACGCATATGTTCGTAGCATTACGTTTAGATCATCATGGCCAAAACACAAACAATTATAAGTTGGCTCAGAATCGATGTCGAGTTGTGGTTGCACATCGAGATCGGTATGCCAGACCAAAACAACCGACATTGCTTTTTGTATCATCATAGCCAACAATAACACCTACGCCGACAACTAAGGCAGATCATCAAAATCCAGATTAGAGCCCTCAGATGCGCAAGGTGCCATTATCATCGAGCAAAAGATAGCAAGAACCGTACATGAAGGTCATGCAGACGCTACCAAAGGCGGTCGCAACGTCTAAATCGGCAGATCTGAGTCGGTTTCAACATGCTTAACCGTCCATAGATGGTTGCAATACATGGTGTTCTAATCACACATCCATCTTCGTCTCTAAAACAACCTTATCAGCGCCAACATCAGCGATGAAAACTCAACCCCAAAATGAAAGAACAATTAAAAGATGGCAACCAAGCGTTTGTTTCCAAGTAACAAAAACCCTAATAGATCTGGTGAAAAGAAAACCCTCAATGGCATGAAAGGTCTTCCCCTCTCCCATTTTCTCGGGCGAATCGTCATCGACATCAACAACCACCGGCACCCTAGACCGTGTCAACCGCCACGCCCAGACCGCTTCCACCGCCAGGTCCAGACGACGTCCACCGCCACGCCGAGACCGCCTCTACCTCTAGGCCTAGACGCCATCCACCGCCACACCTAGACGACGACCACCACCACGCCCAAACCGCAAGCGGCCGGTGGAAGAGAGCGCAATTCATGAAATCCAACACCTCAGACGAGGTACTGCCCATCATCAGCACACACTACTACCGTCGTGAGGAGTACGTACTGTAAACTTTTGGACGTAAAGAATACGCGAATCTTCCAACTCCAACGTTCTTCTTCACCCGCGATATATAAACCCCTAAACCCCGTTTCTCAATTCTCATTCACAACCTAAATAACCAAAAGCCCTAATTCTTTTCATTCTTCTTCTTCTTCTTTCAATCACGCAGCAACAACACGAACCCAGGTACATATGCTTTCAATCACTTTCATGGATTCTGACGATCATCTGATTCTTGACGGTATCCATCAGCTTGGAATCGCTTTTTATATTATGGGTTAATGTTTTTTTATTTATTTTATTTATTCCTGTTGGGTTTTATGTTTAAGTACCGTGCTCTTTAGCCAGGGCAAGGGGGAGGATAATAAGGGCCGGGCGGGGCCATCGCCCCCCCCTTTTTTTTGGTCGGTAGTACGTACTGTAAACTTTTGGTTTGACAGTGCAATTTTTTTATATATATCAAGTTCGCCCCCACCCCCTATCGAAGTGTTTAATCTCCGTCACTGAGCCAATGTTTCATATTTATGTACCTGCTCTTTAGCCACCGGCTAAATAAATTATGAATCTCTTTTCTGTTAAATAAATAAATAAAAACTTAATTTTACGAATCTCTTGCTATAACACATTTTTAATTTTCAAATAAATAATAACAATAATGTTTTTAAGTAAAAAAAATACATATTAAATTAAAAGATACGTATCAAATCGGAGATAAAAATATAACCAATTTAATCGGAGACGTAAAGAATACGCGAATCTTCCAACTCCAACGTTCTTCTTCACCCGCGATATATAAACCCCTAAACCCCGTTTCTCAATTCTCATTCACAACCTAAATAACCAAAAGCCCTAATTCTTTTCATTCTTCTTCTTCTTCTTCTTTCAACACGCAGCAACAACACGAACCCAGGTACATATGCTTTCAATCACTTTCATGGATTCTTACGATCATCTGATTCTTGACGGTATCTACTCTTGAATTTGTTAGTTCGTTGATTAATGTGTTAATATTATCGATTTTAAGGTTTCCGTTGCGAAAACCCTAGAATTGATCAATCTAACAGTTTCTATTGCGAAACCCTAGAGTTTTTTCGTTTTTTATTGTACGTTCCATCTTGTTTGAGTTAGTCTAACATCTTTCAAGCATAGTATATGATATTATATTGTGCCTGATACAGAAAATAGGATGATTCT
Organism: Flaveria linearis; assembly: GCA_024085815.1. NCBI lineage: Eukaryota > Viridiplantae > Streptophyta > Magnoliopsida > Asterales > Asteraceae > Flaveria > Flaveria linearis. The sequence goes on from CM044001.1 coordinate 2,522,289, forward strand.
GACTAAAATAAATGGGTAAAATTTTTGGAGTCAAATGTAGTTGATATTGCTTTAATTTCATCTTTGTTAAATTAGAAACTTATGTTGAATATTGTATTTTTCAATGATTTGCTGAGTTAGCATGTGATCCACCCCCTGTCATACGTGTGGCACTTGAGAAACCAGAAGGATCGCAGCAGTTGGCAGATTTTCTACCGTCTTGACGTTTGATATCAAAGAGGTAATAACTTCTCATCTTAAAGCTAGAAGTTTTTAAGAAACCTATCTTGAGCAACTCACTAGCAGCTTCGCTCTTTTACATCTCTGACATTCCGTTTTTCCACTACTGTCATAATCAGCCATGACTTCGATCTATTGAACTTGTATAAAGTCACTAGACTATTTTTACATGAATATTTTGACAGAAAAATTTCCAGAGATAATTTTTAACAGATTTCTCCTTGTTCTTGTGCGATCAAGTCCCTAAACTTATAAAACTCTGACACATATGCCCCTTTTATTTGCTACTAATGTGGGAATGAATTTATAGATCTTACTGAGCCCCATATATTCGTTCTTTTGAGGTGTTGCGTGTATGATGATGACCCTGATGAGGTTAGTTGCATTTGTGACAAGAGGTATTGTTGTTTATACATAGTTAAAACATATTTTTTCAAGCCTTGAACCCTTTATAGGTTCTTCTGGAGCCAATTTTGAAGAAATATGTAAGTGCCTGCTCATAGTTTTTATTTTATTTTATTAATGATATTGTCTGCCTTACTTATTAATGATAGTTTTTTCTGTTGTTTAGCTAATTGTTCTGTTGTTTAGCTAATTGTTTTTGTAGATGCTCCAGAGGTAGAAGAATTGGCCGAGGGGGCAACCAAACCATTGAAATTCATATGATACACCTGGTCAATCATTTGTGGCTGTTGGCAGAATGTCAAAGAGGTTTCACTTTCTCCTAGGTATTATCTTGTGTTGTCTTTTCGTTAACAGGTTGCCAAAATGGCACACATTGTACATGCTAGAGTTTTTTTTCCTAGGTATTGTCTTGTGTTGTCTTTTCGTTAAGAGGTTGCCAAAATGGTTGGAATGGGTTGAGTAATGGGTCAAAATGGTCAGACTTTATGTGCAAGTCAAAACAAGTAGGGCCAACCTACAATCATTTCTTTATTCATGTCTATAATGTGAATATTAATGGGCAAAATGTGATTTAATAAAACAGTTATTACTACAAAAAATAATATGGATCTTTTTTAATAAAAGCATTTAAAAGGATTTATAAAATTTAATATACTTTGTATGACTTCCAATCATTTGATTCATTTTTTTTCCAATCATTTTAGAGGTTTTGCTTGTATGATGATGACGATGAGGTTAGTTGCTTTTGTGACAAGAGGTTTTGTTGTTTATACATAGTTAAAACTTGTTTTTTCAAGCCTTGAACCCTTTATTCTGGAGCCAATTTTGAAGAATTTATGTAAGTGCCTGCTCATAGTTTTTATTTTATTTTATTAATGATCTTGTCTGCCTCAGTTATTTGTTTATCTGTAATAGTTCTGTACACAAGAAGCAAAGTCTCAGCCGCCTTTACAGTTGATGCATTTGAAAACTACTATAATTCCAGAGCTTTCTTTGTTCAGCAGGTTTTTAAGGTTCTTTGATTGGAAATAATCTTAGTAAATGCAAACTTGTTACCTGTTCTTAGAGGTGACATTTGGCCATTTGATTATGAATTGATTTCCTGGGGTTAGGGGATTACATTATATCTTTAAGTGAAAAAATAGCTTAAATGAAATGGGTAAAATGGGATGAACGAGTTTAAGCACGCACAACGTGTATAATAATGCATAATACCTCCTAAATCACTCTATTCAAGAAAATGGATTCGTTTTTGAAATAGCACAATTTTAAATCATACTCGACTCTGATTATTTATGCACAAAGTGTTTTAGGCCACTTTTGGCTGATTATCATGTTCTTGGCTGATTATCATGTTCTTGTATGTGGTTCACAACTGTAACAGTCCTCAGCCTAGGTGGAGCTAACCGAAGCTGAAACAGAAAATGCAGTATAGGCTGTGAATACATATTTGACAAGCGTGTTGTGTTCCAGTACAACAGCCTATGTAACAGTCCTCAGCCCATATACATATTTGCAGTATATGGGTCAGTAGACATCCTCTGTAACAGTCCTTAGCCCCTGCAGAGCTAACTGAAGCTGAAACAGAAAATGTAGTAAATGTAACGCATCAGTACTACTGTACAATTGTGCTAGAGCAGTTACTAGAAAATTTAAGATTAATTTTGTGGAAGCTCCTTTTCAAGTATTTTACGTAAATTAAATTATAATGCCTCTCATCTTAAATTATGGATGCCTGTTTAACTCATTTTAGCTGTAGATGCTTCTGAAGCAGAAGAATTTGCTGAGGTAGTAGCACCAAGCTGTTGAAAGCCCTACTAGGTGTTGCATTTGAGAAACCAAGGTGTTGGCATATTTTCTAATGTGTTGAAGTTTATCTTCAAAGAGGTAATAACATTATCTGATGTTACTAGGAAATCCTAGAGTCGGCAAATTTGACCCATTAACTATTGAATCGGCTGATTTGGGTTAATGTGTCAAATGGGTTCAAAAGATATTTTTATTTGTTTATGTTTTAATATAGGTACCAACAGAAGAACCATCTGATCTGCAAGGAAGTCCCAACCACTTGCTGAGGAAAAATCTGCTTGTAATTGCTTACTGCTCTTGGCGCGCCACCAGCAGGGCCCACTTCCATTGTTGATGCATATAAGAAGCTTCTGTAATATAATTCAGAGTCTTCTTCATTTGGGACTGCTTATTAAGGTTCTTTGATTGGAGTTAAATCATATAAAATATAGACTTTTGTCACTTCTATTTTATTTTTTCCTTTTTGTGTAAAAATGTCGTGAAGCTAGCTGAAGCTGAAACAGTCCACTACCCTGGTGGAGCTCACTGAAATACGATAACTGAGCAGTTACTGTAAAAGGGAAGCTTAATTTAGAGAAAGCTGCTTTTCAAGTAAATTATTTAAATTAAATATTTCTCATCTTAATCATTGATACCTGCTTTTGGTCATTCTTGTGGATGCTTTGGAAGCAGAAGAATTTGCTTAGTTAGCATATGATACACCCTGTCATAAACGTTTGTGGCATTTGAGAAACCAGAAGGGTCACAGCAGTTTGCAGATTTTCTAAAGTGTTGACGTTTGATGTCAAAGAGGTAACAACTTATCTTAAATCTAGAAGCTTTTAAGAAACCTATCTTGAGCAACTCACGAGCAGCTTTGCTCGCTTCCATCTCCGACATTCCATTTTTCCACTTCTGTCATAATCACTCATGACTTCCATTGAACTTGTATAAAGTCACTACACTAAAAGAAAACAGGTCTTTAGGGGCGACGTTTTTAGGGGCGACAACGAATTTAGCGGCGACAGGAAATAGCGGCGACGCCTTTAGGGGCGACTAGTCGCCGCTAATACATTGCCATCCGTACGGGTCTTTTTAACTCAATTTCGAACGTCGATCAACTGCAGATCTGACGGTTCACAAAATTCCGTACAAAAGGCAATAGCGGCGACGCCTTTAGCGGCGACGCGTCGCCGCTATTGCTAATAACCCCAAATATCAGCTTCTTCCTCGATCCCCTGCGCGCGACACACACAAAATTCCCTCCACATTACCTTTCGATCTCCTGCGCACGATCTTTCAGCATTTCCGGCGCCTCCCCAACACCTCCCCGCACGACGACCACCCTCGCTGTCTTCCCAGCACCGTTCCCCTCCCCAACACCTCCCCGACCACCGAAAGTCGCCGGCCACTACCCACCATTTCACTGCAACGAGCTACTCCCCAACACCGTTACCATTTCACCTGTTGTTACCTGTTGAGGTATTGTTCTCCCTTTGCTTGATTTTCTAAGAAATTAGTGTGTGAAATTAGTTGTTATTGGTCTCCATTTTCTTGATTTTCTATGAAATTAAGGATAGTGATTTGATTTGAGTTGCATTTGTGTATTTTGTAGGTTAGAATGTAATAAATTTGGGTATTTTGCTATGTAGTTGGTTAAAAATTAGTTGATTTGGTTGTGTAACAATTTAAGGTTTAGAGCAAGTTGTTGTGTAACAAATTAGTTGATTTGGTTTTGTAAAAATTAGTTGGTTTGGTTGTGTAACAATTTAAGGTTAAAATTAAGCATATATGTGTATTTTGTAGGTTATGAGCAAGTTGTTATGGTTTAGAACTAAGTTATTTATTGATATTAAAAAGATTTATACATGTTGATTTGGTTATGACAAGTTGTTATGGACACTAAGAAGTTATGGTTTAGAACAAAATTCATGTTAATTTGGTTTTGTAACAATTTAATGGAGCATATATGTGTATTTTATAGGTTGTGAGCAAGTTATTATGGTAACAATTTAATAGAGCATATATGTGTATTTTGTAGGTTGTGAGCAAGTTATTATGGTTTAGAACTAAGTTACTGAAATGTATGTTTATTTAAATGTATGTTTCACTTTTAAACATTTAGTTTCGTTATCACTTTTAAATGTATGTTTATTTAAATGTATGTTTCAAAAGGTTAATAATTTTAGTTGAATGATGTTCAAACATTACCTATTCTTTCAACTTACTCAAATAATAAAACGTAATACGAGATAAGATATTCATATAATACACATTCATATAATACATTCATATAATACACATTTATATATGAGATAAGATATTTAAAAAGTGGATTTAGCAGCCTACCCTTGTAAATTCTCTACATTATGTTTCAGTTGCATCATGGTTGTCGATAAAATTGGTTTAACAATCCAAACCGAAGCTCAGAGGAGTATAATAATGGACTTAGCTCTTTTCTCGAGATGTGCAAAAATCTGGTCGACAATAGAGGTTATGTTTTTTGTCCATGTACAAATGTCGGAATTCGGTTATGCTATCTTTGGTAAAAGTGAAGTATCATTTGTACGCGTGGGGTTTTCAGCGTAGTTATTCAGACTGGATTTATCATCATGAACCCTCAATTTCTCAAGTTGTAGTACAAGATGAAGTTACGTCTACTAATGAAAGTGTCTGTGATGATTTTGAAAACTTGTTACATGAAGTTCATTCAGAATTATATCCCGGTTGTACTAAGTTTTCTTCCCTTGACTTTTTAGCAAAGCTTATGCATATCAAGGTGAAAAACAAATGGACAAATAGTTCGTTTGATGAGCTTCTTAAATTGTTGCAATCTTCACATCCAGAAGGCAACAAGATTCCCCCTTCACATTATGTTGTAAAAAAGACATTAAAGAAGATTGGTTTAGGGTATGAGTCGATACACGTGTGCAATAATGATTATGCTCTCTTCTGGAACGATCACAAGTTGTTACAGAATTGTCCCGTTTGTAAGGAGAGTCGATGAGTTGATACAAACACAAAGGGTAAGAAAGTAGCTCACAAGGTGTTACGATACTTTCCTTTGACCCCCCGGCTACGACGTTTGTATTGTTCAAGGCACACGGCAAAGGATATGATATGGCACAGTACTGGAAGATCAGAAGAGGGTACGATGCGTCATCCTGTTGACGGATCTTCATGGAAAGAATTTGATAGGAAGTACTCTAACTTCACGAAGGAACCCTGAAATGTTCGCCTAGGGCTTGCAGCTGACGGTTTTAATCCATTTGGTAACATGAGTTCGGCTCATAGCACGTGGCCGGTTGTACTCACAACATACAATTTGCCTCCATGACTATGCATGAAAGAGTCCTCATTCATGTTGACTTTATTGATTCCTGGCCTTAAATAACCTGGGAAGGATATAGACGTTTTTCTTAGACCGTTAGTGGATGAGCTTAACGAATTATGGCATACAGGCATACGTACTAAAGACGCGGCAACAAACACAATCTTCACAATGAAGGCGGTGTTGTTATGGACTATAAATGTCTTTCCAGCCTGTAGTAGTCTATCAGGTTGGAGCGGACAGGGATACAAAGCATGCCCGACTTGCAACGAAGACACTCCTTCAACACGAGTAACAAATAAAGTTATATATGTTGGTCATCGTCGGTTCTTAGATGCTAACCATCCATTGAGAACAAATTTGGAATTTAATGGGCAACCTTATACAAGAGCACCTCCTAAACAATTTAGTGATGTTGATATACAGGCTCAACTCGATCGTTTACTCCCTCGTCTACCGGGCAAGCATCCTAGTTTTGGAGGTGTTATGAGAAAGCGAGAGGAGTTTGAGTTAAACTGGTCTAAACGAAGCATATTTTATGAACTTGAGTATTGGTCTTCTTTGCAGCTAAAGCACAATTTAGATGTGATGCATATTGAGCGAAATGTGTGCGATAGTTTGCTCGGTACTCTTTTAATGAATGATAAAACAAAAGACACGTCAAACGCACGTGTTGACTTGGAAAAGCTAAACATTCGAAAGACATTGTGGTTGAAAAAAAATGCTAGTGGAAAGTTATGTAAGCCGCACCCAAAATACTCATTCCAAGTCAATGATCGAAAGCTTTTCTGTGAGTTTATTAAAATGTTAAATTGCCCGATGGGTTCGGATCTAATATTAGCAAGAGAGTGACAGATAATAATACAAACATTACTGGGTTGAAATCTCATGACTGTCATATTTTAATGCAACGTTTGATGCCAATTGGAGTTAGAGGATTTTTGGCAAAAGATGTATATACACCAATAGTCGATCTTTGTATGTCTTTAAGCAACTTTGTTCCAAAACATTATTGGTTGAAGACATGAAGAAAGCAAAACTTGCCATTCTGACAATCTTATGTCAGTTAGAGTTGATCTATCCTCCTGCTTTTTTTGATATCATGGTTCATTTGGTTTTGCACTTACCTGATGAAGCGATTCTTGGAGGTCCAGTGTGTATGAGATGGATGTATCCATTTGAAAGATATATGAAAAAACTTAAAAATTATGTCAGAAACAAGGCAAAGCCAGAAGGTTGTATAGCCGAAGGCTATATTACGGAAGAAGCTCTATCATTTTGTTCGAGGTACCTCGAGATGTTAAAACTCAGTTCAATCGCCTCGACAGAAACGAGGATGTTGTTGTCGAAAAAAGAAAGTTGTGGGTATTTGAGTGTCTTTGTCGTCCGGCTAGTACCTTGAAGATCAAACATCTTTCTGTAAGCGAAAAATTAAAATTGGAATGGTTTGTCCTCGATAGCATCGAAGAAATTAGGAACAACATGAAGTAAGTGTTACTATCATTAACTTTCCATAATATATTTGTTAAGTATTTATTTTTTCCTTACTTGTATATTTTTATTATCAATGTAGTGAATTCAAATATGAAAAGCCCCATGATGATGTTCAAACTAATTTTCCTATGTGGTTTCTTGAGAAGGTAATACATATATAGTTTTCAGTTAGTTATACATATCTATATAACATGTGTATAACTATATATTTCTAACTATATTAGGTCTATTCGATGAAAAAACAAAATTCTCCAGAATTCCACTCAGAGTTGTATTCTATTTCCATGGGTGCGAGTATAAATGTCTTTACTTACACCGCATGTATAGTCAACGATGTTAGGTTTATGGTACTTGACCGTGATGCATGACGTACAACACAAAACTCTGGTGTGTTAGTAGAAGGAGAAAATGGTGAGAAGTATTATGGTCAATTAGAAAAGATTATTGAGATGCATTATCCAAATGGTTATTCAACTGTCCTATTTCGGTGCAAGTGGTACGATACTCGAAGGGGTGTTAGATTTGAAAATAATATCACAAGTATCAACACTGATCAAGAATGGGACAAAGAAGATCAACTCATATTTGCTTCGCAGGCCAAACAAGTGTTCTACATCCAAGAACCTTCTTGAGGAAACCAAAACAATAGCAACAGATGGGTTGTCGAGCAAGTTAATCATCGAAAAATATGGGATCTACCGTTGAACGAGAATGTACAAACAGTTGACGAGAATGTTCAAAATGTTGACCATGACTTACCCGAAGATCTTGACGTTGTCCATAACAACTCTTCCCTGGTATAAAATTGTTCATCAACTTTAGGCAATACTTGCCAAGCAGTTCTGCTTCCCAGGGTGAGCCCGCTGAAGTGTCTAAGGACGAGACCGATGAATTGTCTAAGGGCGAGCATGATGAAGTGTCCGAGGACGAATCGGATTATTACACTGAGGGGTTTGAGAGTGATACTGAAGTATCTGAGGGAGAGATATCTGAGGGGTCTGATTAAAAGTAGGTTGGAAAACTGTATTCACATTTTATTTGTATTTATATTTTAAAGTAGGTTGCAAAACTGTATTCACATTATATTTTTGACTTCCATATCTTATAACATTTCAGTATGATTTCCCTTGCGTATTTGATACTGTACATAATGGCCGATGTGATGGGCCATGGAGGAGATGGTTCTGGACAGGACCCCCCACCACCTGGCGGCTTTGGATCTGGGCATGGACACTACGAGGAGGGTTGTAAGTCTTAGTATAAACTATTTATAAATCCTATGACAGATAATATTTATTGTGAATGATAAATTTTGATTGATTTTGCAGCACCACCTCGTAGGAAAACTCGTGGGATTGCAAAAAACTATCGCCTAGAATCCGAGGTCTTGGAAGAAGGAGGGCGTTTAACTTTGCAATTTGACAGGCAAGCCACTTTTACCTCGGTTGGACACAAGAAAGATTTGTTTAGCCGGGAAGTGGGGTTATACATGTGGCGGAACATCGCATTTGATAAAAGTAGTTGGAGACAGGTTTCAGAAGCGGCGAATTTTTGAGCATTAGCGACGTTTTATTAGCGGCGACCTGTCGCCGCTAAAGGTAATAGCGGCGACATAGGGGTTTTTAGTGGCGACTTTTGTCGCCCCTAAAGACCCGTTTCCTTGTAGTGCTAGACTATGTTTACAAGAATATTTTGACTGAAAAAGCTAGAAGCTTTTATGAAGCCTATCTTGAGTAACTCACGAGCAACTTTGCTCTTTTACATCTCTGACTTTCCATTTTTTCACTTCTGTCATAATCAGTTCATGACTTCCATTGAATTCGTACAAAGTCACCTCATGAATATTTTTAACAGAAAAAGTTCCAGAGATTATTTTTAACAGATTTATCCTTGTTCTTGTGTGCCCTTTTTGCATGATTAGGTCCCTAAACTTAAAGCAAGATGCAAGCATGAGACAAAGTGGTAAGTAAACATATTTTTTTCAATCTTTGAAACCTTTATAGGTACTTGTGACGCTAGTTTTGGACATCATACACTAGTTACTAGAGTTTTTTGCCGGGGTTTATAGTGTCTTTCCATTTTGATAGAGATGGCTCAATGAATGGGTCGGACTGGGTTGAGTAATGGGTCATAACGGTCAAATTTGAAGGGTGATCAAAACGGGTGGGTCGGACAGGGTTGAGTAATGAGCCCACTTTGTATGGCTTCCAATCTGTTCGAACCATTTGACCCTTTTTCTTTTTAGTTAGATCCCTTAGCTTATTCCATTTAACCTGCATATATGAGTTGAAATTGTCATCTCAGCAATGTATATGTAGGTTCGGTTTGGGATAAACTGTAATTAAATACTACATATTGGAGATGGTCCAGTCATTAAAATTGATTAGAATGGAAAGGACTTTCTCATTGGGTCACTAGACATCCCCTTCGTCAATCTAGAGACTAGTTTTGAGAATTATGTAAGGGGTTGTCCATAGTTTTTTATAATCATTATCCATCTTTATTATTTTTTTTATGAGCTGATATAGGAACCTAGAGAAGAACCGTTTGATATCAGTTTACTACCAAAGGAGGTCAAGTCTCAGCCACTTGCATAGAGAAAATCCGGTGGTAAAAAGCCCAGTGCTCTTGGTGCGGCATCAGCGGGGCCTACCTCCACATTGCATATGGGAAGCTACTATAATCTATTTCAGAGTTCTTAACATCTGGATGGCTTTTTAAGGTACTTTGCTTGGACATAATCTTACAAAATACAAACTTGTTACCTGTTTTTAAAGGTAGCAATTTTGACCATTTGATTATGAATCGGTTGATGGGGGGACTGGGGGTTATATTTTATCTCTACGGCTCTATCGGAAAAAATATAGCTTACAATGTAATGTGTCACACCCCTGCTGATAGCGGAAACACAGGGATGCGAGCTAGACGGGATCGTCATAACACATGGTATACGATAGAGAAGCAATATAAATATGATGACAAGCGTGTCATGACGACACCCGAACACAAATGGAGACTTGTGCCGCGTTTAGTCAGTATTCACGACAACATAGCCATAAGCATAACATGTAAGGATCACATAACCATATAGAATAACATTGTTTAGTTTCCCACAACCCGGGAACAAGTGTTCAAAAGAATGTTATTTGTTTAGTGGACTGCAACAATGTACAAAAGAATTGTTCATCATGTATGTTCAGTCTCAAAATATGCTTCCTAGGGTCTCCACTAAAAGGCAACACTCCTAGAACTTCAATTATTTTGATCACCTGAAAAGAGATGCTCAAAACGGTCAACATAATTGTTGGTGAGCTTCGCAGGTTTTAAGTAATAAAATATGTTGAGATGAAAACAGTATGTAAGTTTAATAAGGGCTACCACGACTACACTTATGTGTAGGCGGTTTTACCAGTTATAAATAGCTACAGTCAAACCTATTCATCGGATCCACACGGAAATTGATGGCTGTATAAAAAGCATTCCCAAAGCGTAAATAGTTTAAAATGACGTAGCAAGATCCACAAAGCGCATACGTATAGTTTACAACCAAACCAATCCTTAGGTCCCATTACCAGGATTAAGGGTTGTATTGAAAGATTTTCCATTGTATAGCAAGTTTACATGACGTAGCAAGATCCACAAAGCGCATACGTATAGGTTACAACCAAACCAATCCTTAGGTCCCATTACCGGAACTAATGGTTGTATTGAAGGGCAAGTTTTCACATGACGTAGCAAGATCCACAAAGCGCATACGTATGGGTTACAACCAAACCAATCCTTAGGTCCCATTACCGGGATTAATGGTTGTAATGGATGCTCGGCAAAGAAGAACCACAAAGTAGACCCACGAAGAAGAACCACACCGCCGAGAGCATCCAAGGTCAATAGCATTCACAAGTAACATCATACAACACATAGCATCAAGTAATAGCGCATAGTAATGTAAAGCCACCAAGTAATATACAAGGTAGCAACATAGCATAGAGTCAAGAGTCATAATAGCATCATAATGTTGTATAAGCAAAATAAGTTAACCATAGATGTAGCAACAGACTTTCACTAGGGAAGGTGCCTGAAAATGTGTTAAGTAAACGAGCATTTTTTTCCCCCAAGTTTGAAAATGTTTAAAGGTGATATAAGCGTGAAAAGGGGCTACGAAACTCACTGAATAGATGATAAACACGAATGATGAATATTCCCAGCAGTAGAATGCTATGAATAGTCAACACCTTATTGACAGTTACTGACAAGCATTAATAATGAGCATAAAGCATAAGATGATGTTCAATAGGTTCGGGCAGTTTCGGTTCGGTCGGGGGTAACACTTGCACGCAAACACACACAATAGATCTTATGTAGATCCGAGTACTAGAAGCGTTGCCATTGTAGACTGACTTCACACACAATGATTCCATTTGCATGACAAGACCAGACGCACGACTGGACACTCCATTCGCACGAATTAACTCTCAGTCATGCGAATCAGCTTCATTCGCACGATTGAACTCTCATTCGTGCGACTAAGCACTCAGTCGTACCACACAGCACCCAATCGCACGACTCCACCTTCCATTCGCACGATTCAGCCTTCAGTCATATGAATCAGCTTCATTCGTACGACTGAATCTTCATTCGTACATGGATCTTCAGTCGCGCGATACACACAGTCGCACACATTCATCCGCATTGACTCAATCGCACGACACACCCATACGCGTGGACTCAGTCGCACGACTCACCCCAATCGCACCACTCAGTCGCACGATTGACTCAGACGCATGGACTCAGTCGCACGACTCACTCAGTCGCACGGCTCAGTCGCCTGAATGGCCCAGTCGCCCTGTACAGCAGGTTGCGACTGCTGAAGCACCGAACGGCGTCCAGCTGCTCCGAGCACTCGTTTTACACCCCAAGAACTTCCAGAATCCACATTCTAACATGCCTAAACAAGAAACACACTCAGAAACGCAACACACAAACCCACACGACCTCATGTACTCGAATGAACCCGAGCACCCGAAACCTTCGAAAATGCAGAAGTGAAATCGAGCAAGAAACGGGTCAAACAAGGTTATCTACCTGCTAGAAGTGAATATTCACGATGATAACCAAGATTTGACGGTGAAAACGCAACAAACGTGATGGATTTTGGTGCTAGATTGAGAGAAAAATGGAGAAGAAGGGGAAGAAGGAGAAGAAGAAGAATGTGAAGGCTAGGGCTGGTGTGGGGTATTTATACCCAGCCCTAGTTTGGCAATTTGTCAAGTTTAATCCCTGCACTTAGCCCCCGAGTCCCCAAACTTGTTTCGGTTGAAAACGACGTAGATACGCGCGTTATGCTAATTATGAGGATGTGTTTAATGTTGTTTATATCTTGAATATGTTGTTGTTAATGATGTTTATATTATATAACATAATATAATTAGCGATGTCGGTTGTTATATTCGTGAGCGTTTTGGATGATATGATTGCAAATATTGATAACGCCACTGAAACGGAAAACAAATCAAACATGATGTCCTCACGAATAATCCATGAAGATAAAAAATGAACGCTCTAAGGATAGTTAACGAAATTTCACGTTAAATGACGGACCTTGAGGTGACGGATGTCATATAATGGGCCAGTTGTGAGAATTTCGTCCCGAAATTCAACTGGTGCTAGGTCCAAGAGCGTCATCCTCGAATAGATGTGGATACTTGAGCTTCATCTGATCTTCTCGTTCCCACGTGAATTCTGGTCCTCGTTTGGAGTTCCATCTCATGCGAACGATCGGTATCTTGCTGCATCTCAGAAGTCTGACCTTTCGGTCCATGATCTCGATAGATTCCTCGATAAAATGAAGCTTTTCGTCGATCTTGATTTCCTCAATTGGTACGTGTAAGGACTCGTCGGCCAAACACTTCTTGAGGTTTGACACGTGAAAAGTATCATGTACACCGCTGAGTTCTTGTGGCAACCTCAAGCGGTAAGCCACCGGACCGATTCTTTCTGTAATCTCGAATGATCCTACGTATCGAGAGCTAACTTCCCTTTCTTTTCAAATCGTACAATCCCTTTTCAGGGAGAGACTTTGAGTAAAACCTGATCTCCAACATTGAATTCTAGAGGCTTCCGACGGAATGTCGGCATAGCTGTTGGGTCATTATAAGGCTGGTGCAACCAAAACCACTTCACATAGTCATTTTGGTGCTACATTCAAAAGGCTTCCGAAGCTAAGTATGAGATCTTCTGAAGACAAAGTCTGAAGACTTCCGAAGACAAAGTCTGAAGACTTCCGAAGACAAAGTCTGAAGACTTCCGAAGACAAAGTCTGAAGACTTCCGAAGACAAAGTCTGAAGACTTCCGAAGACAAAGTCTGAAGAAAGAACTGAAGACCAAGTCTCCTTTCGAAGACAAAGAAGACTCCAAGCCTCGGAAGAAGCAGTCTTCCGAAGTATAAGTGGCTTCGGAAGAAGTTATTCTTCCAAAGAAACTTATCATTCGGAAGACATTGCTATGTCCAGTAGACATAAGTATGGTCTCTGACAGTCCACTGCAGACCTCTGATACAGCATGGCTTCTTCCTAAAAGAACCATGTTGTTGACCATACTTTATCCTACTGTATACCTTTTTATGATAATACATGTTACCAACTTTAGTTGGTGACAAAAGGTAAGTCAGGGATATGTCCTGACTACCAAATACCTCACCTATAGTCTTGTAGTATAGATGTTTGGTTAGAGGTTTCCAGCTAGTATCAAAGTATATCCGGCTGTAGGTAGTATTATATATATCTTCTATTTGTAACTCATTAGAAAGTGAGATTGAGTCCAAGAGTCTTGTAATCCTTTAAGTTGAGAAGCAATATATAAAAGTACCTTGAAAATTTACATCCTGTGTTTATTTACAGCTTGTTACTTGTTATATTGTGATAAACTCTTTATAGACTCTTTCCGAGTGTCGTTCAAGCTGAGTTTGAGAGAAAAACCACTTGTTGAGTGACCAACATACGATCCTGCAATTGGTATCAGAGCTTCCAGGCTCTTGATTGTGAGATCTTACCATCCAAATCAACCAGTTTTTCACTACTCACTACAAACCACTCACTCAAATGGCCGCTCTCACTAAGGCTGATATGGAGACCGGTACCATAACCAAGTCCCCACTGATCACCCCTGAAGACTTTGACACATGGTGCACTAGAATGGAAGGCTTCATCAAGTGTCAAGACTCAAGGATGTGGGACTCTATTGTCAATGGTCCTTTCATACCAAGCACTACTTCTGCTACTGGTAATCGCATCATTCCAAAAGATGTTGATGATTACTCAGAAGAAGATAGGAAGAGAATAGAGCTAGATCAAAGGGCTATGACTTCCCTTCAAACTGCTCTCCCAAACTCCATTTACAGAGGCTTCAAGAAGTGCAAGACAGACAAAGATTTATGGGATGCATTGAAACTTATGTATGAAGGATCCAAGGAAACCAAAGAGAAAAGAAGGATCTCTTGAAGCAACAGTTTGAGAACTTCACTTTTAAGGCTGGTGAGACCTTGACTCAACAATACTTCAGGTATGTTGAAATAGTAGATACTCTGGTGGATATTGGAGTAGCTCTTGAGAATAGAGACATAGTTAGGAAGTTCATGTCTTCCCTTCCTAAACTATGGACACACTATTGTGTCGTAATCAAGAGAACTTCGAACCTTAAGACTCTTTCTCTCACAGAGTTGTATGATATCCTAAGTGCATTCCAGATGGAGATGAACATGCAGAACTCCTCTGGTCACTCCAATAACCAACTGAGTTCAGCCCTTCATGTGGTTGAAAGGGAAATCACAGAACCACAACATCAGTTGTTGTGTTACCCTGACAACTCACATAGTGGACCCTACATTACTCTACCTGAGACTCCAAAGTCTCAAAAGGTTCAACACAACTCCTTTCAAGATAGTTGTACCTTTATCTCTGGAAGTGGACACTCTAGTGATTTTCAATACTGCTTTGATGATCTTGAGTGCTTCAGTCCAGATGATGTAGAGTATGTGGACATTGTCCAACAGATGGCTCTTTTAACTTACAGAGCGAAGAAGTTTTTCAAGAGAACTGGAAGGTAATTCCCTCAAAACCCTGTCAACAGCAAGTTTGGGTTTGACAAGAGCAAAGCAAAGTGTTACAACTGCAACCAACTAGGTCACTTTGCTAGGGAATGCAAGGCTCCCAAGAACAACCCGGGAACCCCACAGGCCTCCACACATCCCTCAGTTTTAAAACATGAAGAAAAGTCAACTGAAACAGCTGCAATAGCTCAAGAAGTTGACTGGAGCTTCATGGTACAGGATGTGACTCCTGATCAAGCACTCATGGTCGGAACAGATGATGATCAGGTATATGAACATCTTTGTACTGCTGCCTGTATTGCTAAAGTTAAACTCTATAAGGATTACAATATGAAAATCAGATCTGATGTTAAGTCTTTAAATATCTTAAAATCTGATTTTAAAAGAGCTGAATCTGACTATCAAAAGAAAATTGAGGAGTTAGAGAAAACTGTGTCTCTTTTAAAATATAAAAAGACCAACTACAAGACTCAAATTAAAGATCTGATATCCAAACTGTCCGAAGTTCAAGCACAGTTGGTCACTGCTGAGGCTCAGGACAGGAAGCAAGCTATTGCTGAGCAAAACTTCCAAGCTATTCTTGCATCATCCTCTCAATTCAAAATGTTTTATCAAAACAAAGAAGGGTTAGGAACAAATGAAATAGCTCCACCACACTCTTATGAGTCTATTAGACTACCTAGATGTGGTACTGAAGAGTAAGAGGTTCCAACTGCTGACCCTTCTCCATTGGAACTAGAGGATAAGGCAAAAATAGTGGCCATCACAGGGGAGAAACAGGATGATACACTCATCTCCACCTGTGAAGACCAAATCCTAACCACCAAGGCAAGAAGAAGCAGAGCTAAAGCTGCAAGAAGGAATGCCAAGAAGGTTGCAGAGTCCAAGCTGAAGATTGACCCAAAGCAAAAGGGTGTCTTCATCTCTACTGGATTCCAAGTGGTAGGTAGTTCTGATTCAGGAAAGGAGTGTAGTACCAACACTCCTGTCCTACCAAAGGATCAGAAGTTGAAAGGGAAAGTTGCTAATGAAAAGAAGAAATCAAAGAAACAACAACCTGTAAATTCCCAAAAGACTAACATTGCATGCATAATGTGTGGTCTGCACAACCACATGGCTAAAGATTGTTATTACAATCCAGCAAGCACACATTATGCAAATAATGTTAGAAAAGAAGGTGTCAGGAAAGGTTTCTCATTTGGATCATTTCAAACGGTTCAAATGATGAAAAAGGGAATATTGGTCTCAGAAGCCAAGTTGTTTTCGGAAGAAAGCACTTCTTCCGAAGGGAAAATGGCTTCGGAAGCCAAGGCTTCTAAGGTTCGGAAGAACAAGAAAGCTCCCTTGAAACCATCCCAGAAGAAGACCACTTCGGAAGAAGAGGTGGTGAAGGCTTCTTTCGAAAAGAAAGAAGCTTCGGAAGAAGACCATGCTGCAAAAGCTTCAACAAGCTCATCCTCAAAGATCAACCAAGGGATGAATTGGAAGATCAAGAAAGATGCTGCAGCCCAAACCTCTTCTTCAACGACCTCTATTGAACCCCAATGCATATCTTTTGGTTCAATTATGTCATTATCTTTGGAAGAGCCCAAGACCAGCAAGGCTTGGGCTTCCAAATAAAACTAACCATCTCATCTTATGTGCAGGGACATCCATTTGACAAGAACAATAATGTCTGGATTGTAGATAGTGGATGCTCCAGGCACATGACAGGGAACAGATCTCTCCTTCAACAATTCCAGAACTTTGATGGAGGGCCTGTCCAATTTGGAGGTGAGACCGGAGGATATATTTCAGGTAGAGGAAATATATCCAATGACAGAATAAATATTGACAAAGTTCACTTTGTCAAACAGCTTGAACACAATTTGTTAAGTGTTTCTCTGTTCTGTGATCAAAAGCATCAAATGCTTTTCACAGAACATGAGTGCATTATCCTCAAACCAGGGATGACAATTCCTCCAGAATTAGTGCTTCTTAGATCTCCCAGGAAAGGGGATATGTACAAGCTAGATATGAACAACGCTTCTCCTATGGGTGAAGCATCATGCTTTCTTTCCAAAGCTGATAGTGATGAGTCAACACTATCGCATAAACGAATGTGACATGTAAATTTTAAGACAATGAATAAATTGGCTAAAAATAACTTGGTACATGGTTTGCTTAAAAAGGAATTTTTCTATAAAGATAACTGTGTTGCATGCCTGAATGGGAAACAGCACAGGACATCTCATAAGTCCAAATGTGTTAACTCTATCACTACTCCATTACACTTATTGCACATAAATCTCTTTGGTCACACAAGTATAATGAGCATTGGAAGAAAATCATACTGCCTTGTGATTGTTGATGATTTTACAAGATTTACATGGGTATTCTTTTTAAGAAGTAAAGATGAAACCGCTGAAATGTTAAAATCTTTTATTCTTAAAATAGAGAATCAAATTGATCACAAGGTTAAGATCATTAGAAGTGATCAAGGGACTGAGTTTAAGAACTTTATTCTTGACTCATTCTGTGACTTAAAAGGGATTGCCAGACAATATAGTGCTCCCAGAACTCCTCAACAAAATGGTGTTGCTGAGAGGAGGAACAGGACACTTATTGAGGCTGCTCGAACCATGTTAGCTGATTCAAAACTAACTCTAACGTTCTGGGCAGAGGCAGTTAGCACTGCATGCTATGTGCAGAACAGGGTTCTTGTAGTTAAGCCCCATGGAAAAACCCCTTATGAGTTATGGAACAAGAGGCCACCGTTCATTGGCTTTCTAAGGTCCTTTGGCTGCAGGTGTACCATACTTAACACAAAAGACAACGTAGCAAAGTTTGCTGAGAAGTCAGATGATGCTATCTTTGTTGGATACTCTTCTAGCTCCAAAGCTTATAGGGTATACAATATTAAGAATCAACAATTTGAGAAGTCATCCAATATAGTTGTTAATGAGCACACTCCTTGTGTTAGGGGGAATGGACCAGATTATATTTTTGACTTAGAATTATTTTCAAACTATTTTAAACCATCTTGTGAGAATGTTTCAGATGGAACAGGTGCTCAAGGTAATGCTGATGATGATGCTAATCAACTGTTTGAGCTACCCAAACCTCTTTCAAATTCTTCAAGAGCTGAAAGGCAACAACCTTCAACCATCCACAGATCTGATAGTGTAACTATCTCCAGGAATAGTGAAACTTCAACAAGTGAATCACTTGATCAGCCTCAAAGTTCTTCAGGTGATCCATTACAATATCAGGTTGAAGAAAGTAGTATTCTGAAGGAACAGACAACTGTTAATACTACCTCACAACCAACCATTGATGATGTTTCTCAATCATTCAATCAGTCCTCATTGAATGATTTTGAAACAGCAGCTGGACAGAGTGATCTAGTTCCTGATCAGAATATGTCCAACCTGGACTTATCTCTGCAACTGGAAGTGATTCCTCGACTTAGGATTCACAACACTTATCCAACTGAAAACATCATAGGGAATGTCTCTGAAGGTGTGAGAACAAGAGGGCAAACTCATCATGAGAATGTCTGCTTGTTCTCATGCTTCCTATCTCAGATGGAACTCAAGAAGGAGGAAGATGCCTTGAAAGATAGTAGTTGGGTTGAATCGATGCAGGAGGAGCTGCTTCAATTCAAAAAACAAAAGGTCTGGAATCTATGCCCACTACCTTCTTGTCAAGTACCCATAGGCACTAAATGGGTATTCAGAAACAAGAAATGTAACATCCGTCATTTACGATAATAAAAAAAAAAAAAATAATAATAATAATAATAATAATAACAATAATAATAATAACAATAATAATAATAATAATAGTAAACATATAAGTTATATAAAAACCTATAATCAATAACCTTTTTACATGAAATAATAACCTTTTAAATTACAGGGGTTAAGTTGTAATTTATTTTAAAACTAAAACAAACTTTGGAATTCAAGTGAAAACCATTAGAACATCAGGGACCATTTTGTAAAAGTTAAAAAAAAACATCCCAACCCCACCCCCCTTTTATCCACGATGCACTCCACAATCGGCCAAAAAAATGGAGCAAATTCGGGCACTATGGGTTTTAATATGCAAAGTAATCTCGCACTAACTAACTTTAAATCGTATATAATCAATACTCGAATTCAATTGCAACAAAAATCAACAAAACAACCCACTCAAACCCGTTCGAAACCGTCGACCTGCAACTCGATGTAAACCCAACTTTCGATCGATTTTAATCAAAGTTGATAAGGGGCTTTTAATCCCTATCATCATTCGAAGCTTCCTGTAAATTTAATTTGAGTTTTGTGATCGTTTGCACCTCGAACCGCATCCTCTCTCTGCCACGACCTGTTCTTGGGTGTTCAAGCTTCAAATCAATAACAATTTGGGTAATTGAAACTACCTTTATACTCGATTTCACATGGGGAACAAAAGCCCCATGTTTCTAATCGCTAACAAATTCGAATTGATGCTCAATTGACTCGGGTTTCGATCTAGGGTTTATGAGGAAATTGGGGATTTCGTTACTTTGGGTTTAAAAGTAATGGGGGCCGGCTTATAACGCGGCCGCGGCCCTGGTCTGATGGTTCCCCGTCCCCTTTAAAATATTTTATATCTGTTTTAGGTACTTTGTAAGGGAATTCGTTGAAATGACGCGCGTTATTATTTCTTATTAATCATCCAATATATACTTAATTGCCAAGTGAGTATTTCTATACCCATTTTATCATTTTCACACTTTTGGGTGAAACATGTTACCGTATAAACGTTGCACTTGTAAACACATTTGATTCTTGTAAACTTATGACAATTTACTTGTGTGTTGTGATTAGTCGAATCTTGTAGCTACCATGTAATGTCGAATACATGTACAATCATTAACTATTGCTAGCCTGGCGACGTCATAGATCTATGGGCCTGACAAGCCTGCTTGGTTGATCCAAGTACACTTAGCTAATCGTATATACTTGTAAACGTTTGAAAACTTGTAAAACTTTGTCAAGGTTTGATTGTGCATTCTGTCTTACATCCCTAGTTACCTTTTTCTCTAATTTACAACATGAATTGCAATCTTTTATATACTTATGTAATCAAAACTATAGAATGCTCACCAACAATATGTTGACCTTTTATTTTTAACATGTTTCAGGCAATAGCGTTATGTGGCTGTGAACAATCGTAACTCTCACGCCTCGATGATTCCGCCGTCAAGGTTGGGGTATGACAGATTGGTATCAGAGCCCATAACTATAGGGATTTAGGTTATTAGAAATGGTGACCTAGACTATAGTTGCATGAACCTCATAGAAAGACCTCTATACTTTTGTGCTTACATATTGTTTAAATGCTACATAATGCTATGCCTTTTGTGCAACTTGATGCCTTAGCATAGGATTGCCTTATGTATGCTTAAACTTTATTATCTGTCTTCCTAAACTTATCTTTGACTCTCCCTGAACATAAAACCTCTCAATCATATTCTCGACGACACGTGGAATCGTATACTATTACTTATGATCTGGATCTTTAGACATATGTCTAATCTATATCAATCTCATCAAGGTTTTGATTTCATGAACCAAAGAAATTTGTGTGACACATAGACACCTGTATTCTGGATTTCCTGGCAAAAGGCCTTCAGGCTAAGGCAAGCATATCGTATAAATCTCATTGTGAGACCTGTTATGCTTACCTAGGGATTTCTGGGATGAGTGATAAACTATGGTCAATACACAAGTCTCTAAGGTAAATAGGTCAATTTACCTTGACGTGTCAATGATTCCAAATGGTAATGCGTTACCAAATGGAACCATCCTTTTGTATCTTAAAAATCCTTAAATCCTTGAACTGGTCTATCACCAAAGTTTTAATATCTTCTCATTCTTAACCTAAATAATGTTCCTGTTAATATTGAACCTATCCTACATTTCAACTCTTACGTTTAAACGCTCAACGTGTAACGTGTAACGGTATTGAACCCAGCGTTTCATGTAATTATCTTCTTACCTCGACCAAGGTAAACATGACTCTTAATATACCAAGGATATTAGGAATCTAAACCGTATGGTCTTTAAAACTTTAAACCGTTACTTATGGTTCTCAAATCCTCTTAAGGAGGTGTCCCATAACTAAGAACATGCGATGCTGTAGATGAAATTCCTACATCTCGGGATACTTTGTCTAGGCAAAGTGTAAATGGTGATCTGATTCGATCATTGAATTCGTTTACTTGACTCGAAACTCTTGTTATAATTGATCATTTATAAGTACGCGTGTCTTCAATAAGGTTATGGTTGACCTCATATCTTGAGAAGTCCATATATTCCTTTCGATTATGAATCGAATGTTCATATCTCATTGTGATGTCGAATCATTTTGTCCTTGATTTCATCTTCCCGACTTAAACCATCCAAGATTTGAATACCATCATAACAAATCCTGTTACCTCGAACATTGACCTTAAATTTTGTAAGCATGACTTTCCTTTTGTTACATTGATGTAACTTGATATTTTCTGAAATTCTAAGTGATATCCTTTTTCCTTTCGTCGTTAAGTCAAATTTTGAACCGTCCGCACTGTGGGAGATGCGAGAGTTTGTAAGTCAATCTATGACTAAGAACACTCGTACCTCCTAAACAATTCTAACTCATCAAAGCAGGGGTGATTCCCTTACTTTGATGGTTCTCTAATCGTTTCGATAAATGGTTTCCAATTGTCTATTTTATGAAATATCATCCTCTGGATTGGAGTGATTACCTTATCTTGAGGATTGACTCCAAGTATTCTCTTTGGAATGGCTTTTCACAAATGACATGATCTCACCAAAATAGGATTGGAACCCGTACTTTGGTGACAAATGTTAATCTTTGATTGTTTCCTTGTTATTATGAAGCTCAATCATCAAGATAGGCGTGAATTCCATACCTTGATGATAATGTCATTTTTATGAATTGAATTTGTTCAAATGAAACGACCTCATCAAAGTAGGAGTGAATTCTGGATTTTGATGAAGAAGTTCATCTTGTTATATTTTGTAAAACTTCACCGTTAAGATAGGAGTGATTTCCCTTACCTTAATGGTGAGTTACCTCACCTTATTTCTGTGGATCCTTAACAATGAGTGGGGATCGAACTTTTTGATTGGTAAGTTAATGGTCATATCTTGGGAATACACCATCAAGTTAGGAGTGAAAACCACACCTTGATGACTACTCTCATTTCTTGATCTTCAATTTACCAAGGTTATAATCAAGTGACGAGAAGCATGTAGTAACTTGACGGGTGAAAACAATGTTAGTGTTTTGACCTATCAAGCCAAAGCATGATATCTGAACTTGAAAGGAGACCCGATTGTTTTAAGATGATTTTGATTCCAAGCTTGAAGCATGTAAATTCTTAAATTGATTTCTTTCCCTTATCTTCATGTTTTGACTCGGTCTAGCTACATCGAACCATTTATTCCTTACTTATCAACTTTCATTTTGAGTTATCGTTAAAACCTGATTGCGTAATGATAGCTTCCTAAACAATCTTCTGCCAAATAAAGACATTACCAATTTGTGTTCATGGCTTTTCTAGCCACACGAATGTTTCTCAGCTGTGATTATGAGTTTGATGAACCGCGTGTGCAAGCCGTACTTGGAAAGCTACTTGTGTTTCTCTTTATCAGCAATATTCTGGTCGTGAACGTTATCTTCGTTGATCAATGCAATTCTTATTATTGTGTCATTTCTTGGACCATCTTTGAACTCCTTATAACAACCTCTAGTAATCTTTCTGAATGTCTTTCCCTCAAAACCACATTTATTCTGAAAACCCATTACAACGATTTTCCTCATACTAAAGTTAATCTTTAATCTTAACAAAAGAATCATAGTCAAACTCATTGAATTTAGACATTCCCAAGATTGCATCGTGGACACGAAATGACATTTAAGTCTCCTCATAACCTTAAAATTTATTTCTCATTATTAAATTTCGGGATGAAATTTCTTAAATAGGGGAGACTGTAACATCCGTCATTTACGATAATTAAAAAATAATAATAATAATAATAATAATAATAATAACAATAATAATAATAATAATAATAATAATAATAATAATAATAATAATAATAACAATAATAATAATAATAGTAAACATATAAGTTATATAAAAACCTATAATCAATAACCTTTTTACATGAAATAATAACCTTTTAAATTACAGGGGTTAAGTTATAATTTATTTTAAAACTAAAACAAACTTTGGAATTCAAGTGAAAACCATTAGAACATCAGGGACCATTTTGTAAAAGTTAAAAAAAAAACATCCCAACCCCACCCCCCTTTCTTCCCCACGATGCACTCCACAATCGGCCAAAAAAATGGAGCAAATTCGGGCACTATGGGTTTTAATATGCAAAGTAATCTCGCACTAACTAACTTTAAATCGTATATAATCAATACTCGAATTCAATTGCAACAAAAATCAACAAAACAACCCACTCAAACCCGTTCGAAACCGTTGACCTGCAACTCGATGTAAACCCAACTTTCGATCGATTTTAATCAAAGTTGATAAGGGGCTTTTAATCCCTATCATCATTCGAAGCTTCCTGTAAATTTAATTTGAGTTTTGTGATCGTTTGCACCTCGAACCGCATCCCCTCTCTGCCGTGACCTGTTCTCGGGTGTTCAAGCTTCAAATCAATAACAATTTGGGTAATTGAAACTACCTTTATACTCGATTTCACATGGGGAACAAAAGCCCCATGTTTCTAATCGCTAACAAATTCGAATTGATGCTCAATTGAATCGGGTTTCGATCTAGGGTTTATGAGGAAATTGGGGATTTCGTTACTTTGGGTTTAAAAGTAATGGGGGCCGGCTTATAACGCGGCCGCGGCCCTGGTCTGATGGTTCCCCGTCCCCTTTAACATATTTGATATCTGTTTTAGGTACTTTGTAAAGGAATTCGTTGAAACGACGCGCGTTATTATTTCTTATTAATCATCCAATATATACTTAATCGCCAAGTGAGTATTTCTATACCCATTTTATCATTTTCACACTTTTGGGTGAAACATGTTACCGTATAAACGTTGCACTTGTAAACACATTTGATTCTTGTAAACTTATGGCAATTTACTTGTGTGTTGTGATTAGTCGAATCTTGTAGCTACCATGTAATGTCGAATACATGTACAATCATTAACTATTGCTAGCCTGGCGACGTCATAGATCTATGGGCCTGACAAGCCTGCTTGGTTGATCCAAGTACACTTAGCTAATCGTATATACTTGTAAACGTTTGAAAACTTGTAAAACTTTGTCAAGGTTTGATTGTGCATTCTGTCTTACATCCCTAGTTACCTTTTTCTCTAATTTACAACATGAATTGCCATCTTTTATATACTTATGTAATCAAAACTATAGAATGCTCACCAACAATATGTTGACCTTTTATTTTTAACATGTTTCAGGCAATAGCGTTATGTGGCTGTGAACAATCGTAACTCTCACGCCTCGACGATTCCGCCGTCAAGGTTGGGGTGTGACAAGAAAGATGACAGAGGCTTGATTATCAAGAACAATACAAGATTAGTAGTTCAAGGATACACCCAAGAGGAAGGAATCGATTATACTGATGTCTTTGCACCAGTTGCAAGACTTGAGGCAGTTAGGATCTTCCTTGCTTATGCTGCATCCAAGAACTTCAGTCTACCAACTTGATGTCAAGTGTGCTTTTCTATATGGGAATATAGATAGGGAAATCTATGTATGTCAACCTCCAGGATTTGAAGACCCACAACACCCCAACTATGTGTGCAAACTGGATAAAGCTTTATATGGGCTGCACCAAGCACCTAGGCTGTGGTATGAGACCTTGTCTCAGTTTCTCCTGAAGAATGGCTACACCCGAGGTACCATTGACAAGACTCTCTTCATCAGGAAGATTGGAGAGGACATTTTGCTTGTTCAATTCTATGTTGATGACTTCATATTTGGTTATTCAAATGACCAAATGTGTAAGGACTTTGAGAGCATTATGAAGCAGAAATTTGAGATGAGTTCCATGGGAAAAATGGAATTTTTCCTTGAAATTCAGGTGAAACAGATGAAGGAAGGGTTCTTCATAAATCAATCTAAGTATGTCTCAGACATCTTAGATAGATTTGAAATGAAGGACTGTAAACCAGTCAAGACACCCTTCCCATAAACCATAATCTTTGCCCTGACCTTGAGGGGGAGGATACTGATCAACATCAGTTTGGAGCAATTATTGGTTCTTTGATGTATCTCACTGCTAGTAGACCTGATATCATGTTTGCCACTTGCATTTGTGCAAGATATCAGGCTGCTCCTAAGGTGTCTCATTTGGCTGCTGTTAAGAGAATCCTCAGATACCTCAAATGAGCACCTAAACTAGGTCTCTGGTATCCGAGAAATAGTGATTTCAATCTCTATGGATACTCTGACAGTGATTATGGTGGCTGCAATATTGACAAGAAATCAACATCAGGAGGATGTCAATTTCTTGATGGAAGGATTATCTCATGGCAATGCAAGAAACAATCTTGTGTCTCTACATCAACTGCTGAAGCTGAATACATTGTTGCTGTTAGCTGCTGTGCTCAACTGCTATGGATTCTAAATCAGATGTTGGACTATGGATTCAACTTCATGACTACTCCTCTCCATATTGACAACAACAGTGTTATCTCCATTACTGAAAATCCAGTGAAGCACTCCAAGACAAAGCACATTGATATCAGGTATCATTTCATTAGAGATATTCATGAGAAAAATCTGATAAAGTTAATCAAAGTTGACTCAAATGAACAATAGGCTGATTTGTTCACAAAAGCTTTTGATGAACAAAGATTTAAGTATCTCATGTCAGCTATTAGGATGATAAACATTGATTAACTACCTCTTTTGAAACTTTTTAATATGTAATGTCTTGTGTCAATTAGGGGTGTTCAAAAAATCCGAAATCCGAAAATATCCGAAATCCGATCCGTATCCGAATCCGAATAAATCGATCCGAATCCTTATTCGGATATTCGGATCGGATCTCATCCGAATCCGAATTCCTTATTCGGATTTCGGATCGGATTTCGGATATCACAATTTTTTTATTCGGGTTATTCGGATTATTCGGATATCCGATTAATCCGAATAAGACTTTAACTATGTTTTTATCTTAATACTCATTACTCAACTATCTATTATGTTTTCAACTTAAAATACAAGAATCTTTACACATTCTACATAATCCTAAATACTTATGAAATAATCGATCGTCATTTTAAAGTATAGATTTTTAATTTTCGGGTTCTATACAATTACCTATTATGTTTTAAATTTAAATTTGTATACAAGTCAAATTTTATTTTTTTAATTTTATATCTTTTATTGTGATTTTCAACTTATAAAATGTTAAGAATAAAAGGTTAGCAAAAAACAAATAAATAGAAACAAAAAATAGAAAAAAAATATTATTTGGTTTATTCGGATTATTCGGATAAATTCGGATTATTCGGATATATCCGAATCCGATCCGAATTGAATTCGGATAGATTCGGATCGGATAGAAATATCCTTATTCGGATCGGATCGGATTTCGGATAGGGTCCTAAAGTTTTCAAATCCGAATAATCCGATCCGAATAATCCGAACAATCCGTTATCCGATCCGATGAACACCCCTAGTGTCAATACAATTTAAGCCTTGTTTACAAAAGATCTTTTTAGATTCCAAGTGTAAATTCCTTCCGAAGAGGAATTAACTCTCGGAAGATATTCTTAAATATCTTCCGAAGCCAAATTCTTCAATGGAAATTTTCTTCTCGGAAGAGTTTTTAGTCTCGGAAGAAGCGATTGATTTTGCATCAGATCTACTTCCGAAGCTCATAAAACTCTTCCTTTGAAAAGCAATTTTTATTTTTGGAAGCAATGCCTTGCTTCGAAAGAAAAGTTTGCCTTCGAAAGATAATTACCTTCGGAAATGTTTTATATTCGGAAATAGAGATTTTACTTTGTAACGAATATCTTTTTGGGCCCCACTCTGTAAAAGGTAAAAATTTGATGATGATGGTCAGATTATTTAAAATTATCCCTTGCCGCCATTGTCACTTCACAGCCGAAAACCACCATTACCCCCAAACAGTTACCATATTACCACCACTAGCACCATTCATCCCCTTTAAATAATACAGACTGTTCAATCTAATCTTTTTTTACTAATTTACTGCCCTAATTATTCCCTTCACTGTCAAACCTGAAATTTCACCCAAATTCAAGCTTACTTTCTCTACAATGGCGCTAAACCCTCAGCACAACCAGGTCGCATTACTTGATTCGTTAGACTTCACCCAAATCTTCACCTTTCTTACTGAATCAACCTACCTCACGGCGCTTACTGTTAACCCCACCGTTTCCTCCAACCACATGACTGAATTCTGGGGTAACGGTCAAGCTGAAGTCCTAAATGGGGTTCGCGTCCTGAGGACCCGCATTTGTGGACAGGAGTTGATCATAACTGAACAACTCATCAGCGAGCATCTCGAGCTCAATGATGATGGGGCACCTACGGAGTTTCCCAAAGAAGACTTGGATAGCACCTACATCCTCATGGGATATGGTGGGGATGTGAGCAGGTCAACCGTCTACAAGTTCAACTTCTCATATCATTGGAAGTTCCTGCTGCACATCATTCTGCACTGCCTATCCAACAAGTCTGGGGGATGGGATCAAATCCCATATGAACTAGGATGCCTAGTTCATGGGTTGGTGAGAGGTCTGCACTATAACTACTCAAGATTTGTGTTGATCAATTTGAGTGGAAATCTGAGAAGGGACACATTCTTCATGTATCCCCGATACATTCGACATATTATCAACTGCGAGTTGGAACCGAGCAAGCTTGTCTGTGCAGCTGCTCTTACTGTTCCCCAAGTGCGGCCTACCATCTTCAAGACATTGAAGAAGGTGTCCATCAACTTTGCTGGACGGTACACTCCTTTACCTCCAGAGATGATTGAGTGCATAGCTCCTGGTGACATCCCTGTTAACCCCACAGGTGATGAACCCACACCAGCAACCTCCACCATAAATATTCCCATACCTTCTCCACCCATTAAAATTACATATCAGAGACGTCCCAAACGAACCCTTGTTCAATCTACTCTGATTGAACAAGCTCCTCCAGTTCAAACCAAAAGGGCTAGAGTGGAAACATGGGCTCCCACTAAGTCCGAGGTCACATCATCCTTCTCATTTGACCTCAATTTGGGTTTTGAGCCTCCTCAGTCTCAAACCCAAGAGCCCGAACCTCAAGCCTTTATCCCACAGGGTGAGTCTTTACACTCCCCTGTGCAGCCTTCAAGGGACAGCCCCATCAGAGGCTCAATGCCTGTAGACATTGATCTAGGTCCCGGTTCAGTAGGTTTAACCTCTTTATCTTTCACTGACCTATTACTCCGAACTGATGAAGAGATTACATCTCTCCATGGCTATGAAGTTGATCTACAACACCCTCTTAAAGATCAATAGAGCCAAGAGAGATCCCTTATCTCTAGCCCCCATTAGCAGCCAACTACTGAGGTGAGTCCCACTGATGTGGAAGGGACTCATGTAGGCTTAGCTGCCACTACTCAGAGTCTCTCATTGAGCTCTAAGGACAGTGATAATATCAATCAGACTGAGTCTACGGCAACTTTGGCCATTGACATCTTTGAAAGAGATGAATTTGAGCAAAGGTATCCAGGGTGCCAAGAAGCCACATCTGGTGGTGAGACTGAACATACTAGGTATGTTATCTCATCTCCTGTGATTCTTCACATGAAGATGAGGGAAGTATGCAACTCACACTTCAGTACTTGCTCTCTAAGGTATCAAACCTGCAATCTCATGTGAGGATCTTAGAAACAAGGACAACCGCTCAGCAACTTGAGATTGACAATCTCAAGGCTCAACTAGCTGAGAAACAGACGGAGAGGTCTGTTAGACATGTACCTATTCAGGTCTCATTGACTTCTTCCTCTAGCTCATCTAGCTCTCAAGATGATGCTACCAAAAAGGGGGAGAAAGATCAGAGACAAACATCTAGGGAACCACTGATCCAGTCTTCTACTTCCCAACTCATCACCCTACCTGAGTCATTTCAATCAACTCTAAAGATTGACTCACAGATGCTTCATGATCTCTACAGATTTTTCACAAAGTTTGTATTAAGATCTTCCTTAGAACAGCCCAGCCCTGACACCACTCTCATATACTTTGGGGCTGAGGAGCTTCAAAGACTGACTGCACCTTCTACCACCGTGGAAGAAGTTGGTCAACCTAAGGTCCACATGGAACCTGAGATTAACTTCGAAGGGGAAATGGGGACTGATGGCCCAGCAACTGAAACAGTTGAGACAGAACTTGCATCAGCCTCTTCTTCCGAAGCTCAGGCTGAAATTTCCGAAGCTAAAGTTGAAACTTCGGAAGAACAAGATAAGTCTTCCGAAGCTGAGATGGAAGCTGCTGAAGGTTTATTCCAAATGTCCGAGGAACTGATCGTCACAGATGTTATTGCTGAAATAGCATCTGAGATGAGCAGGGAGGACACTTCTGATCTACCTCCATCCCAAACACCAGCTGATCCTCTCTCTCAATCTGAACCCTCTATCCAAGAACCACCACAGATAAGTTCTGCTAAAGTCAAAGGAAAAAAGAAAATGACTGTGGTAGAGCTTCAGGAGGAGGAAAGGATTGAGAAGCTCAAGAAGAAATGTAGGTTTCCTGCTAAGAAGCTGCTAGTTCTAAGGCAGCTGCAGCCAATCAGGAGGAAATCAACACCAAGAGAAGGACAGCACTCATTGATCAGCTCATCAACTTAGGAGCTGCCAATGAGGAAGTACTCCTGCTACCACTAGAGGAGTTGGTGATTTTGGAGAGGACAACCAGGCTAAGGCAAGAAGAAGAAGAAGCCAGGTTGGCGTTGGAAAGAGAAGAAGAAGAACAAAGGAAAGCAGCCCTGTAGCTGAAAGAGGCTAGGGCTAAGATTAAATTCCTGCTCTCAAGAGGCTTCAGTCTTCCTGAACTGTCTCCACATGATGATGATATGATCCTGCTGCTCCACAACAAAGAGCAGGATCAAATGGAGAAGGAAAGGAAGAAAGCTGCAAGGGAGAAGATGAAGGAGAAGAAGCGGAGGGAGGAGGTAGAGAAGGTCACTGCCACCAAGAAGCTCAGTGATAAAGCTTGAATGAAGGACTATCTCCGGGCTCATGGCTTCTCTGGTAGGCAGGTGGGACCCATGTCCGAAAGGACACTCCAACGGATTGTCAACGAAATAAAAGCTGACATCCGTTTGGGGAAAAAGAAGGAGATGTATAGGAGGGGACAGGGAATGGTCTTCACCCCAGCCACTCAACCACAACCAACCACTCAACCACAACCCACACCAGAAGAACCAATCCTATTTCCCATCAAAACCAAACCCTCAGATGAAACCTACACCCCTGAACCTACAACTCCACCCAAACCTACCTCATCACCTCAACCACCTAAACTTCCTATCCTTAAACCCAAAACACAACCTAGAACCACTAAACGTAAACCCACCCAACAGAAACCAAGATCATCCCTTCAGCCTTCTAAACATCTCTCTCTTGAGGAAATAAAGGAGCTCAAGACAAAGCTTATCAACTGCACTACTATGAGCAGCATCTCCTATGAGGGAGACCTTATCAACATCACCTATGTTGATAAATCTTCAAGCTCCCTCACTCTAGGTCAATTTCTTGAGTTGTCTAGAAGTACTTTGGGCCAGGCTGTAAGACTTCTCGGTCTCAACTCTGATACTCTTAATGCTGAAGAGAAGAGACTCAGAAGGAAACTGGCGACTCTACTGGATACAAGGAAGGAGGACAGGATTCCTAGTCAGTCTCCTGGACCTAGGAAAGTTATAATCCAGTGGAGGTTCAATGAACCTTCTCACAACTTTGTTATGGAAAGGGAGAATGGTGAAACCAACAGGCTGAATGTCACTTCTCTATTGCATCTCAGCAGATTTGACATTACTGAGCTTGCAGAGAAGTCATTCTCCAACCCCTCCAACTCAGAGACTGCAACTATCATCAGAAATTATCTAAGCAGTCTTCATCTAACCGAGCTGACAGCAAAGGCCAAGATCGAAGAAGAGTTGAAGTTGAAAAGACAGGAAGACAAGGAAAAACCCACTACTAAAGGCGCAGCCTTTCTACAGATGTTGGAGGGTCCGGAATTGGAACCTATAGTTAGAAGGGAATATGACTATAGTTCCTATCAACTAACTCTTTTCAGAGGGCCACAACAAAGGGTACACATAATCCAAGGTGACAGACTGGATGTTCTGTCTACCAAGGATTTGTACAAACTTCTCAGCACCATATCAGGGAAGAACAAGGACATAGAAAAATATCTACTCTCCTTGGTGCTGAAAGTTTTAAGAAGAAGAGAGAAGTGAAGTTTTGGTAGCATCAGCATAGGGGGAGTTTGTTGGGTCATTATAAGGCTGGTGCAACCAAAACCATTTCATATAGTCATTTTGGTGCTACATTCAAAAGGCTTCCGAAGCTAAGTATGAGATCTTCCGAAGACAAAGTCTGAAGACTTCCG
Organism: Flaveria linearis; assembly: GCA_024085815.1. Lineage (NCBI taxonomy): Eukaryota > Viridiplantae > Streptophyta > Magnoliopsida > Asterales > Asteraceae > Flaveria > Flaveria linearis. Next base: position 2,554,268 of record CM044001.1, read on the forward strand.
CAGACAAAGTCTGAAGAAAGAACTGAAGACCAAGTCTCTTTCCGAAGACAAAGAAGACTCCAAGCCTCGGAAGAAGCAGTCTTCCGAAGTATAAGTGGCTTCGGAAGAAGTTATTCTTCCGAAGAAACTTATCATTCGGAAGACATTGCTATGTCCAGTAGACATAAGTATTGTCTCTGACAGTCCGCTGTAGACCTCTGATACAGCATGGCTTCTTCCTAAAAAAACCATGTTGTTGACCATACTTTATCCTACTGTATATCTTTTTATGATAGTACATGTTACCAACTCTAGTTGGTGACAAAAGGTAAGTCAGGGACATGTCCTGACTACCAAATACCTCACCTATAGTCTTGTAGTATAGATGTTGGTTAGAGGTTTCCAGCTGGTATCAAAGTATATCCGGCTGTAGGTAGTATTATCTATATCTTCTCTTTATAACTCATTAGAAAGTGAGATTGAGTCCAAGAGTCTTGTAATCCTTTGAGTTAAGAAGCAATATATAAAAGTACCTTGAAAATTTACATCCTGTGTTTATTTACAGCTTGTTACTTGTTATATTGTGATCAACTCTTCATAGACTCTTTCTGAGTGTTGTTCAAGGTGAGTTTGAGAGAAAAACCACTTGTTGAGTGACCAACATACGATCCTGCAATAGCTCTTTTGGCGATCTCTTGCAGCTTTTAGTCTGTCTTTGATTTGGAAGATCTTGTCAGTTGTCTCTTGAATGATCTCTGGGCCTGTAAGTTGGCTTTCACCAATCTCAGCTCAACAAACTGAGGATCTACATTTTCTCCCATACAATGCCTCAAATGGAGCGCATCCAATGCTTGTGTGATATCTGTTGTTGTAGCAGAACTCAATCAATGGTAAATGAGTGTCCCAGCTACCACCAAAATCGATTACACAAGCTTTGAGCATGTCTTCCAATGTTTGTATCGTTCATTCACTTTGGCCATCTGTTTGTGGGTGATAGGCGGTACTCATATCTAATCGAGTGCCCATCGCTTTTTGTAATGTTTGCCAAAATCATGAAGTAAATCGACTGTCACGGTCGGATATGATTGACACCGGCACATCGTGCCGTGTCACGACCTCTTTAATGTACAACCTCGCCAACCTTTCATCTTGTAATCCTTCCGGATCGGTAAGAAATGAGCGGACTTCGTCTTCCGATCCACTACGACCCATATCGAGTCGTGCCCGCTACTTGTTCTAGGGAGTTTGGTAATGAAATCCATAGTTATGTTCTCCCATTTTCACTCGGGAATTTCACGTTGCTGTAATAATCCCGATGGTTTTTGATGTTCAGCCTTAACTTTCGAGCACGTCAAGCATCGACTTACATATATAACAATGTCTCTCTTCATGCTTGGCCACCGGTATAGATATTTAAGATCGTAATACATCTTGTCTGCACTAGGATGAACAGAATATCGTGTCTTATGCGCTTCCTCCATGATCAGGGTACAAACGTCTCCCCATTTGGGTACCCATATGCGATCCATGAAGTACTGTATGCCATCATCCTTGCAAATCATCTGTTTGTCTAACCCTCGGAATCCTTCTCCCACAAGATTTTCTTTTTTCAATGCTTCCCTTTGTGCAAGTTGGATCTGAGCTTTCAAGTTCGTTCGAATAGTCAATCCCAAAGCTCGAGCACGTAGTGGTTTCACGCGCTCTTTACGACTTAGGGCATCAGCCACCACATTTGCTTTCCCCGGATGATACCGGATTTCACAATCGTAGTCACTAAGTAGCTCTACCCAACGTCGTTGTCGCATGTTGAGTTCTTTCTAATTCAGGATGTGTTGAAGGCTCTTATGATCTGTGTAGATGATGCATTTGGTTCCATACAGATAGTGCCTCCATATCTTAAGTACAAATACTATCGCGCCCAACTCCAGGTCATGAGTTGTATAATTCTTCTCATGCACCTTAAGTTGTCGCGAGGCATAGGCAATCACTTTGTCTTTCTGCATTAGTACACAACCCAATCCTTGATGTGAAGCATCACAGTACACCACAAAATCATCAATTCCGTCTGGAAGGGACAATATCGGTTAGGGGTGTTCATCGGATCGGATAACGGATTATTCGGATTATTCGGATCGGATTATTCGGATTTGAAAATTTCAGGACCCTATCCGAAATCCGATCCGATCCGAATAAGGATTTTTCTATCCGATCCGAATCTATCCGAATTCAATTCGGATCGGATTCGGATATATCCGAATAATCCGAATTCATCCGAATAATCCGAATAAACCAAATAATATTTATTCGGATTCGGATACGGATCGGATTTCGGATATTTTCGGATATTGGATTTTTTGAACACCCCTAATATCGGTGCGTTGCATAACTTCACTTTCAACGTTTGGAATGCTTGGTCTTGGGCATACCCCCAATCAAACTTCTTGTCTTTCTGAGTCATCATAGTTAACGGTTGAGCAATCTTTGAAAAATTTGCAATGAAGCGACGATAGTATCCGGGCAATCCTAAGAATTGTCGTATCTCTGAGGGTGTCTGGGGTGTATCCCATTTCTTCACTGCTTCAATTTTGCCAGGATCTACATGAATCCTATTCTCATTAACCACATGCCCCAAAAACTTCACTTCTCGAAGCCAAAACTCGCACTTTGAGAGTTTAGCGAAAAGTTTCTCTTCTTGTAACAAACTCAGTATGGCCCGAAGATGTTCCTCGCAGTGTTGTAAAAATTGCGACTAGCCTTCGATTAGTTGGCGATTAGTCGCTAATCAGAGGTTGGCCGCTCCGATTTCACCAAATCGGAGGTGCTAGGTGGTAGTCGGTCAAAATTGGTCAAAGTCGGGCCAAATCGTCCTAATCGGCGGTGTTCTAGCGACGATAACAGCCGGATTTAACCAATCCGGCGCCGGATTGGCTGATTCCGGCAAGGATTTGTGACTCCGGTGACGGGAACGAGGAAAGGGTGGTACTGCAACGATGGAAGAGAGCGGTTGTTTTAACTTTAGGGTTAATTGATTAAATTAAGTTTGTGTATTTTACATCTAAGCCCCTTAATATTCATCAATTTACAAATTATCCCTCAAACTTGTCAATTAATTCATAAAAAATTATAAAATTATACATAAATTTGCAAAATTATACATAAATTTGCAAAATTAAACACAAAAGTCTGATCCGATTAATCCCGATTAATCCCGATTAATCCCGATTAATCCCGATTAATCCCGATTAATCCCGATTAATCCCGATTAATCCCGATTAATCCCGATTAATCCCTAGTCCCTACCTCACCGCCCGACTAACACCTAGCGATTTTTACAACACTGGTTCCTCGTGGTCTTCTTTCGATCGAGAGTAGATAAGTATATCGTCAATGAATACGATCACGAACTTATCCAAGTATGGTTTACACACCCGATTCATCAGATCCATGAATACAGCCGGTGCGTTAGTCAGTCCGAACGGCATGACTAAGAACTCATAATGACCATAACGAGTCCTAAACGCTGTTTTCGGTATGTCATCCTCGAAAACCCTCAATTGATGATATCCAGAACGAAGATCTATCTTGGAGAAATATGAAGCTCCTTGCAACTGATCAAACAAATCATCGATTCTGGGAAGTGGATATCGATTCTTCACAGTCAACTTGTTCAACTCGGGATAATCGATGCACATGCGGAACGACCCGTCTTTCTTTTTGACAAACAAGACCGGTGCTCCCCACGGTGAATGCCTCGGTCGAATAAAACCATTCTCTAATAGCTCCTGTAATTGGCCAGATAACTCTTGCATTTCGGATGGGGCCAACCGATACGGTGCTTTTGCTATCGGCGTAGCTTTAGGAACCAACTCTATACGAAATTCCACCTGTCGTGGAGGAGGTAAACCCGAAAAGTCATCAAGGAATACTCCCGGAAAATCTCGTACTACAGGAATATCTACCAACTTGTTGCCTTCTTTTTTCTTTTCCACTACATGGGCTAGAAATGCGTAACACTGCCTTCATAAACATCGTCGCATCTTCATGCAAGTGATAAGCTTTAGAGTTCTTGCCGGTCGTTCTCCCTGAATCTTAAGTATCTCCCCGTTTGGCATGAGGATTCGTACTACTTTCTCCCGACAAACAATCTCGGCTCCGTGTTTCGACAACCAATCCATTTCCACAATCACATCAAAACTTCCCAACTCAAAAGGTATTAAGTCAATGTCGAAGGCATGGTTTTCCAATATCATGGAACACTTTCGAATAATCTCATCGGCCTGTACAACTCTACCGTTGGTCATTTCTACGGAAAAGCTAGTTTCTAGTCTACTAGGATTCAAGGCAAGCATGTGTGCAAAATCAGAAGATATGAAACTATTGTCTGCCCCAGTATCAAATAGTATGGATGCGAAGTGGTGATTGAGCAAGTACGTACCCGTAACAACATTCGGGTCCTGACGGGCGTCATTTGCTCCGATAACGAACGCACGTCCTCTGGTAGCATTTCCTTGACTCCCTTGGCCCGGATTACCAGCTATGGCCATCACTTGTTGCTGGTTATTCCCTCGTTGACCCGGTGCCCTATTCAGTCTGGGGCACATGTTCCGGTAGTGATCAAGACCTCCGCACTCGTAACAAGTCCTGGCATTCCCGACGGGGTTAACCGCGTTGACGGGTGCTACTAGATTCGGTGCAGTTCTACAATCCTTTGCTAGGTGCCCCGGGCGCCTACAGTTCGCACACGCCCAACATGGTGTTGCTGGGGGATGATGAAGAGTGCACCTGTTACATTTCGGGTGCGGCCCAGCATATTCCTTTCTTTCTTGAGTCACAGCCACAAAGTTGCGGGTTGTCTTGGCCTTCTTATCAAATCTTCCGGCATTAGACCGGCTCGTTTCCCCAACCTCCTTTCTCTTCTCCGCTCCCCTGTCCAACATCCCTGTTCTTACCATCTCATCAGTTAGAGCGCCGGCCTTCAGGATTGCGCTCTGAATCGTGGAAGGAGCAGCTGCTGTTACCAATGCTCGGATTTGAGGCGCGAGTCCCCAAATGTACCTTTCAATTCTCTTTGATTCCGGAGTTACCAAATGTGGAACCAATATTGCCAACTCATGAAAACGATTGGTGTAGGTTGCGTGCCCAGCTCCTACCATCGCATGGTTCTAGAATTCCTGCTCAAGTTTCTGCATCTCGTTGAGAGGGCAGTACTCCTCAGTAATCAGGGCTTTAAACTCATCCCAATTCATTTGCATCGCAGATTCTCTTCCTCTAGCTTGAACCTGGGTGTTCCACCAGGTTAGTGCCTTGCCCTGTAGTGAACACGTGGCATACTTGATTCTTTGACTGTCGAGGCACTCACTGATGTCAATCACTGTCTCCATTTTTTCAAGCCATCTAGTCAGGGCTATCGCCCCACCTTTCCCATCGAATTCTCGGGGTTTGCAGGCCACAAATTCCTTGTAGGAACATCCCCGTCTTGTATTATTGACCCCAGTTTCGTTCCCAGTTGTTTCGCCAATCCCTGTGTCTTCCCCTGTTCCTTGGTTATGCTCATGGTGTGTATCATTATCTACGTGGAGATGATGATTTAGAAGAGTGTCGCTCACTTAAGTCACAATAGTCGGAATCAGTGCGGGTAGCTGCTGAGCAATCATAGCAGCTATGTCAGGGTTGTCAGTTCCCTGATTGTTGCCGGCTGGAGCACCACCTGTTCTTAGTGGTCTACCCCTACCTCTGCCTTGCGGGGTCTCACCTTCTTGATTGGTACTACGTGTGAATCTTCGAGGCGGTATCTTCTAATCATAGAAAGGTGTAAACATGTAAACTTTAGTAAACATGTAAACCTTAATCACTTTAAGATACACGTATGATTCCACTCATCAAGTTCCAATATCCCATGCTTCGGTCCATCAAGATCATCACGTAGCCCAGTTTAAGCACATTTTTAGTATACCGGTGATGCTTATATATAGGGTTCCCCGCAGCGTTCCCACCACATCCACGATATACCTTGAATGACGCTTAAACCGGTTACACATCCTAATTTTCCTTAGCATCATCCCAATGAATAACGTAATGTATGTGTAGAGAGTATCATCACTCCTCTACATTTCCTGTAGTCCACTTTCATTCTAAGCATTCAATCAGTTTCTTAGTTACTGAAATGCTAAGTGGAGGAATGTCTCATAAAGGATAAGGTTAACGTCACGATTGGAAACATCATGAAGGCTCTAAGTAGCACAGGACTTAAGTAATAGCAAGTGTTAGTAATGTTTTGTTACCCTTAATGAGGTTTTACTAGAATTATGATCCTAGCACACCCTAGGGTATAGAATAGAAAACTTGTAATACTCATGATCGTTACCTTCCGGTAAGATTAGCCAGACTTCTCATGCACGGCGAATTGCAATTACGTATGCACCCGTAATGGTAATTTGTCTTGCATGGTCACCCTAGCTCCACTTACCCCAAGTTAACATCATAGTATTGTCAACACTCACCAAGCATGGTTCGTGTAATGTCCTCATGTCCATGAGCCATTAGTATTCCAATAGTAGTATGTGGTAACAAGTAAACTCCAAGCACATAAGCACAATATGTCTAATGATAGTTGTCTATCCTTCATACTTTCAGGATTTCAGGCATAACCATGTTAGGGTCGGATTTAGTATCCGAGATCGACGCTATGCGTGATCACCAAGGTTCCCTTCTGTTTAGGTATCTCGACCTAATGATATGATGTTGTGCGCATACAAACGTAAAGTTCTAGTATAAAGGTATCCCGTGGAGAAAGACTAAGAGTAATAGTGTCTTCCTCATGATGGTCAGATAGCAAGCACATATGTATAGAATCACGTATAGAGACAAGAAACAAGTATAGAGGAACACACATGTAATATTAAATGCAAGCCAGTCCTAGCATGCATTCTACATGAAGGTTCCTAGGTTATAGTCTAGGTCAAGTGTATTGCCTAATTCTCTATAACCAATGGCTCTGATACCAGTCTGTCACACCCCCGCTGATAGCGGAAACACGGGGATGCGAGCTAGACGGGATCATCATAACACATGGTATACGATAGAGAAGCAATATAAATATGATGACAAGCGTGTCATGACGACATCCGAACACAAATGGAGACTTGTGCCGCGTTTAGTCAATATTCACGACAACATAGCCATAAGCATAACATGTAAGGATCACATAACCATATAGAATAACATTGTTTAGTTTCCCACAACCCGAGAACAAGTGTTCAAAAGAATGTTATTTGTTTAGTGGACTGCAACAATGTACAAAAGAATTGTTCATCATGTATGTTCAGTCTCAAAAATATGCTTCCTAGGGTCTCCACTAAAAGGCAGCACTCCTAGAACTTCAATTACCTTGATCACCTGAAAAGAGATGCTCAAAACGGTCAACATAATTGTTGGTGAGCTTCGCAGGTTTTAAGTAATAAAATATGTTAAGATGAAAACAGTATGTAAGTTTAATAAGGGCTACCATGACTACACTTATGTGTAGGCGGTTTTACCAGTTATAAATAGCTACAGCCAAACCTATTCATCGGATCCACACGGGAATTAATGGCTGTATAGAAAGCATTCACAAAGCGTAAATAATTTAAAATGACGTAGCAAGATCCACAAAGCGCATACGTATAGTTTACAACCAAACCAATCCTTAGGTCCCATTACCGATGTTGGGTCATGATGAGGCTGGTGCAACCAAAGCCACTTCACATAGTCATCTTGGTGCTACATTCAAAGGTTTCCGAAGCCAAGCATGAGATCTTCCGAGAGTCTGAAAAACAACAGCTGAAGACAACAGCTGAAGTCAACAGCTGAAGACAACAGCTGAAGTCAACAGCTGAAGACAACAGCTGAAGTCAACAGCTGAAGGCAACAGCTGAAGCCAACAGCTGAAAACTATCTTCCAAAGACAAAGTCTGATGAAAAAGCTGAAGACAAAGTCTGAAAGCTTCCGAAGACAAAGTCTGATGAAAGAGCTGAAGACAAAGTCTGAAGACTTCCGAAGACAAAGTCTGAAGAAAGAGCTGAAGACAAAGTCTGCTTCCGAAGACAAAGAAGACTCCAAGACTCGGAAGAAGCAGTCTTCTGAAGTATAAGTGGCTTCGGAAGAAGTTATTCTTCCGAAGCATTTTTATCCTTCGGAAGACATTGCTATGTCCAGTAGATATAAGTATGGTCCCTGACAGTCCGCTGCAGACCTCTGATACAGCATGGCATCTTCCTAAAGAGCCATGCTGTTGACCACACTTTAGTCTACTGTTCACCTTTTTATGATAGTACATGTTACCAACTTTAGTTGGTGACAAAAGATAAGTCAGGGACATGTCCTGACTACCAACTCTCAGGCAAAATGTCTGAAAGACCTCACCTAGAGTCTTGTAGTATAGATGTTTGGTTAGAGGTTTCCAGCTGGTATCAAAGTATATCCGGCTATAGGTAGTATTATATATATCTTCTCTTTGTAACTCATTAAGTATCGATTTGAGTCCAAGAGTCTTGTAATCCTTTGAGTTGAGAAGCAATATATAAAAGTACCTTGAAAATTTACATTCTGTGTTTATTTACTGCTTGTTACTTGTTATATTGTGATCAACTCTTTATAGACTCTTGTTGAGTGTTGTTCAAGGTGAGTTTGAGAGAAAAAACCATCTGTTGAGTGACCAATACACGATCCTGCAATTGGTATCAGAGCTCTCAGGCTCTTGATTGTGTGATCTTACCATCCAAATCAACCAGTTTTTCACTCCTCACTTCAAACCACTCACTCAAATGGCCGCTCTCACTAAGGCTGATATGGAGACCGGTACCATGACAAAATCCCCATTGATCACTCCTGAAGACTTTGACACATGGTGTACTAGAATGGAAGGCTTCATCAAGTGTCAAGACTCAAGGATGTGGGACTCCATTGTCAATGGACCCTTCATACCAAGCACTACTTCTGCTACTGGTAATCGCATCATTCCAAAAGATGTTAATGATTACTCAAAAGAAGACAGGAAGAGAATAGAGCAAGATCAAAGGGCTATGACTTGTCTTCAAACTTCTATCCCAAACTCCATCTACAGAGGCTTCAAGAAGTGCAAGACAGCCAAAGATTTATGGGATGCATTAAAGCTTATGTATGAAGGATCCAAGGAAACCCAAGAGAACAAGAAGGATCTCTTGAAGCAGCAGTTTGAGAACTTTACTTTCAAGGCTGGTGAGACCTTGACTCAACAATACTTCAGGTATGTTGAGATAGTAGATACTCTGATGGATATTGGAGTAGCTCTTGAGAATAAAGACATAGTTAGGAAGTTCATGTCTTCCCTTCCTAAACTATGGACACACTATTGTGTTGTAATCAAGAGAACTTCGGACCTTAAAACTCTTACTCTCACAGAGTTGTAGGGTATCCTAAGTGCATTCCAGATGGAGATGAACATGCAGAACTCCTCTGGTCACTCCAATAACCAACTGAGTTCAGCCCTTTATGTTGTTGAAAGGGAAATCACAGAACCACAACATTAGTTGATGTGCTACCCTAACAGCTCACATAATGGACCCTACAATACTCTACTTGAGACTCCAAAGTCTCAAAAGGTTCAACACAACTCCTTTCAGGATAGTTGTGCCTTTGTCTCTAGAAGTGGACACTCTGGTGATTTTCAATATTGCTTTGATGATCTTGAGTGCTTCAGTCCAGATGATGTGGAGTATGTGGACATTGTCCAACAGATGGCTCTTTTAACTTACAGAGCGAAGAAGTTCTTCAAGAGAACTGGAAGGCAATTCCCTCAAAACCCAGCCAACAGCAAGTTTGGGTTTGAAAAGAGCAAAGCAAAGTGTTACAACTGCAACCAACTAGGTCACTTTGTTAGGGAATGCAAGGCTCCCAAGAACAACCCAGGAACCCCACAGGCCTCCACACATCCCACTGCTTCAAAGCATGAAGAGAAGTCAACTGAAATAGCTGCAGTAGCTCAAGAAGTTGACTGGAGCTTCATGGTACAGGATGTGACTCCCGCTCAAGCACTCATGGCCGGAACAGATGATGATCAGGTATATGAACATCTTTGTACTGCTGCATGTATTGCTAAAGTTAAACTCTATAAGGATTACATTTCGGAAATCAGATCTGAGGTTGAGTCTTTAAAAGTGTTAAAATCTGATTTTAAAAGAGCTGAATCTGACTATCAAAAGAAAATTGAAGAGTTAGAGAAAACTGTGTCTCTTTTAAAACATGAAAAGACCAACTACAAGACTCAAATTAAAGATCTGATATCCAAACTGTCTGAAGTTCAAGCCCAGTTGGTCACTGCTGAGGCTCAGGCCAGGAAGCAAGCTATTGCTGAGGAAAACTTCCAAGCTATTCTTGCATCATCCTCTCATTCCAAAATGTTTTATCAAAACAAAGAAGGGTTGGGAACCAATGAAATAGCTCCACCACACTCTTATGAGTCTATTAGACTACCTAGATGTGGTACTGAAGAGTAAGAGGTTCCAACTGCTGACCCTTCTCTATTGGAACTAGAGGATGAGGTAAAAACAGTGTCCACCACCGGAGAGAAACAGGAAGATACACTCATCTCCACCTGTGAAGAACAAATCCTAACCACCAAGGCAAGAAGAAGCAGAGCTAAAGCTGCAAGAAGGACTGCCAAGAAGGTTGCAAAGTCCAAGCTGAAGATTGACCCAAAGCAAAAGGGTGTCTTCATCTCTGCTGGATTCCAAGTGGTATGTACTTCTGATTCAGGAAAGGAGTGCAGTACCAACACTCCTGTCCTACCAAAGGATCAGAAGCTAAAAGAAAAAGTTGCTGATGAAGAGAAGAAATCCAAGAAACAGCAACCTGCAAATTCTCAAAAGACTAACATTGCATGCATAATGTGTGGTCTACACAACCACATGGCTAAAGATTGTTACTACAATCCAGCAAGCACACATTATGCAAATAATGTTAGAAAAGAAGGAGTCAGGGAAGGTTTCTCATTTGGACCATTTCAAACGGTTCAAATGATGAAAAAGGGAAAATTGGTCTCGGAAGCCAAGTTGCTTTCGGAAGAAAGTACTTCTTCCGAAGGGAAAATGGCTTCGGAAGCCAAAGCTTCTAAGGTTCGGAAGAACAAGAAAGCTCTCTTGAAACCATCTCAGAAGAAGACTCCTTCGGAAGAAAAGGTGGTGAAGGCTTCTTCCGAAAAGAAAGAAGCTTCGGAAGAAGACCATGCTGTAAAAGCTTCAACAAGCTCATCCTCAAAGATCAACCAAAGGATGGATTGGAAGATCAAGGAAGATGTTGCAGCCCAAACCTCTTCTTCAACGACCTCTATTGAACCCCAATGCATATCTTTTGGTTCAATTATGTCATTATCTTTGGAAGAGCCCAAGACCAGCAAGGCTTGGGCTTTCAAACAAAACTAACTATCTCATCTTATGTGCAGGGACATCCATTTGACAAGAACAACAATGTCTGGATTGTAGATAGGGGATGCTTCAGGCACATGACAGGGAACAGATCTCTCTTTCAACAATCCCAGAACTATGATGGAGGGCCTGTTCAATTTGGAGGTGAGGCCGGAGGATATATTTCTGGCAGAGGAAGTATATCCAATGGCAGAATAAACATTGACAAAGTTCACTTTGTCAAACAGCTTAAACACAATCTGTTAAGTGTTTCTCAATTCTGTGACCAAAAGCATCAAATGCTTTTCACAGAACATGAGTGCATTATCCTCAAACCAGGGATGACAATTCCTCCGGAATTGGTGCTTCTTAGATCTCCCAGGAAAGGGGATATGTACAAGCTGGATATGAATAATGCTGCTCCTATGGGTGAAGTATCATGATTTCTTTCCAAAGCTGACAGTGATGAGTCAACACTATGGCATAAACGCATGTGTCAAGTGAATTTTAAAACAATGAATAAATTGGCTAAAAATAACTTGGTACATGGTTTGCCTAAAAAGGAATTTTCTGCAAAATTAACTGTGTTGCATGCCTGAAAGGGAAACAACACAGATCATCTCATAAATCCAAATGTGTTAACTCTATCACTACTCCATTACACTTATTGCACATGGATCTCTTTGGACCCACAAGTATTATGAGCATTGGAAGGAAATCATACTGCCTTGTGATTGTTGATGATTTTACTAGATTTATATGGGTATTCTTTTTAAGAAGTAAAGATGAAACTGCTGAAACATTAAAATCTTTTATTCTTAAAATAGAAAATCAAATTGATCACAAGGTTAAGATCATTAGAAGTGATCAAGGGACTGAGTTTAAGAACTTTGTTCTTGACTCATTCTGTGACTCAAAAGGGATTGCCAGACAATATAGTGCTCCCAGAACTCCTCAACAAAACGGTGTTGCTGAGAGGAGGAACAGGACACTTATTGAGGCTGCTCGAACCATGTTAGCTGATTCAAAACTACCTCTAACATTCTGGGCAGAGGCAGTTAGCACTGCATGCTATGTGTAGAACAGGGTTCTTGTAGTTAAGCCCCATGGAAAAACCCCTTATGAGTTATGGAACAAGAGGCCACCGTTCATTGGCTTTCTAAGGTCCTTTGGCTGCAGGTGTACCATACTTAACACAAAAGACAACCTAGCAAAGTTTGCTGAGAAGTCGGATGATGCTATCTTTGTTGGATACTCTTCTAGCTCCAAAGCTTATAGAGTATACAACATCAAGAATCAACAATTTGAGGATCATCCAATATAGTTGTTAATGAGCACACTCCTTGTGTTAAGGGGAATGGACCTGATTGTTATGTTGTGGGCTCCGACCCATCCCCGGTGGGCCCGGTGGGCCCGGTATTAACTTTAGACAGAATTAGGAACAATGTAAAACCTAATTGTCTAGTTAGTATATATTGATATCCCTTGTACTTGTAAAGATTATCACTCAATAAAAGAAAACCCTAGTTGCCCCAAGTGGACGTAGGTTACACAACGTAACCGAACCACTATAAATCTCGTGTCTCGTTTATTGCTTTTCATTATTGTTCTCGTGTTTGTGTTCGTGTGTTTGAGCTCTTTGATCCTAACAACTGGTATCAGAGCCGGTTCAGGCTCTTGTTACTGTTAAAATCTTCCCCCCTGTCGCTGTCGCCGCCTCTAACTGCCGCAGCCGCCCAACCCCGATTAGGGTTGAGCTACTGCCGTCGCACAGCCTCCTCCACCTTTCAGCCGCCGCCTAACCCTAATTAGGGTTAAGCCGCCGCCGCCTCAGCCCTAAACCACCACTGCCGCTGCCAATTGTGGGATCCGGCGCCGACCACTGCCGGGATACCCCCCTGCGGCCGCCAAAACTGCTACTGCCGTTTGTTCTGTTGTTGTTGGTGCATTGGTTTCGGTCAGAACAGCTGCTGCTGTTAGCTTCTGTTTCTGTCGGTTCAGTGCTTGGTTGAAACTGCTGCTGTTGTTTGCTCTGTTGCTGTTGGTTCAGCGTTTTGTGTGCTGTTGGGTCAGTGATTTCAATTGAAGGTGTTGTTACAATCGATTGCTCTCAATTTTTTGAAACTGAGTTCATAAAACAGTGTTCAATAGAACAACACTCAAGTTCAGGCAGCCGGCCAAAGTTGTGTTTGGCACTGTTTTTAGTTTTGACTCGATTGTTGAGCAATTAGGTTGGAATAATGGCTGACGACGGGAAAACAAAGATTGATAAGTTTGATGGACGTGATTTTGGGTTTTGGAAGATGCAAATTGAGGATCTGCTGTGTCAAAAGGATTTGATGGCAGCCTTGGATGAGGAGAAACCGGAAGACATGACTGATAAAGAATGGAGGACGTTGGACAAGAAAGCAATTCCTGTTATCAGACTCTCACTAGCAAAGAACGTTGCGTTCAATATAGTGAAGGAAACTACTACTCACGGTTTGATGAAAGCCCTATCAAATATGTACGAGAAGCCGTCTGGATCAAATAAAGTATTTCTGATCAGACAGCTAGTTAACACCAGATTGAAAGAAGGCGGTTCAGTTTCCTCTCATATCAATGATTTCAATAACATTATTTCTCGCTTGTTATCTGTTGATATCAAGTTTGATGATGAAATCTTAGCCCTGTTATTGTTATCGTCGTTGCCTGAAAGCTGGTCAGGGACAGTTACAACAGTTAGTAGTTCATGTGATACTGCTAAGCTCACCTTTGATGGGGTCCGTGATTTGATTTTCGGGGAAGACATTAGAAGGAAAAATTTGGGTGAACCATCTAGTTCTCTGTTGAGTACTGAAGGAAGAGGTAGGGGAAAAGAAAGGGGTAGTAGCAGGGGTCGTTCAAAGTCTAGAAGAAGAAGTCAGTCAAAGCCCAGGAAAGACATCCAGTGTTGGAACTGCAAAGAACATGGTCACTTCAGAAGCCAATGCCCTAAACCATCTGCTTCTAAAGACAAAAAGGAAGTTAATCTGGCTGAAGATAATTCTAATGACGTTCTTATCTGCTGTGTTGAAGATTCTACAGAGTCATAGGTCATGGATTCAGGAGCATCGTTCCATGCTACATCTAGCACGAAGTCGATGAAGAATCTACGAACAGGAAATTTTGGTAAAGTTCACTTAGCCAATGGCCATGCTCTTGATATCACAGGGATGGGGGATGTTGTTTTGAAGACTCCATTGGGCACCACATGGATATTGAAAGATGTTCGGGTCATTACAAGTCTCAGGAAGAAGTTAATTTCCATTGGGCAGTTGGATTGTGAAGGATATGATGTCATGTTTGGTGGGGGACAATGGAAGGTCGTGAAAGGAAATCTTGTGATCGCCAGAGGTTCAAAGAGGGGCACACTGTACATGGTTGAAGTTCCTGTAGATGGGGTTAATGCAGTAACCAGTGGCATGAGTCAATCTAATCTGTGGCACCAACGACTCGGTCACATGAGTGAAAAAGGTATGAAAATGCTCGTCTCCAGTGGAAAGCTTCCAGAGTTAAAGAAGGTCGAATCAGAATTCTGTGAGCCGTGTGTATTCGGGAAAAAGAAGAAGGTGTCTTTTGTGAAGACAGGAAAGCCACCGAAAGCTCAAAAATTGGAGCTCATTCACACGGATGTATTCGGACCTACTCCAGTTGCTTCTCTGGGAGGTGCTTATTATTATGTCACTTTCATTGACGATTTGACACGTAAGGTATGGGTTTACTTTCTTAAAAATAAATCTGAAGTTTTTGATGTTTTTAAGAAATGAAAACTGTTGTTGAATTGGAAACTGATTTGAAGGTGAAATGCTTGAAGTCGGATAACGGAGGTGAATACATCAGCAAAGAGTTCCAGAACTATTGTGCAGAGAATGGTATTCGAATGATCTATACAGTCCCGGGCACTCCTCAACAAAATGGAGTCGCAGAACGTATGAACAGAACATTGAATGAAAGAGCCAGAGAAGTATGAGAATCAATTCAGGGCTTCCAAAGATGTTCTGGGTAGATGCAATTAATACCGCTGCCTGCTTAATTAATCGGGGACCATCTGTTCCGTTGGGTTTCAAGCTACCGGAAGAAGAGTGGAAAGGTGAAGCAGTTAAATTTGGGCATTTGAAAGTATTCGGTTGCAGTGCCTATGATCTAGTGAAAGACGGTGACAAGCTTGATGCTAAAGCCAAGAAGTACACCTTCATTGGCTATGGTTTTGACAGTATGGGCTACCGGCTTTGGGATTTTGAAAACAGAAAATTGATCAGAAGTAAGCATGCTACATCTAACGAGGCTGAGTTATACAAAGACAGAAACACAACCACTTCAGAGGTTCAGAAAGAGAAAGTTGAATTTGATGTTGATGCTCAGAAACAATCAGATCCAGAACCTGTTAATGAACCAGAGACAGAAACTGATGATGATACAGTTCCTGAGTTTGAAGATGGTGGTATGGGTGGAGATGAAGAGACAGTTGAAGCTTCTAATAGTGGGAGTTCAGATTCTGAAGATGAACAACATCCACAGACTCCAGACCAATCTCATTGGGTTAGGTGATCCACTAGAGTTTCTAAGCAGCCTACCCGGTACAGTCCTTCAGTTAATTATCTTCTTTTAACTGAGGATGGTGGACCAGAAAGTTATTCAGAAGCAGTTAAGTTGAAAGGTTCGCTTCAGTGGGAGCATGCAATGCAGGATGAGATGAACTCTTTGATGAAGAACAATACATGGGTCTTAACCAAGCTTCCGCCAGATAAAAGAGTTCTACAGAATAAATGGCTCTACAGAGTTAAGGAAGATCACAGTGGTAACAAACGATGCAAAGCAAGATTGGTCGCTAAGGGGTTTCAACAGAAACACGGGGTTGATTACAGTGAGATATTTGCTCCTGTGGTCAAAATGACTACTATCAGATTGGTGCTCAGTATTGTTGCAGCTGGAAAAGTTACATTTGGAGCAGCTAGATGTGAAGACTGCGTTTCTGCATGGTGATCTTGATGAAATTATCTACATGGCACAGCCAGAGGGTTTTCAGGTTAAAGGAAAAGAAAACTTAGTGTGTAAACTGTAGAAAAGTTTGTATGGTTTAAAACAGGCGCCCAGACAGTGGTATTTGAAGTTTGATGGCTTTATGGGCAGAAACGGGTATAGGAGATGTGAGATGGATCACTGTTGCTATCTCAAGAAGTTTAAAAGTTCCTATATCATTCTCCTGCTTTATGTTGATGATATGCTGATAGCAGGTTCAGACATTGCAGAGATTAACAAGTTGAAGAAACAGCTGTCTGCAGAGTTTGAAATGAAAGACTTGGGTCCAGCTAAGAAGATACTTGGTATGAGCATCACCAGAGATCACAAGAACAGTTCTCTAACTTTATCTCAGGAAAAGTACATTCAGAAGATATTAGAGAAGTTCAGAATGAATGATGAGAAGACTACTACTCGAAATACACCATTGGCAAGTCATATTAAGCTTTCTAAAGATCAGTCTCCAAAGACAGAGAAAGACAAGGCCGAGATGATGAAGGTTCCTTATGCATCGGCTGTGGGCAGTCTTATGTACGCTATGGTATGCACAAGGCCCGATATTGCTCACGCAGTGGGAGTTGTCAGCAGGTTCATGTCTAATCCGGGGAGAGAACACTGGGAAGCAGTTAAATGGCTGCTCAGATATTTGAAGGGTACTTCAAAGATGGCATTATGTTTCAAGGGTAGAGATGCTATTCTCAAAGGTTATTCTGATGCTGACTTGGGTGGATGCAATGAGACCTACAAGAGTACTACAGGGTATGTGTTCACTATGGGTGATACAGCAATTTGTTGGATGTCTAGGCTCCAAAAGAGCGTGGCACTTTCTACTATAGAGGCTGAGTACATGGCAGCCGCTGAGGCTAGTAAAGAGTTTGTTTGGTTGAAGAATTTTCTGGGGTGAGTTAGGCAGAAAACAGACAAAGTATCCGTTGTACTGTGACAATGAAAGTGCTGTTAAACTAGCAAAGAATCCTTCTCATCATGGGAAGACGAAGCACATTCATATTAGATATCATTTCATCAGAGGCCTAATCAGCAGTGGTACTATTCAGCTGAACAACATCAAGGGGAACAAGAATCCAGCAGACATGTTCACTAAGTCTGTCACGCTGGATAAGCTGAAGCTTTGCAGGGCTTCAGCTGGCCTTCAGGAATAGTTGAGAAGGCGGGGGTAACTAGGAGGAGCCAAACCAGTTCGGGTTTATTTATAAGTACAAGACAATGCAGTTGAAGACATTTTGAGCATTCAGGTGGAAGCAGGTTGAAGTGTCTGTCGCATTCAAGTGGTGGGTTAGAGAAGATATCTCGAAGCCCAAGTGGGAGATTGTTATGTTTTGGGCTCCGACCCATCCCCGGTGGGCCCGGTATTAACTTTAGACAGAATTAGGAACAATGTAAAACCTAATTGTCTAGTTAGTATATATTGATATCTCTTGTACTTGTAAAGATTATCACTCAATAAAAGAAAACCCTAGTTGCCCCAAGTGGACGTAGGTTACACAACGTAACCGAACCCTATAAATCTCGTGTCTCGTTTATTGCTTTTCATTATTGTTCTCGTGTTTGTGTTCGTGTGTTTGAGCTCTTTGATCGTAACACTGATTATATCTTTGATTTAGAATTGTTTCCAAACTATTCTAAACAATCTTATGAGAATGTTTCAGCTAGAACAGGTGCTCAAGGTGATTCTGATGCTGATGCAGATCAACTATTTGAGCTTCCCAGACCTCTTCCAAATTCTCCAAGAGCTGAAAGGCAACAAGCTTCAACCATTCACAGATCGGATAGTGTAACTATCTCCAGGAATAGTGAAGCTTCAACAAGTAAATCACCTGATGAACCCCAAAGCTCTTCAGGTGATCCATTATAACACCAGGTTGAGGGAAGTAGTATTCTGAAGGAACAGGCAACTGTTAATACTACTTTACAACCAACCATTGATGATGTTTCTCAATCATTCAATCAGTCCTCATTGAATGACTTTGAAACAGCAGCTGGACAGAGTGATCCAGTTCCTGATCAGAATATGTCCAACTTAGACTTATCTCTTCAACTGGAAGTGATTCCTAGCCTTAGGATTCACAACACTTATCCAACTGAGAACATCATTGGGAATGTCTCTGAGGGTGTGAGAACAAGAGGGCAAACTCATCATGGGAATGTCTGCTTGTACTCATGCTTCTTGTCTCATATGGAACCCAAGAAGGTGGAAGATGCCTTAAAGGATAGTAGTTGGGTTGAATCGATGCAGGAGGAGTTGCTTCAATTCATAAGTCAAAAGGTCTGGAATCTATGCCCACTACCATCTGGTCAAGTACCCATAGGCACTAAATGGGTGTTCAGAAACAAGAAAGATGATAGAGGCTTGATTATCAAGAACAAGGCAAGATTAGTAGTTCAAGGGTATACTCAAGAGGAAGGAATCGATTATACTGATGTCTTTGCACCTGTTGCAAGACTTGAGGCAGTTAGGATCTTCCTTGCTTATGCTGCATCCAAGAACTTCACAGTCTACCAACTTGATGTCAAGTGTGTTTTTCTATATGGGGATATAGATAGGGAAATCTATGTATGTCAACCTCCAGGATTTGAAGACCCACAGCACCCCAACTATGTGTGCAAACTGGATAAAGCTCTATATGGGCTGCACCAAGCACCTAGGCTGTGGTATGAGACCTTGTCTCAGTTTCTCCTGAAGAATGGCTACACCAGAGGTACCATTGACAAGACTCTTTTCATCAGAAAGAGCAGAGAAGACATATTGCTCATTCAAGTCTATGTTGATGACATCATATTTGGTTCTTCAAATGACCAAATGTGCAAGGACTTTGAGAGCATTATGAAGCAGAAATTTGAAATGAGTTTCATGGGAAAAATGGACTTTTTCCTTGGAATTCAGGTGAAACAAATGAAGGAAGGGTTCTTCATAAGTCAATCTAAGTATGTCTCAGACATCTTAGATAGATTTGAAATGAAGGATTGTAAACCAGCCAAGACACACATACCCAGAAACCATAATCTTTGCCCTGACCTTGAGGGGGAGGATACTGATCAACATCAGTATAGAGCAATCATTGGTTCTCTGATGTATCTCACTGCTAGTAGACCAGATATCATGTTTCCCACATGCATTTATGCAAGATATCAGGCTGCTCCAAAAGTGTCTCACCTAGCTGCTGCAAAGAGAATCCTCAGATACCTCAAAGGAGCACCTAAACAAGGTCTCTGGTATCCAAGAAATAGTGATTTCAATCTCTATGGATACTCTGACAGTGACTATGGTGGCTGCAACATTGACAAGAAATCAACATCAGGAGGATGTCAATTTCTTGGTGGAAGGATTATCTCATGGCAATACAAGAAACAATCCTGTGTCTCTACATCAACTGCTGAAGCTGAATACATTGCTGCTGCTAGCTGCTATACTCAACCGCTATGGATTCAAAATCAGATGTTAGACTATGGATTCAACTTCATGACTACTCCTGTCCATATT
Source organism: Flaveria linearis (assembly GCA_024085815.1). Classification (NCBI taxonomy): domain Eukaryota; kingdom Viridiplantae; phylum Streptophyta; class Magnoliopsida; order Asterales; family Asteraceae; genus Flaveria; species Flaveria linearis. Next base: position 2,574,204 of record CM044001.1, read on the forward strand.
GATAACAATAGTGCTATCTCCATTACTGAGAATCCGGTGAAGCACTCCAAGACAAAGCACATTGATATCAGGTATCATTTCATTAGAGATATTCATGAGAAACATCTGATAAAGTTAATCAAAGTTGACTCAAATGAACAATATGCTGATTTGTTCACAAAGGCATTTGATGAACAAAGATTTAAGTATCTCATATCAGCTATTGGGATGATAAACATTGATTAACTACCTCTTTTGAAAAGCTTTTTAAATGTGTAATGTCTTGTGTCAATACAATTTAAGCCCTGTTACAAAAGATCTTTAAATTATTCCAAGTGTAAATTCCTTCCGAAGAAGAACTAACTCTCGGAAGATATTCTTGAATATCTTCCGAAGCCAAATTCCTCAATGAAAATTTTCTTCTCGGAAGAGTTTTTGGTCTCGGAAGAAGCAATTGATTTTACATCAGATCTACTTCCGAAGCTTATATAACTCTCCATTCGGAAAGACAATTTTACCTTCGGAAGCAATGCCTTGCTTCGGAAGAGAAATTGCCTTCGGAAGACAATTACCTTCGGAAATGTTTTACATTCGGAAGTAAAGGTTTTACTATGTAACGGATATCTTTTGGGCCCACTCTGTAAAAGGTAAAGATTTTGCTCATGATGGTCAGATTATTTAAAATTATCCCTTGCCGCCACTGTCATTTTTCAGCCGAAAACCACCATACCACCCACAGTAAACCTCAAACAGTTACCCTATTACCGCCACTACTACAATTCATCCCCTTTAAATAATCTTGACTGATCAATTTCATCTTCTTTTACCAATTTACTGCCCTAACTATTCCCTTCACTGTCAAACCTGAAATTTCACCCAAATTCAAGCTTACTTTCTCTGAAATGGCGCTAAACCCTCAACACAACCAAGTCGCCTTACTTGATTCATCAAGAGATGCGGACTTCACCCAAATCATCACCTTTCTTACTGAATCCACCTACCTCACGGCGTTAACTGTTAACCCCACTGTCTACTCCAACCACATGACTGAATTCTGGAGTCCGATCAAGCTGATGTTCTCAATGGGGTTCGCGTCCTGAGAACCCGTATTTACGGACAGGAGTTAATCATCACTGAACAACTCATCAGGGAGCATCTCGAGCTTCATGATGATGGGGCTCCTACTGAGTTCCCCAAAGAAGACGTGGATAGCACCTACATCCTAATGGGATATGGTGGGGATGTGAGCAGGTCAACCGTCTACAAGTTTAACTTCTCTTATCATTGGAAATTCCTGCTGCACATTGTTCTGCACTGCCTATCCAACAAGTCAGGGGGATGGGATCAAATCTCATATGAACTGGGATGCCTAGTTCATGGGTTGGTGAGAGGTCTACGCTTCAACTACTCACGATTTGTGTTGACCAACCTAATCGGCAATCTGAGAAGGGATACATTCTTCATGTATCCCAGATTCATTCAACACATAATCAACTGTGAGCTGGAACTGAGCAAGCTTGTCTGTGCAGCTGCTCTTACTGTTCCCCAAGTGAGACCTACCATCTTCAAAACATTGAAGAATATGTCCATCAACTTCACTGGAAGGTACACTCCATTACCTCCAGAGATGACTGAGCGCATAGCTCCTGGTGACATCCCTGTTATCCCCACAGGTGATGAACCCACACCAGCAACCTCCACCACAAATGTCCCCACACCTTCTCTACCCATCAGAATCACTTACCAGAGACGCCCCAAACGAACCCTTGTTCAATCTACTCTGATTGAACAAGCTCCTCCAGTTCAAACCAAAAGGGCTAGAGTGGAACCATGGGCTCCCACTAAGTCCGAGGTCACACCATCCCTCACATTTGACCTCAATGTGGGTTTTGAGCCTCCTCAGTCTCAAACCCAAGAGCCCGAACCTCAAGCCTTTGGCCCACAGGGTGAGTCTTTACACTCCCCTGTGCAGCCTTCTAGGGACAGCCCCACCATAGGCTCAATGCCTGTAGACATTGATCTAGGTCCCGGGTCAGTAGGTTTAACCTCCTTATCTTTCACTGACCTTTTACTCCGTACTGATGAAGAGATAACATCTCTCCATGGCCATGAAGTTGATCTACAACACCCTCTCAAAGATCAACAGAGCCAAGAGAGATCCCTAGTCTCTAGCCCCCATCAGCAGCCAGCTACTGAGGTGAGTCCCACTGATGTGGAGGGGACTCATGTAGGCTCAGCTGCCACTACTCAGAGTCTCTCATTGAGCTCTCAAGACAGTGGTAACATCATTAGGACTGAGTCTACGGCGACTTTGCCCATTGACATCTCTGAAAGAGATTACTTTGAGCAAAGGTATCCAGGGTGCCAAGAAGCCACATCTGGTGGTGAGACTGACCATACTAGGTATGTTATCTCATCTCCCCGTGATTCTTCACATGAAGATGAGGGAAGTATGCAACTCACACTTCAGTACTTGCTCTCTAAGGTATCAAACCTGGAATCTCAGGTGAAGATCTTAGAGACAAGGACAGCCACTCAGCAACTTGAGATTGACAATCTCAAGGCTAAACTAGCTGAGAAACAGACGGAGAGATCTGTTAGGCATGTACCTATTCAAGTCTCATTGATTTCTTCCTCTAGCTCATCTAGCTCTCAAGATGATGCTACCAAAAAGGGGGAGAAAGTTCAGAGACAAACATCTGAGGAACCACAGACCCAGTCCTTTACTTCCCAACTCATCACACTACCTGAGTCATCTCAATCAACTTTGAAGATTGACTCACAGATGCTTCATGATCTCTACAGACTTTTCACAAAGTTTGTATTGAGATCCTCCTTAGAACAGCCCAGCCCCGACACCACTCATATATTTTGGGGCTGAGGAGCTTCAAAGACTGACTGCACCTTCTACCACTGTGGAAGAAGTTGGTCAACCTAAGGTCCACATGGAACCTGAGATTAACTTCGAAGGGGAAATGGGGACTGATGGCCCAGCAACTGAAACAGTTGGGACAAAACTTGCATCAGCCTCTTCTTCCGAAGCTCTGGCTGAAACTTCCGAAGCCAACATTGAAGCCTCGGAAGAACAAGATAAGTCTTCCGAAGCTGAGATGGAAGCTGCGGAAGGTTTGTTCAAAATGTCCGAGGAGCTGATCATCACAGATGTTATTGCAGAAATAGCATCTGAGATGAGCAAGGAGGACAGTTCTGATCTACCTCCATCCCAAACACCAGCTGAACCTCTCTCTCAATCTGAACCCTCTATCCAAGAACCACCACAGTCAAGCTCTGTCAAAGACAAAGGCAAAAGGAAATTGACTGCGGAAGAGCTTCAGGAAGAGGAAAGGATTGAAAAGCTCAAGAAGAAAGGTAGGTTTCCTGCTGAGAAGCTGCTAGCTGCTAGCTCTAAGGCAGCTGCAGCTAATCAGGAGGAAATCAACACCAAGAGAAGGACAGCACTCATTGACCAGCTCATCAACTTAGGAGCTGCCAATGAGGAAGTACTCCTGCTACCACTAGAGGAGTTGGTGACTTTGGAGAGGTCAACCAGGCTAAGGCAAGAAGAAGAAGCTAGGTTGGCATTGGAGAAGGAAGAAGAAGAACAAAAGGAAGCAGCCATGCAGCTGAGAGAGGTTAGGATCAAATTCCTACTCTCAAGAGGCTTTAGTCTTCCTGAACTATCTCCACACGATGATGACATGATCCTGCTGCTCTACAACAAAGAGCAGGATCAAATGGAGAAGGAAAGGAAGAAAGCTGTCAGGGAGAAGATGAAGGAGAGGAAGCGGAGGGAGGAAGAAAAGGGGGTCACTGCCACCAAGAAGTCCAATGAAAAAGCCTGGATGAAAGACTATCTCCGGGCTCATGGCTTCTCTGGTAGGCAGGTGGGACCTATGTCCGAAAGGACACTCCAGCGGATAGTCGGTAAAATAAAAGCTGACATCCGTATGGAGAAAAGGAAAGAGATGTACAGGAGGGACAGGGAATGGTCTTCACCCCAGCCACTCAACCACAACCTACACCAGAAGAACCAATCCTATTTCCCATCAAAACCGAACCCACTGATGAAACATTCACCCTTGAACCCACAACTTTATCCAATCCTACCTCATCACCTCAACCACCTAAACTTCCGATCCTAAAACCCAAAACACAACCCAGAACCACTGAACCTAAACCTACCCAACAGAAACCAAGATCATCCCCTCAGCCTCCTAAACATCTCTCCTTTGAGGAGATAAAGGAGTTCAAGACAAGGCTCATCAACTGCACCACTATGAGCAGCATATCCTGTGAGGGAGACCTTATCAACATCACCTATGTTGATAACTCTTCAAGTTCCCTCACTCTAGGTCAATTTCTTGAATTGCCTAGAAATACTTTGGGCCAGGCTGCACAACTTCTTGGTCTCAACTCTGATACCCTCAATGCTGAAGAGAAGAGAGTAAGAAGGAGACTGGTGACTCTACTGGACACAAGTAAAGAGGACAGGATTTCTAGTCAATCTCCTGGACCTAGGAAAGCTATAGTCCAGTGGAGGTTCGATGAACCTTCTCACAACTTTGTTGTGGAAAGGGAGAATGGTGAAACCAACCGGCTCAATGCCACTTCTCTATTGCATCTCAGCAGATTTGACATTGCTGAGCTTGCAGAGAAGCCATTCTCCAATCCCTCCAACTCTGGACTGCTGCTCACATCAAAAACTATATCAGCAGTCTCCACTTGACTGAACTAAATGCTAAAGCCAAGATTGAAGAAGAGTTGAAGTTGAAAAGACCAGAAGACAAGGAAACACCTACCACCAAAGGCCCAGCCTTTCTACAGATGGTGGAAGGTCCGGAATTGGAACCAATAGTTAGATGGGAATATGACTATAGTTCCCATTGTCACACCCCGACCGACGGCGGAATCATCGGAGCGGACGAGGGAATGATTGATTGTTCATCACACATGGTTGTCTAATAATGGAAATAATATTACAATCAGATTACATGATAGAATAAGTACAACATACACAAATACAACAATCAAAACCACAAATAATAATTGTCTTTTATTATAACTAGGTCCGTGTCTTAGATGAGCACATAGTAGTCCACTATCTTGCTTAACCTGAAATCATGTGAGAAAATAAAGTCAGCTAACGAGTTAGCTGGTGAGTAATCACAGTTTTGAATATACATATAGATTGATTGATTGATCCATCGATTGTAATTCAATTCACAAGGTAATATTAAGACTTATATGGCAACCGCGAAACATATAGATAAACCGACACAATATAAACCCCTTGACTTGTCACTTTGCATATAATATAGACTTGCACATAAACACCATAGATTGACTAAATTGCCTCTGGCACAATCACCACTCGACTGTTCATATGGGGTGGGTTATCCAAACCAGTAGATCTACATTGTTGCCAGGATTGATTGATTGATTGAATTAGGGTTCTACTGTCGTCCAGTTTATCACAGTATGTTCACGTAATTGCAAGTAATAACATAACCTGTCTTGAATTGAATTTAGAATGAAACAAAAATAGAATATCATGATTGAATATATTGTATCACATGATTTCCCCCAAATAGGAAATGATATAAAAAGGGGATATGAATACTCACTTGATTGATAAGATTGGAATTTGGACGTGATAATTTAGACACCAACGATTTCCTTATAGTTAACCTAAGGAACGGTGTCTCGAGTTAGAATAATAACGATTTGAAAATTTGGGAATGTATTAGGATTTTTATGGTAGTTTAAATTGATAAATTTTATTCGGTTTGAAATGTCTTGAAATAAACGAATTTATTGAAAATGATTATGTCAAGAACTTTAATACAATTTATACGTGTAAGTTATACATTTATATAATTTATTAATAAATTGTATATGTATAATTATATTCATAATTATATATAATCAAGTAATTATATATAATTATATGTATAATTATATACATGATTATATGTATGAACATAATTATATATTGTATGTTAAGTATATACACGAGTTATAAATTGTATACAATTATATAAAATTATATACATGTAATTTAATTAAATAAAAATTGTTTTGATAATTGGTTAATATATACCTATGTATATATATTGGATTCAATCTATTTATTGTATAATTATATATTATACATTAATTATTATTTGGTAGAAAATATAATTAGTTATTTTATTTATTTAAAACAAATAAAATAAATGAATAAAATATAAAAATAAATTTCAGAAAGTAATTGAGTTGTTTTAAAATTTTTAATGTTTGTAAAAACATTTTTAAAATTTTTAGAATTTTTTTCAGAATTTTTAAAGGCTTAAAACAGCCTAAAAAAATAATTGGAGGTGGCGGGTCTCGAACCCGAGACCTTCTGTTTGAGGGGGAAGCATGGGAACCGGTGAACCAAGGCCTAAGCCGCGGTTATGATCCGGCTTTTATTTCTTTTAAACCAATTTAACCAAAACCCCCTATTCCCATTCGAGCCCTAGATCAAATCCGAACCAAATTGACTCGAAATTGATCTTGATAGCTTCTGCAATCATGGGGCTTTTGTTCCCCATGAGAAACCGATTATATGTGTGTGTTCAATTTCATGTATGATATCGGTTTGAGTATAAACCTGATGAAGAACAGGTCGCGACCACGTATGAACTTGAATCGAGTGCTAATGATCTCTAAACTCGAATTAAACTGGTGGACAGCTTCGGATGATGATAAAGAACAATAGCCCCTTATCAATTTCGATTAAAATTGACTGGAGGTTGGCTATCAATCGAGTTGCAGGTCGCGATAAAGATGAGGATCAATTCGATGTGTGTGTGTGTTTTCAGATGAAATTGAGAGTACAGGTAGGTTCGGATGTGAGAAATGTTTGATTATATGAATTCAATTTGTTTATTACAAGTGTTTGAGTGGGTTTCTTTGTCGGTTTAGAATCCGAGAATAAAGTGAAGAATTAGCCGTTTATTTGACTAATTCAACGCGTTTTGTGTTTGAATTCAACATAGATTGGATCCAATGAAACTTTCGGTGTGATTGTGGGTTCAAATTGGAATAATTTGACTGCTTTTGGTCGGGAATTTCGTGGTTTCGAGGTTGAAGCTTTGGATCCGATTTATCTTGATGATTAAACGTGTTTAATGCTTGTCTTGAGTTCGAAACTAGTCCACGAGTGTACTGGAACCGGTTTTTAGAGTTGAAATGGTGAATTTTGGTCGTTTTCGGCTTCGCCGGAGTTTGGCCGGACTCTCGCCGGCGAGTCGCCGGAAAATCGGGGTATTGACGGGGGGATGGTTTGGGTTTAAAATTTTACAGATTCGGCCCCTGTGGTTTTAAGTTTAACACTTATGTTTGAAACTTTTGTTTTAAGTTTTATAAATTACAAAACACACCCTTGCACTTGATTTATAAAAAAAATATATTTTTATAAACAATTGTTATTATTATTATTATCACTATTGTTATTATTATTATCATTTTATTATTATTATTATTATTATTATTATTATTATTATTATTATTATTATTATTATTATTGTAATTATTGTAATCATCAACATTGACATACAAAATTTTTAACTTTTATTGAACAAAATACACGATGTTACAGTCTCCCCTGCTTTAGAAAATTTCGTCCCGAAATTTAAATCACGAGGAGGCTGAAATGAAAAGGTGAGGGTACTTGGTTTTCATTTGGTCCTCACGTTCCCAGGTGAACTCTGGGCCACGTTTAGACTCCCAACGAACTTTAACAATGGGTATCCGACTGCGTTTGAGTTGTTTAACTTCCCGATCCATAATTTCCACAGGTTTCTCAATAAAGTGCATAGATTCATCAATCTGGACTTCGTCGAGTGGAATGTGGAGATTTTCATCGGCAAGACATTTCTTGAGATTTGAAACATGAAACGTCGGATGTATATTGCTAAGTTCTTGAGGTAGTTCAAGCTTGTAGGCCACTTTCCCAATTCGCTCGAGCACTTTGAATGGACCCACGTAACGAGGTGCTAGCTTCCCTTTCTTTCCAAAGCGAATCACTCCCTTCCAAGGTGACACCTTAAGAAGCACGAGATCACCGACATTGTATTCCATGGGTTTACGTCTTTTGTCAGCATAATGCTTTTGACGATTTCTAGCAGCGACCAAGTTATCACGGATCTTATGAATTTTGTCGGTTGTTTCTTGTATCAATTCCGGACCAGTAATCTGTGATTCACCAACTTCAGACCAGCAGATGGGAGATCGACACTTTCGACCATACAAGGCCTCAAACGGTGCCATCTGGATGCTGGTATGATAACTGTTATTGTATGAGAATTCAATCAACGGAAGATGAGAATCCCACGATCCACTGAAATCAATGACACAAGCCCGGAGCATATCCTCAAGGGTCTGTATCGTTCTTTCAGTTTGACCATCGGTTTGCGGGTGATAGGCTGTGCTAATATTTAGTTGAGTTCCGAGAGCTGATTGAAGACTTTTCCAGAAACGAGAGATAAAACGACCATCGCGATCAGAAATAATATCTAAAGGTACACCATGCCGACTGACTATTTCATTAATGTAAATACGAGCCAATTTCTCGACTCGATAATCTTCCCGAATTGGAATGAAATGAGCCGACTTAGTCAATCGATCAATGATAACCCAGATACTATCGTGACCACTAGCGGTACGAGGCAGCTTGGTAATGAAATCCATGGATATGCTCTCCCATTTCCATAATGGAACCTCGGGTTGTACGAGTAATCCAGAGGGACGTTGATGCTCGGCTTTGACTTTGGAACATGTAAGGCATTTAGATACATACAAGGCTATATCCTTTTTCATGCCGGGCCACCAATATTGGTTCCGAAGATTCATGAACATCTTATCTGCCCCCGGATGAATAGAATAGCGAGCCTTGTGAGCCTCATCCAGAATGGTTGTTCGAAGATTATCGCGATTCGGAATCCAAAGTCGATTTAGAAAATACAATAGTCCGTCCGACTTGGTTTCCAATTGGAGTTCAGCACCGCATGACATTTCCTCATACATGTTGCCCTCAGTGACTGATTCGTGTTGAGCTTCAAGTATACGGGTTAGGAGGTCGGTTTGAATGGTAATACTTTGAAGCATAACTTGACCCTTTCGACTTAATGCGTCGGCTACGACATTCGCCTTTCCTGGATGGTAGCGAATTTCACAATCGTAGTCATTAAGTAATTCAACCCATCGTCGTTGTCTCATGTTTAATTCCTTCTGATTGAATATGTGCTGAAGGCTTTTATGATCGGTAAATACAATACACTTGGTGCCGTAAAGGTAGTGCCTCCAAATTTTGAGCGCGAATACCACAGCTCCTAGCTCGAGATCATGGGTTGTGTAATTTTTCTCATGAATTTTGAGTTGTCTTGAAGCATAAGCTATGACTTTGCCTCGTTGCATGAGAACACAACCAAGACCTTGCTTCGAAGCATCACAGTAGACAACGAAATCGTCATTCCCATCGGGGAGAGTCAAGACTGGGGCATCACACAACTTCTGCTTGAGGGTTTGAAAAGCTTTCTCCTGATCTGGTCCCCACACGAAACTCTTGTCCTTATGTGTCAAGGCGGTGAGAGGCACAGCGATCTTTGAAAAGTTTGGAATAAAGCGACGGTAGTAACCGGCTAAGCCAAGGAATGAACGAATCTCGGTAGGAGTTTTGGGTTCTACCCAATTCTTCACTGCCTCAATCTTTGCAGGATCCACGTGAATACCTTTGTCGTTTACGATGTGACCAAGGAATTGGACTTCTTTAAGCCAAAATTCACACTTTGAGAATTTTGCATAAAGCTTTTCCTGTTTCAGAAGTTCAAGGATCGAACGGAGATGATGTTCGTGATCAGATTTTGATTTTGAATAAATGAGGATGTCGTCAATGAAAACGATCACGAATTTGTCCAGATATGGTTTACACACGCGGTTCATTAAATCCATGAACACAGCAGGTGCATTGGTTAACCCGAATGGCATTACTGTAAACTCGTAATGGCCATATCTTGTGCGAAAAGCTGTCTTGGGAATATCATCATCGTGCACTCGTAATTGATGATAACCTGAGCGGAGATCGATTTTGGAAAAATGAGAGGCTCCTTGAAGCTGATCAAATAAATCGTCGATCCTGGGTAGAGGATACCGGTTTTTGATAGTAAGCTTATTAAGCTCCCGGTAGTCGATGCACATTCGAAAAGAACCGTCCTTCTTCTTCACAAACAAAACTGGGGCTCCCCAGGGCGAGGAACTTGGTCGAATGAAGCCTTTATCGGAGAGCTCTTGAAGTTGACTAGCAAGCTCTTGCATCTCAGATGGTGCAAGTCGATAGGGAGATTTTGCTACTGGAGTTGCGCCAGGCACAAGGTCAATACGGAATTCGACTTGACGAACAGGAGGAAGACCGGTTAAATCATCGGGAAAGACTTCAGGAAACTCTCGAACAACCGGAATGTCTTCAATCTTCTTCGGTTTCTCATCTGCCTTCACGATATGAGCTAAGAAAGCCACGTAATGTTTGCGGAGGTACTTTTGAGCTTTGGTGCAGGACATGAGTTTTAATCCCTTGGAAAGCTTTTCCCCGTAAATATTTAAGACACTTCCAGATGCGCGAGGGATCCGGATGATTTTCTCAAAACAGACGACTTCAGCATGGTTCTTTGACAACCAATCCATGCCTATAATGACGTCAAAACTTCCAAGTGGCATCGGTATAAGATCGACAGGAAATTCGTGTTCACTAAGTTTAAGGGTACAATTTTGGATGACAGAATCAATTGTGACGGATTTTCCATCAGCCATTTCTACTGTAAACGGTTTCCCTAACTTAGTTCGGGTATTAACAAGCAAAGGTTCAAATTCTAAGGATACAAAACTTTTATCGGCACCGGTATCAAATAAAATTGAAGCATATTGATGATCAATTAGGAACGTACCATTCACCACATCATTGGCAGCCTGAGCTTGTTGGGCATTGATGTTAAAAGCACGCCCTTGCGCTGCGGGTACGGCATTAACGAGCTGAGGACATCGGTTACGGAAATGAGTTGGATCACCGCATTGATAACATGCACGAACTTGAGCAATTGCAGGAGGGTTTTGTTGGACTGGCGCATTTACCAATGCCTTAGCAGCATTCCTGCATATGTTGAATGTATGGCCAAAACGACCACAACTGGTGCACTGACGACACTTAGCACCAGTAGGGTGATGATACTTGCAGATGTTGCATTGTGGAAATGGCCCGGTGTAAGGTTTCTTTGCTGGGGCTTGATTATTCATGGTTGGTTGATAGGTCGGTGCGACTTGGTTGATTGGAACAGCAGGGGTAATTACAGCAAAGTTTTGAGAGTTAGCCTTCCTCTTCCGGTTCCTGGAAGTTTCAGGCTTGTCTTCCTTGGTTGTTTCAGTAGAAGACTTCTCCATTTTCTTCTTGTCACCCTTCCTGGTCAAGGTACCGGCCTTGACATGGTTGTCGGTTAACTGAGCTGCTAGACGGATAGCATCTGCCAAGTTAGTAGGGTTCCTACCCCACACGGTATCCTGAATTTGCATAGGGAGACCACCTATGTACTTCTCGATAGCTCGAGATGAGGGAGTAACTAGATGAGGAACCAGAAGACTCAACTCGTGAAAACGGTTAGTGTAAACCAGATTCTCGCCGCTTTCTTGAGCCAAATCCCAGAATTCAGCTTCTAGTCTTTTGATTTCATTTCGTGGGCAGAATTCTCGTGTCATGAGTTCCTTTACTTCAGCCCACGTCAATGCCAGGGCAGCATCAGTGCCACGGGTTCGTTTCTCCCCGTTCCACCAAGTTAAAGCTCTCTTCTGGAAAACACTGGTAGCGTATCGAACTTTGAGATTTTCAGGACATTCGCTGTTAAGAAACGTGTTTTCAATACTCTCGAACCATTGAAGAAGACCAGTGGCACCTTCGGCTCCGCTAAACTTAGTGGGATTGCAGGAATTGAAATGCTTGTAAGTACAAGTTTTGGGAGGGTTTGGTGTAGTTGGGTTTTGGACAGTGTTTGATGCAGTTGTGTTTTGGACAGCATTGTTGCCTTGGTTCAAATGAGTAAGCAGTGTTGGGATAACCGCTGCAACTTCACGTGCCACCATAGCCGCAATCTTGCGGCCAGAGCTTCTAGATCGGGAGCGGTTTTGACGAGAAGACATGCTGTATAATAAGGAATGAAGAAACCTTTATGAGTAACGGGTAATTGGTTTTTAAAACTTTTCAAAATAATGAAATCGTTAATGAGATTGTTTAAAACAACAATGAGAGGTTAGGAGTGTAAACGTTCGGTTCACAAACCAAAACGAATACGTTGACTTATCAAAGTATTTGTGTCCAGTACGAGGACATGCGTACCTATAAGCGAATACTCATCTCGAGGGTTCCCAGGTAAGGTAATCAAGTTGTATGAAATACCTTGCCTAGACAGAACACCTTAAGATACAGGTATCCCACTCTTCCAGCATTGCATGTTCTCGGTCGTGTGACATGGACTTTGACGAGATTTGAAAACCATGAATAACAATCGAGTTTTTGGAGTTTGAAATCACTTGAATTAGGCACACAATGCCTTAGAATATGAGTTAAGTTTCGTGTGTATATTGATAGATTCATAGTATAAGAAGAATCACATAAACAGATAATCACATAATCAAGTATAAACATGTAAGGCACATATAATCCTATCTATGCATATAAAATACATGAGAGGACTCATGTGTAAAGGTACCTAGTTATAGTCTAGGTCATTCCATTTCTAATAACCTAATTCCCTATAACCATGGCTCTGATACCAATCTGTCACACCCCGACCGACGGCGGAATCATCGGAGCGGACGAGGGAATGATTGATTGTTCATCACACATGGTTGTCTAATAATGGAAATAATATTACAATCAGATTACATGATAGAATAAGTACAACATACACAAATACAACAATCAAAACCACAAATAATAATTGTCTTTTATTATAACTAGGTCCGTGTCTTAGATGAGCACATAGTAGTCCACTATCTTGCTTAACCTGAAATCATGTGAGAAAATAAAGTCAGCTAACGAGTTAGCTGGTGAGTAATCACAGTTTTGAATATACATATAGATTGATTGATTGATCCATCGATTGTAATTCAATTCACAAGGTAATATTAAGACTTATATGGCAACCGCGAAACATATAGATAAACCGACACAATATAAACCCCTTGACTTGTCACTTTGCATATAATATAGACTTGCACATAAACACCATAGATTGACTAAATTGCCTCTGGCACAATCACCACTCGACTGTTCATATGGGGTGGGTTATCCAAACCAGTAGATCTACATTGTTGCCAGGATTGATTGATTGATTGAATTAGGGTTCTACTGTCGTCCAGTTTATCACAGTATGTTCACGTAATTGCAAGTAATAACATAACCTGTCTTGAATTGAATTTAGAATGAAACAAAAATAGAATATCATGATTGAATATATTGTATCACATGATTTCCCCCAAATAGGAAATGATATAAAAAGGGGATATGAATACTCACTTGATTGATAAGATTGGAATTTGGACGTGATAATTTAGACACCAACGATTTCCTTATAGTTAACCTAAGGAACGGTGTCTCGAGTTAGAATAATAACGATTTGAAAATTTGGGAATGTATTAGGATTTTTATGGTAGTTTAAATTGATAAATTTTATTCGGTTTGAAATGTCTTGAAATAAACGAATTTATTGAAAATGATTATGTCAAGAACTTTAATACAATTTATACGTGTAAGTTATACATTTATACAATTTATTAATAAATTGTATATGTATAATTATATTCATAATTATATATAATCAAGTAATTATATATAATTATATGTATAATTATATACATGATTATATGTATGAACATAATTATATATTGTATGTTAAGTATATACACGAGTTATAAATTGTATACAATTATATAAAATTATATACATGTAATTTAATTAAATAAAAATTGTTTTGATAATTGGTTAATATATACCTATGTATATATATTGGATTCAATCTATTTATTGTATAATTATATATTATACATTAATTATTATTTGGTAGAAAATATAATTAGTTATTTTATTTATTTAAAACAAATAAAATAAATGAATAAAATATAAAAATAAATTTCAGAAAGTAATTGAGTTGTTTTAAAATTTTTAATGTTTGTAAAAACATTTTTAAAATTTTTAGAATTTTTTTCAGAATTTTTAAAGGCTTAAAACAGCCTAAAAAAATAATTGGAGGTGGCGGGTCTCGAACCCGAGACCTTCTGTTTGAGGGGGAAGCATGGGAACCGGTGAACCAAGGCCTAAGCCGCGGTTATGATCCGGCTTTTATTTCTTTTAAACCAATTTAACCAAAACCCCCCTATTCCCATTCGAGCCCTAGATCAAATCCGAACCAAATTGACTCGAAATTGATCTTGATAGCTTCTGCAATCATGGGGCTTTTGTTCCCCATGAGAAACCGATTATATGTGTGTGTTCAATTTTATGTATGATATCGGTTTGAGTATAAACCTGATGAAGAACAGGTCGCGACCACGTATGAACTTGAATCGAGTGCTAATGATCTCTAAACTCGAATTAAACTGGTGGACAGCTTCGGATGATGATAAAGAACAATAGCCCCTTATCAATTTCGATTAAAATTGACTGGAGGTTGGCTATCAATCGAGTTGCAGGTCGCGATAAAGATGAGGATCAATTCGATGTGTGTGTGTGTTTTCAGATGAAATTGAGAGTACAGGTAGGTTCGGATGTGAGAAATGTTTGATTATATGAATTCAATTTGTTTATTACAAGTGTTTGAGTGGGTTTCTTTGTCGGTTTAGAATCCGAGAATAAAGTGAAGAATTTAGCCGTTTATTTGACTAATTCAACGCGTTTTGTGTTTGAATTCAACATAGATTGGATCCAATGAAACTTTCGGTGTGATTGTGGGTTCAAATTGGAATAATTTGACTGCTTTTGGTCGGGAATTTCGTGGTTTCGAGGTTGAAGCTTTGGATCCGATTTATCTTGATGATTAAACGTGTTTAATGCTTGTCTTGAGTTCGAAACTAGTCCACGAGTGTACTGGAACCGGTTTTTAGAGTTGAAATGGTGAATTTTGGTCGTTTTCGGCTTCGCCGGAGTTTGGCCGGACTCTCGCCGGCGAGTCGCCGGAAAATCGGGGTATTGACGGGGGGGATGGTTTGGGTTTAAAATTTTACAGATTCGGCCCCTGTGGTTTTAAGTTTAACACTTATGTTTGAAACTTTTGTTTTAAGTTTTATAAATTACAAAACACACCCTTGCACTTGATTTATAAAAAAATATATTTTTATAAACAATTGTTATTATTATTATTATCACTATTGTTATTATTATTATCATTTTTATTATTATTATTATTATTATTATTATTATTATTATTATTATTATTATTGTAATTATTGTAATCATCAACATTGACATACAAAATTTTTAACTTTTATTGAACAAAATACACGATGTTACACCCATCAACTAACTCTTTTCAGAGGGCCACAACAAAGGGTACATATAATCCATGGTGACAGACTGGATGTTCTGTCTACCAGGGACTTGTACAAACTTCTCAACACCACATCAGGAAAGAATGAAGAAACTGATAAACACTTACTTTCCATGGTGCTGAGAGTTTTGAGAAGAAGAGGGAAGTGAAGTTTTAGTAGCGTCAGCCTAGGGGGAGTTTGTTGGGTCATGATGAGGCTGGTGCAACTAAAACCACTTCACATAGTCATCTTGATGCTACATTCAAAGGCTTCCAAAGCCAGGCATGAGATCTTCCGAGGGTCTGAAGAACAACAGCTGAAGACAACAGCTGAAGTCAACAGCTGAAGACAACAGCTGAAGTCAACAGCTGAAGACAACAGCTGAAGTCAACAGCTGAAGGCAACAGCTGAAGCCAACAGCTGAAGACTATCTTCCAAAGACAAAGTCAGATGAAAGAGCTGAAGACAAATTCTGAAAGATTCCGAAGACAAAGTCTGATGAAAGAGCTGAAGACTTCCGAAGACAAAGTCTGAAGAAAGAGCTGAAGACAAAGTCTGCTTTCGAAGACAAAGAAGACTCCAAGCCTCGGAAGAAGCAGTCTTCTGAAGTATAAGTGGCTTCGGAAGAAATTCTTCCGAAGCATTTTTATCCTTCGGAAGACATTGCTATGTCCAGTAGATATAAGTATGGTCCCTGACAGTCCACTGCAGACCTCTGATACAGCATGGCATCTTCCTAAAGAGCCATGTTGTTGACCACACTTTAGTCTACTGTTCACCTTTTTATGATAGTACATGTTACCAATCCTACACCAGAAGAACCAATCCTATTTCCCATCAAAACCGAACCCACTGATGAAACATTCACCCCTGAACCCACAACTTTATCCAATCCTACCTCATCACCTCAACCACCTAAACTTCCCATCCTAAAACCCAAAACACAACCCAGAACCACTGAACCTAAACCTACCCAACAGAAACCAAGATCATCCCCTCAGCCTCCTAAACATCTCTCCTTTGAGGAGATAAAGGAGTTCAAGACAAGGCTCATCAACTGCACCACTATGAGCAGCATATCCTGTGAGGGAGACCTTATCAACATCACCTATGTTGATAACTCTTCAAGTTCCCTCACTCTAGGTCAATTTCTTGAATTGCCTAGAAATACTTTGGGCCAGGCTGCACAACTTCTTGGTCTCAACTCTGATACCCTCAATGCTGAAGAGAAGAGAGTAAGAAGGAGACTGGTGACTCTACTGGACACAAGTAAAGAGGACAGGATTTCTAGTCAATCTCCTGGACCTAGGAAAGCTATAGTCCAGTGGAGGTTCGATGAACCTTCTCACAACTTTGTTGTGGAAAGGGAGAATGGTGAAACCAACCGGCTCAATGCCACTTCTCTATTGCATCTCAGCAGATTTGACATTGCTGAGCTTGCAGAGAAGCCATTCTCCAATCCCTCCAACTCTGGACTGCTGCTCACATCAAAAACTATATCAGCAGTCTCCACTTGACTGAACTAAATGCTAAAGCCAAGATTGAAGAAGAGTTGAAGTTGAAAAGACCAGAAGACAAGGAAAGACCTACCACCAAAGGCCCAGCCTTTCTACAGATGGTGGAAGGTCCGGAATTGGAACCAATAGTTAGATGGGAATATGACTATAGTTCCCATCAACTAACTCTTTTCAGAGGGCCACAACAAAGGGTACATATAATCCATGGTGACAGACTGGATGTTCTGTCTACCAGGGACTTGTACAAACTTCTCAACACCACATCAGGAAAGAATGAAGAAACTGATAAACACTTACTTTCCATGGTGCTGAGAGTTTTGAGAAGAAGAGGGAAGTGAAGTTTTAGTAGCGTCAGCCTAGGGGGAGTTTGTTGGGTCATGATGAGGCTGGTGCAACTAAAACCACTTCACATAGTCATCTTGATGCTACATTCAAAGGCTTCCAAAGCCAGGCATGAGATCTTCCGAGGGTCTGAAGAACAACAGCTGAAGACAACAGCTGAAGTCAACAGCTGAAGACAACAGCTGAAGTCAACAGCTGAAGACAACAGCTGAAGTCAACAGCTGAAGGCAACAGCTGAAGCCAACAGCTGAAGACTATCTTCCAAAGACAAAGTCAGATGAAAGAGCTGAAGACAAATTCTGAAAGATTCCGAAGACAAAGTCTGATGAAAGAGCTGAAGACTTCCGAAGACAAAGTCTGAAGAAAGAGCTGAAGACAAAGTCTGCTTTCGAAGACAAAGAAGACTCCAAGCCTCGGAAGAAGCAGTCTTCTGAAGTATAAGTGGCTTCGGAAGAAATTCTTCCGAAGCATTTTTATCCTTCGGAAGACATTGCTATGTCCAGTAGATATAAGTATGGTCCCTGACAGTCCACTGCAGACCTCTGATACAGCATGGCATCTTCCTAAAGAGCCATGTTGTTGACCACACTTTAGTCTACTGTTCACCTTTTTATGATGGTACATGTTACCAATCCTACACCAGAAGAACCAATCCTATTTCCCATCAAAACCGAACCCACTGATGAAACATTCACCCCTGAACCCACAACTTTATCCAATCCTACCTCATCACCTCAACCACCTAAACTTCCCATCCTAAAACCCAAAACACAACCCAGAACCACTGAACCTAAACCTACCCAACAGAAACCAAGATCATCCCCTCAGCCTCCTAAACATCTCTCCTTTGAGGAGATAAAGGAGTTCAAGACAAGGCTCATCAACTGCACCACTATGAGCAGCATATCCTGTGAGGGAGACCTTATCAACATCACCTATGTTGATAACTCTTCAAGTTCCCTCACTCTAGGTCAATTTCTTGAATTGCCTAGAAATACTTTGGGCCAGGCTGCACAACTTCTTGGTCTCAACTCTGATACCCTCAATGCTGAAGAGAAAGAGTAAGAAGGAGACTGGTGACTCTACTGGACACAAGTAAAGAGGACAGGATTTCTAGTCAATCTCCTGGACCTAGGAAAGCTATAGTCCAGTGGAGGTTCGATGAACCTTCTCACAACTTTGTTGTGGAAAGGGAGAATGGTGAAACCAACCGGCTCAATGCCACTTCTCTATTGCATCTCAGCAGATTTGACATTGCTGAGCTTGCAGAGAAGCCATTCTCCAATCCCTCCAACTCTGGACTGCTGCTCACATCAAAAACTATATCAGCAGTCTCCACTTGACTGAACTAAATGCTAAAGCCAAGATTGAAGAAGAGTTGAAGTTGAAAAGACCAGAAGACAAGGAAAGACCTACCACCAAAGGCCCAGCCTTTCTACAGATGGTGGAAGGTCCGGAATTGGAACCAATAGTTAGATGGGAATATGACTATAGTTCCCATCAACTAACTCTTTTCAGAGGGCCACAACAAAGGGTACATATAATCCATGGTGACAGACTGGATGTTCTGTCTACCAGGGACTTGTACAAACTTCTCAACACCACATCAGGAAAGAATGAAGAAACTGATAAACACTTACTTTCCATGGTGCTGAGAGTTTTGAGAAGAAGAGGGAAGTGAAGTTTTAGTAGCGTCAGCCTAGGGGGAGTTTGTTGGGTCATGATGAGGCTGGTGCAACTAAAACCACTTCACATAGTCATCTTGATGCTACATTCAAAGGCTTCCAAAGCCAGGCATGAGATCTTCCGAGGGTCTGAAGAACAACAGCTGAAGACAACAGCTGAAGTCAACAGCTGAAGACAACAGCTGAAGTCAACAGCTGAAGACAACAGCTGAAGTCAACAGCTGAAGGCAACAGCTGAAGCCAACAGCTGAAGACTATCTTCCAAAGACAAAGTCAGATGAAAGAGCTGAAGACAAATTCTGAAAGATTCCGAAGACAAAGTCTGATGAAAGAGCTGAAGACTTCCGAAGACAAAGTCTGAAGAAAGAGCTGAAGACAAAGTCTGCTTTCGAAGACAAAGAAGACTCCAAGCCTCGGAAGAAGCAGTCTTCTGAAGTATAAGTGGCTTCGGAAGAAATTCTTCCGAAGCATTTTTATCCTTCGGAAGACATTGCTATGTCCAGTAGATATAAGTATGGTCCCTGACAGTCCACTGCAGACCTCTGATACAGCATGGCATCTTCCTAAAGAGCTATGTTGTTGACCACACTTTAGTCTACTGTTCACCTTTTTATGATAGTACATGTTACCAACTTTAGTTGGTGACAAAAGGTAAGTCAGGGACATGTCCTGACTACCAACTCTCAGGCAAAATGTCTGAAAGACCTCACCTAGAGTCTTGTAGTATAGATGTTTGGTTAGAGGTTTCTAGCTGGTATCAAAGTATATCCGGCTGTAGGTAGTATTATATATATCTTCTCTTTGTAACTCATTAAGTATTGATTTGAGTCCAAGAGTCTTGTAATCCTTTGAGTTGAGAAGCAATATATAAAAGTACCTTGAAAATTTATATTTTGTGTTTATTTACTGCTTGTTACTTGTTATATTGTGATCAACTCTTCATAGACTCTTGCTGAGTGTTGTTCAATGTGAGTTTGAGAGAAAAACCATCTGTTGAGTGACCAATACACGATCCTGCAACCGGGATTAAGGGTTGTATTGAAAGATTTTCCATTGTATAACAAGTTTACATGACGTAGCAAGATCCACAAAGCGCATACGTATAGGTTACAACCAAACCAATCCTTAGGTCCCATTACCGGAACTAATGGTTGTATTGAAGGGCAAGTTTTCACATGACGTAGCAAGATCCACAAAGCACATACGTATGGGTTACAACCAAACCAATCCTTAGGTCCCATTACCAGGATTAATGGTTGTAATGGATGCTCGGCAAAGAAGAACCACAAAGTAGACCCACGAAGAAGAACCATACCGCCGAGAGCATCCAAGGTCAATAGCATTCACAAGTAACATCATACAACACATAGCATCAAGTAATAGCGCATAGTCATGTAAAGCCACCAAGTAATATACAAGGTAGCAACATAGCATAGAGTCAAGAGTCATAATAGCATCATAATGTTGTATAAGCAAAATAAGTTAACCATAGATGTAGCAACAGACTTCCACTAGGGAAGGTGCTTGAAAATGTGTTAAGTAAACGAGCATTCTTTTTCCCCAAGTTTGAAAATGTTTAAAGGTGATATAAGCGTGAAAAGGGGCTACGAAACTCATTGAATAGATGATAAACACGAATGATGAATATTCCTAGCAGTAGAATGCTATGAACAGTCAACACCTTATTGACAGTTACTGACAAGCATTAATAATGAGCATAAAGCATAAGATGATGTTCAATAGGTTAGGGCAGTTTCGGTTCGGTCGGGGGTAACATTTGCACGCAAACACACATAATAGATCTTATGTAGATCCGAGTACTGGAAGCGTTGCCATTGTAGATGATATTTGTGTAAAAGTGTTATTGTTTTCAAAGAAGTGTTTGTTAAGTACTTGTGTTATAAATCATTTGTTACTTATTGCAAAATGTTAAGTTGATTGGATTTGATATAACATTAATAAGTTTGATAGTGTCAGTCTTACAGATCGTCATCAACCATGGCAACCGTGTCGATGTCACCATAACATCACACGACAACACACACTGCACACAGGAAGACTGACTTCACACACAATGATTCCATTTGCATGACAAGACTAGACGCACGACTGGATACTCCATTCGCACGAATCAACTCTCAGTCATGCGAATCAGCTTCATTCGCACGATTGAACTCCCATTCGTGCGACTAAGCACTCAATTGTACCACACATCACCCAATCGCATGACTCCACCTTCCATTCGCACGATTCAGCCTTCAGTCGTACGAATCAGCTTCATTCGTACGACTGAATCTTCATTCGTACGACTGGATCTTCAGTCGCGCGATACACACAGTCGCACACATTCATCCACATTGACTCAATCGCACGACACACCCATACGCGTGGACTCAGTCGCACGACTCACCTAGTCGCACCACTCAGTCGCACGATAGACTCAAATGCATGGACTCAGTCGCACGACTCACTCAGTCGCACGGCTCAGTCGCCTGAATGGCCCAGTCGCCCTGTACAGCAGGTCGCGACTGCTGAAGCACCGAGCGGCGTCCAGCTGCTCTGAGCACTCGTTTTACACCCCAAGAACTTCCAGAATCCACATTCTAACATGCCTAAACAAGAAACACACTCAGAAACGCAACACACAAGCCCACACGACCTCATGTACTCGAATGAACCCGAGCACCCGAAACCCTAGAAAATGCAGAAGTGAAATCGAGCAAGAAACGGGTCAAACAAGGTTATCTACCTGCTAGAAGTGAGTATTCACGATGATAACCAAGATTTGACGGTGAAAACGCAACAAACGTGATGGATTTTGGTGCTAGATTGAGAGAAAAATGGAGAAGAAGGGGAAGAAGAAGAAGAAGAAGAATGTGAAGGCTAGGGCTGGTGTGGGGTATTTATACCCAGCCCTAGTTTGGCAATTTGTCAAGTTTAATCCCTGCACTTAGCCCCCGAGTCCCCAAACTTGTTTCGGTTGAAAACGACGTAGATACGCGCGTTATGCTAATTATGAGGATGTGTTTAATGTTGTTTATATCTTGAATATGTTGTTGTTAATGATGTTTATATTATATAACATAATATAATTAGCGATGTCGGTTGTTATATTCGTGAGCGTTTTGGATGATATGATTGCAAATATTGATAACGCCACTGAAACGGAAAACAAATCAAACATGATGTCCTCACGAATAATCCATGAAGATGAAAAATGAACGCTCTAAGGATAGTTAACGAAATTTCACGTTAAATGGCGGACCTTGAGGTGACGGATTTCACATAATGGGCCAGAATGGGATTGTTAAACGACACCCAATGTGTATTATAATGCATACAGCCTCCTAAATCATTCTATTCAAGAAAATAGATTCTTTTTGAAATAGTACAATATTTGGAATCATTCTTTGACACTAAATGTTAATAAAAAGTGTTTTAGGCCCACCCAATCCAATTTGTTTTGGCCCATTACCTGATCAGTTCCGCATGTTTTATCTTCTATCTTGGCTGATTACCGTGTTCTTGTACATGGGTCAAAATGTAAGCTTATATATATTAAAATGTAATCATTTTCTAGTGAATTATATATTAAAATAAATTATTAAATCTCTCATCTTAATCATGGATTTTGGTCCTTGTTGTACATGGTATGGAAAGAGAGGAATTTTCTATGGCGGCAACCAATCGGCTTGGTCAAGTGTTTGTGGCATTCAAGAAAGGAGAAGGGATCCGAGCAGTTGGCAAGATTTTCTGACGCATTAAAGTCTATTGTCAAAGAGGTAATTACTCCATCTCATGTTATCAAAAAGGATTTAAGCTGGCAATTTTGGCCAATTTAAATCTAGATTGGTAAATTTGGGTTACAGGGTTGAAGGGTATATTTAAATATTTTAAATCTTCTTTTTTATAGAGATTAGGATATTATTAGATAATATAAATCTTATATATATATATATACCTGTAGAGATCTTGGACAATGTGTTTTAGATCAACCCAACCCGAACCAGAGAATTACCTATTTTGACCTCAACCCCTTTTCTTCTAACCTGACCTCCTCTCTTGCCAATTCTCCACCTTTATTACACTCCCATGACTTCCATTGAATTCGTACATAATTTCATAGACTTTATTTTTACATGCATATACAACAAAAGGTCCCAAGACTCTATTTTTAACTATTTTCTTCTTGTTTTAGTATGATCAAGTCCTTGCAAATATTTCCCTTTTCCATGTTAATTCTCTAAAGTTGTATAAAACAAGATGCTAGCATTAGCCAAATTCGTACGTAAACATGTTTTTTTCTTCTTCAAAAATATCAAGATGATTATGATGTTGAGGTTAGTTGCATTTATTAGTTGCAGGACCACTTTACAGTTGATGCATATGAAAACTATCATAATCTATTCCAGAGCTTTCTTCATTCAGATAGCTTTTTAAGGTTCTTTGAATGGACATAGTCTTACAAAATTTAAACTTGTTACCAGTTCTTAGAGGTGACAATTCCGGCTATTTGACTATGAATTGGTTTTATGGTGGTCAGGAGGTTATATTATATCTCTAAGGGAAAAATTAGCTTAATATGAAACAGGTCAACTGGCCAGAACAGGTTTAAAGATGCCCAATGTGTATTATAATAATGCATAAAACATTCTAAATAATTCTATTCAATGGTTTCTTTTTGAAGTAACAAAAGTTGAATGGCTTTGACTTTGGTTATTTATACAAAAAAAATTTCAAGCCAACCAATCCAACCTGTTTTGGCCTGTTACTTGAGGCACTACAAAAAGTCAATACTGCTTCTTATTTATTTAAGTTTGGGTTCGTGATAGGGTTGCACTATATTTAAGTACTCATAGAGGAGATGGTTCAGTCCTTGAAACTCATAAGGACGTCATGGACATCCTCTTTGGTCTCTAGACATCCCCCTGGTCAACCTAGAGATTTGTTTGTAGAACTATTTTTCTGCTTTCAAAATCCCAAAGTCTGTAGCCCAAACTGTCTGTTTCATATCAAATGAAAGTGTACTTAGCTTTAGCATCAAGTTTGACACCATCTTTCTCTAGATCACAAGCACTACACCTAAATACTTTTAAATGCTCATAGTTAACTGTTTCCCTTTTTCATTCTTCTTCTGGTATCTTGAATCTCAACGGTACCGATAATCCCTGATTAATTAAATAAGAAACAGTATTCTGTATCGGCCCAAAACATCTTTGGAAGTTGAATAGCTCATAGTTGAGTCCCATACTTCTTGCTCTCTCATTTAAAATTCTGTTCATTCTTTCTGCACTTCATTTGGTTGAGGAGTGCCTGGAATGGTTTTTTATCATCCGAATACCGTCTTCAGCACAACAATCAAAAACATAGTGTTGATGTACTCTCCTCTATTGTCCGATTTCAAGTCTTTTACCTTCAAATCAATTTCCAATTCAACAACAGTTTTTCATTTCTTAAAAATATCAAAAGCATCAAATTTATTTTTAAGAGAGTAAACCTATACCTTGCATGTTGAATCGTCTATGAAAGTGACATAATAATGAGTTCCTCCTACAGAAGAAACTGAGGATGGTCTGAAGACATTACTGTGAACGAGCTTTAATTTCTAAGCTTTTTGATGCCTTTTTTGTCTTCATAAAGGATATTTTCTTCTTTTTCCCAAAGACACAAGTTCAGAAAATTCAAATTCAACCCTTTTGAGTTCCGAAAGCTTTTCTTTTGCAACGAACATCGTTATTCCATTTTCACTTATGTGACCAAGTCGCTAGTGCCATATCCTGGAATGACTCAGCCCGGTGGTAATTGCGTTTACCCTATCTATTAGAACTTCGTACCCCTCTTTTTACCTCTGGCAATTACAAGATTTCTTGTGACTGCCTTCCATTGTTCCTTATTCAAACATATAACTTTGGTAAAGTTTGTTTAGCTAATAATCATACTTTTATGTCACATGATTTGGGGATAAAGTGCTGAAAACTACATTGGGCTTCTCATGGACCTTAGAGGATGCTTGGGTCTTGAAAAAGAATTTGATATTTTAACGGGCAGTTGGATGATTAGCAATATTATGTGAAGTTTGTTGGGGGGAAATGGATGGTCGTTAAAAGGAATATTGTGATTGCCAAAGGTAAAAGGAGGGGTACTTATATATGGTTGAAGTTCTAGTGGATAGGGTAACTGCAATGACCAGCGTATTTAGGGAAAAAATGGTATCTTTTGTGACTCTATCACATGCGTATTTAGGGAAATCTTTCAAAACTAAAAAAGTTGAATCTAAATTTTGTGAACCGTGTGTATTTAGAGAAAAAAATGGTATCTTTTGTGACAACAGAAAGGCACCAAAAGCTTAAAAATTGAAGCTTGTTCACACAGATGTATTTAGACCAACCTCAGTTTCTTTTGTGGAAGACATTCTTAAATTTGACATTTTTAAGAAATGGAAAATTATTGTTGAATTAAAAGCTGATTTGAAAGTAAAATGCTTAAAATCAGACAACAAAGGAGGGTACACCAGCATCGAGTTTTATTATTATTGTGCTGCGCATGATTTTCGGATGATAAATATAATCCTAGGCACTCAACAAAAAGAAGTGGCAGAAAGGATGAACAGAAATTTAAATGAGAGAGCCCGACGTATGAGACTCAAATGCGAGCTTTCAAAGATTAGCTGGGCTGATGCAGTCAATCTGGAATTTTCCATATACAAGAAGAGGAATGGAAAGGGGACGCAATTAAGTATGGGCACTTGAAAGTATTTGAGTGTATTGCCTATGATCAAGTGAAAGATGGTGGCAAGCTTGATGCTAAGGCCAAAAAGTACACTCTTATTGGATATGGGTCAAATAGTATGCTAAAATTTGGGAATTTGAAAGCAAAAAAGTAATCACAAGCAAACATGCTACATGTTCAATGAGGCTGACCTATACAAAGATGAAACACAATTAACTTACAGGTAAAAAAAACAGGTTGAATTTGAAGTTGATGATAAGAAACAAATAAAGCTTGAACCAAATATTAAAGCTGAAGTTTTGAGTTTGAAAATGATTACATGGGTAGAGATGAAGAAGTTTTGCTTTCATATATTATCGAGCGAGTAAGTAACGAATAAGATGGCTATTCGAAGTATGAGATATGTCAACGAGGTTTATTGTTTTACGAGATCATTTAATAATAATGAAATATATTATATTCGAACTTACTTTGTTTTTAACGAAACTTAGATCGACTTATAGAGAAAAATGAGCTCTTCCTAACGACATATTTGAAATTTTATACAACGCAATATTTAAAAGTTATGAAAGAAAAATGAATAAAACATTTGAATCAATTATAAGTAAAAAACAAGAGGCGGTCACTAAGGTGCTATTTGTTTCTGAAGAGGTAAAATGTCTGCAGTCTGCAGACCACATCTGCAAACATCTGTAGGAGAAGAGGTGGACCAAACCTCTGCAGCCTGTATTAAGAAGACTGTTTGTTTTGTAACGTCTGTAGACTGCTGAAATAAACTGAAATTAATAAAAAGTTAAAATAAACAGAAATTTAAATAAACCACATGTAATCTTTTTTCTACAACAATCCAACACATGCAATCTTTTTTCTACAACAATCCAACACATGTAATCTGATATACTCCCCCTTCTTAAACCCCACTTTCACCCTCACATTTCACCAACAAATTTCTTGTTTTCCTTCACAGATCTTCCAAATTCATCAACAAGATTCTTCTTTTCCTTCACAAATCTTCGAAATTCATCAACAAGATTCTTCTTTTCCTTCACAAATCTTAGAAATTCATCAACAATGGCTGAAATCGCCGACGAACAACGGTGTAAACGATCCGACGAAAGGGGGTGGCGGTGCCGCCGGCCGGCGGCGGAGGGTAAAAGCTACTGCGAAACCCACATTCAACAAGCCCAACTCCGGCAGAAGCGGCAGCCGGTGCCGGATTATCTGAAGCTCGATAGATACCGATGTAAACGCACCCGTACAACAGGGTAACAAGAGGAAGATGACGGACGCAATCGGAGCATCGGGCGATGTTTCTGATGTTCACCCGAAAAGGGGTAAAAGGGTGAAGAGAGAGGGTGAAGAATCAGTCGTTTTGAACTTGAAGTTGGGGAAATTGAAGGTTACTCCCCGGGCTTCTTCATCGTCTTCACAGGTGATGGTAGATTCTCCGGTGGTTAAAGTTGGAGCTCCTCCGGCGGGGTGTGTTCTCCGAAGGCCGAAGCGGTCGAAAAACAGCGAGCCGAAGGATGAGGGGTTTTGGGGAAGAGGGGTTTTAGAGGAAATGAACTATGAAGAGGTTAGAAGAGGTGTGAAGACATTGTTCCACCTCTTCTCCAAGAAGAGGTTACGCAGACGTTTTTTTAATGAAACGTCTTCAAAAAAACAAACACTCTGCAGACCTCAAACATCTGCCCGCCTCTTTTTGGCGCAGACAAAAGAGCTTTAGAAGCTCTTTTTCTAAAAAACAAACACCACCTAAGTAAGCAAGCTGTTAAGCTTCTTGCATTCATCCCACATTGCTCCAACTTAAAATTTTAGTCTACTTGCAATAAATAGAAGTTTATAGATTTACTTTAGAGTAAAAGGTTTTCTTGAGAAAGCTCGAGTATATTGAGAATCCTAAATATTTGATGCCTAGTTGGTGTTGTTATTAGTCATTTTTGGAGCTCGCGTAGGAGCATGAATAGGAAGACTCTACATCAACCTGTCGTAGATAGTTTTAAGTTATATTCTCGTTTAAGTTATGTCAAGTTTATTATTATTCATATTTTGTGAAATGTATAACATGAGCTCACCAGCATAAAGAAATTTCATTTGGTTTCCACTGTAAGTTGTATCAGTTTTTATTATTGCCCGGGTTCTAGGTGGGGTGTTACATTATGAGAGTTTAGATTCTAAAGACAATAGTCATCAAAGGATCTTTGACTAGTCTTAAAATTAGACCAGAAGAATAACCAGAGCTTCTAAACAACTAGATAGGTATAGTCCTTCAATTAATTAGAGAGCTTTATAAAATAAATGGTTCTTCATAGTCAAGGCTTTTCAACAAAGAAGGAAGTTGATTATGATGGAATCTTCTTGCTAGTTGTGAAAATGATAACCACTAGATTGGTTCTAAGTATTGTAGTTGCAAGGGCTTACATCTAGAGCAACTAGATGATGTAGAAAAAAAATTACACAATGATCTTAATAAGATATTTACATGGTACAACCCGAAGGGTTTCAAATTGCCAGAAAAGAAAATTAGGTCTTGAAGAATAGCTTGTATGGTCTAAAACAAACACCTCGACCAGATATTGCTCATGGAACTATACCATTAGAAATTCATTTAAAGTTTACCAAAGATTGGTTTCCTAAATCTGAAGAAAAAACAAAGATGGATAAAATTCCATACGCATTCGCGGGTTGGCAATCTCGCGTATGCTATGGTTTGCACTCGGTTAGATATTGCTCATGGTGTTGTTGTATTTAGTCAGATCTGAAAAGAGAACATTGGGAAGTAATTAAATGGGTTTTCAAATACTACATGAAAAATAAGGTCATGTTTCAAAAGAAAAGATGCAATTCTCAAGAGTTACATTCATGTTGATTTGGGTGTTGTGAAAGGACATTTAAAAGCCTGGTTTTATCAACAAAAAAGGTTGAATACATGGTTGTTTCTAAATCCTGCAAGTTTGTATGGTTGAAGACCTTTCTTGAATAATTGGGGAAACAGCAATCAAAATACTCATTGTATGGTGACAATAAGAGCGCAACAAAACTTACCAAACATCCATTCATAATAAAACAAAACACATTGGGATGAGATGTCATTTTGTTAGAAGAGACATTAACTACTTGAAGATCCAATGTATGGTAACATATATAGATTCAACAAGCAGCAACAAACTAAATTTAGCCAAATTATAAGAAAAAGATGTTTCGAGTCATATGGGCTTTTAAAAAGCCTAGTGACTAGCAGAAATGGTTTCTGTTTATGTGATTATAATCTGGATTACAAAAAAAGAAGGTAAAGTGGGTGCATTACTGCAATATCCCCTTCACTTCCACACTTCCATTTCAACCACCATATTTACATTTTGTCCTCTCCACAACCAAGTTAGACCCTAAAGTCAACCTTCACCACCAAGACACACCACTTCATCCTTTTCAAGAATCTGCACCAAAAAGCAAATGCATTATGTCAAGTATTTTAGATCATGAATGTAGTCACTCTCTTGTTTCCATGATGTTTATCTGCATCATTGCTTCTTAGTTCTACAAACTTTGACTCGACGTGGTGCAAAAGAACTCAAAATTTTACTAGCGCAGGCTAAATCCACAATCTGGGTTAAATTTAAATGACATCTGGTAGATGGGTGAAATGAGATAAGGGCTAACAAAAAAATCAGTTCAACAACTCCAACTGAAATTGGATCATTGTTCTTTTTGTAAGTGAAAATGTTAAACAGCTCCAACTGATTTTGAAATTATGCACCTAAACTTGTAAACATTCAGCTGATAAAGTCCTTTTTGCATGACTAAGGAATTTAAGTCCCTAAATTTAATAAAGAGGATCTTTTCATTGAGTTCTTATAAGTTAGGGGTTATAATCATACAAAATTGAAACCCAACTTATGTGCAAATACATTGAAAGTTCATACGATTTATGACCTTTGCGCTTTCATGCAATTAGAAAACAAGGAAAAAGAATGACGGTGACCCACCCGGTCTTGACATGACTAAAAAATTTACACGTTTTGACCCGTTAACCAACCCACTCAACCATTGATTTTATGGTTGTATGACAATGACATACCACTGTTGATTCTTTCTGAATTCAGTAAGCACAGGATATATGTTCTCGAAGGCGGTATACGTCTCATCTCTGACCTGAAAGTCAAATATATAAGGACTAATGTCAAAACTCAAAACTGACATTTGAAATCAAAAGCTTATGAGTTAAAAAGTCGGCAAACCTTGGCTCCTGTAAGAACAATTTTCCCAGAAACAAAAATTAGGAGAACGATTTTTGGTTGTTTCATACGATATATAAGTCCCGGGAATAGTTCTGGTTCATACTGAATGAAGAAATAGAGATAAGAGTCAAACATAACAAATCAGAATATTTAGCTAACTTGGTAAAATATCAAAATTATAGAGGACAAAGAAAGCAATTCAGGTTGTGTTTACTTGTGAATGGGTAAAGGTTGTGTTTTTATTTCAAAAGTGTCAAATCCAAAAATTGCAAAATGCAGAAGGGTTCGAGTGGGTTGAAAGTCATTAAATGACTATTTTTATGGCATGGAACATTCTAATTAGCACAATAATTAACTATTCTAAAAACTTGTTTTGGCCCTTTACCCAACCCATCCAACATGTTCACCTTGCCACCTTTAATAGAACACTAGGAACTCACACTTGAAAAGGCACCATGAGAATAAGCAAGGCCTTCGAGTCTAATTGGAAATTTTACATCACATGAACCGACGATATTTTGAATCTTGAAATCCTACAAGATACCATAAAAAATATAACTGGCGTTGCAATTCACATATTTTTATATGAAGAACCCAATGATGGAACTTATGATATATATGAATAAGGCTACCTTAAATTTGGCTGGGAATCCAAGTTTCTGAATAATTCTGGCGTACTGAAAAACCAACATTACACAGAGTCGCAGAAGATGATAAGGATTAAATAAAAAAGGAACTTTATGGAATCGTATGCAAATTAATCACGATTAATCCCGATTATACATAAATCTGCAAAATTATACACAAAAGTCTGATCCGATTAATCCCGATTAATCCCGATTAATCCCGAGTCCCTACCTCACCGCCCAACTAACGCCTAGCGATTTTTACAACACTGCATTTAATTTGATGAAATTTGGAGCTAGAATGACCAAAATGCCCATTTTCATTTGTACAAAAAAAATGATGTTCATTTGGTGCCAAGAAGCATTAACCAAGAGAATAATCATAAAAAGTTTCAAACTATGCACCAAGTCATGTGTTCAAAATTTTGAGTAAATATGACAAGAGTAATATAACAAATAAGAAATTATGCTCTTGAAGGACCTTGCGTGCTGCCAATTTGGATTGCTGTTCACTCTTGGCTCCTGTGCACACCTGCAGCAGCAAGGTAAAAATTAGAGTGGAACTGGGTGGGTTGGTAGTGAGTCAACGCATGTCGGGTCGGGTCGGGTCGGTTGAGTGGTTGATACATTTACATTTTAAGATTTCACAATATCAGAACATACCACAAAGAATGGTTGATAAAATTCTTAAGCCTTTAAACTGTCTAATCAATATACATATTGAAAGATGATGTGACGCGATTTATTTATTAGAAAATCAGGATTATGACAAAATCAACATAGTTAATTGGCAAAAAAAAAAGGAGTATTGCCAATTTAACGGGGTTGATTTCATATAGAAAGTAAAAGAATGGTTCTTTTGCATAAAAGACGCGCACAATTAATAAACTATTCATACAAAGTAAGGGTCATAAGGGGACTTGCCATTTTCCCAGAAGCAAAGATTAAGGCAGTTGTTTTTGGTTCTCTTATCCTCATGATCACAGCAGCAAAACGCTGAATGACAATATATAAAATAACACCAAAAACCAAAATTTTCTATGATTGACAAAATAAAAGTAACAGTTTATAAAAGGAAAAGTTTGGACATTATACCTTTGGGTTATATTCTGCATTACGAGCTTGTAGGGCAATCGCCTTGAGGTCTAGCTTGCAATCAAGATTCACAGTAGACACAATATTCCTAAAAATATCAAAAAAAAATATATCAAAAATAGAAAACTGCAAAATTAATGTTTCAATATAGTAGCAGAAATTCACAAGTGTTAACTCATGAAAGACCAAAGTAAATTCTTGCATCAGCATGTATAGATTTTAAATTATAAGGTCAAAATTGGGCATATATTGACTCCAAATATCAAGAATATTTATATACTCATAAGGTTAATCAATAATCCGTACAAAAATTCTACAAATTGCGTGCAGTGAGACTAACTGATTGACTAGTATAAACCTTGAATATTGCTACAAATCTGAAGGAAAATATGAATCACAATCAGAGCACAATCACATTCGCCTTGTCCCATTGACCATCCATTACTTGATTATATATACCCAAAAAAATCATTCACATGTATATTTGTGTGACTAAATGACAGTACTTCATCAATAAACTCTACAAATAAATCCCAAAAATAACAAAAGGTAACAAATTTAGGGTATGAACATCTGAATATCCACATGATTTACAGTCTTCACCTACACCATTAAATGAACTCAAGTACTCTAATTCAATAGCCATCACATATATGGAACATCAGAACCCATTCACCAACAAGATCTACTAATTTACAGTTATATGCCAAAACATGCTTAATTATCAAAACATATATGAAACTGATTCGAAAATATATACGGTGATGGTATTACAAGTCATAACAAAACTACTTACTGAAGAGTAGGAACGATTCCAGACGGGTGCTTAGAGAGATCAACAGGTTGGCTACCCTCCAACACTTGATCTGCCATAAATCCCCTTTACTGTTTTACAAAAATACATCAATAAATCGAAACACCCAGATACCAACAATCAGTTAAACTATTCTCCAAAACATTCTTTTCCACCTTTTTACAGAAAATTTACAAACTTTTTGAGAAAGATCCATAAAATTGATCAAAATATTAGCGTGTTTCCAAAAACTAAAGCTAAGAACACCAACTGATCACTAGGCTTGACATATATCACTAAATGAACTTCGATTCACAAGAAAAGAAAGCCAAAAACCTGAAGAACAGTGTCATGTAATTGACCTTTTAGGGTTCTAAAAATAATGGTTGATAATCGAAACACCCAGATACCAGCAATCATCTAAACTATTCTCCACCATTCTTTTCCACCTTTTTTTCTGAAAATTTACAAACTTTTTTACAAAGATTCACAAAATTAATCGACAAAACTAGGGTTCTTCCAGAACCAAAAGCTAACAACACCAACTGATCACTCGAATTGACATAAATCACCACAATCAAACTCCGATTCACAAGAAAGAAAACCCAAATATTAACAAACAGTGTTGTAATCGACCTTTTATGGTGTCAAATCTCACGGTGTTTGCTCCGATTTACACCAAAAAGCTGAATCAAGACTATAATAAGATCACAACCTATGCAAACCCACAACAGAAATTGAACAGAAAGCGGTAAAATTTTGAAAAGGGTGATCTTTTATACGAACATATGATCTTTTATAGGTGTTTGTGAAGGGAGATTTGAGGCAAAAGACG
Source organism: Flaveria linearis (assembly GCA_024085815.1). NCBI lineage: Eukaryota > Viridiplantae > Streptophyta > Magnoliopsida > Asterales > Asteraceae > Flaveria > Flaveria linearis. The sequence goes on from CM044001.1 coordinate 2,607,628, forward strand.
TGAGTTTATGGGGAAAGATCTAGAGGCGGTGAAGACTTTGTGCGTGGATGATATTTGTGTTTGTGGTTTGTATATATTTATAGGCTACCGAAAGTACCCTTGTTGTGGGTTGTTGATGGGTGTTGGATTGTGGGTATGATTGTAAATTGACTCTCTTTATAGTTGTATTTTGTGGCCCATTTTGTCAAGACTCAAGATGGGTTACTGGGCTAATTTGATTGATGAGTTGGGCATATGTGAAATTGGGCTTGTGATGTGGTATGATTACAGCTATCTGAAGTAGTTCAACATCTCTTGTATCATTACAGCACTATATGTAGATGATATGTGGATTGTAAGGTCAGATATTAATGAGATTGACAAGTTAAAAAAAGAAATGTAAATGTTGCTACAAGGATCTTAACACAGAGATTAAGAACCGAGAGCAGTGCAAGATGAGGCTTTTAGCTTTGGCTCAGGACTGGGTTGTGAGGCTATGTGTTGTGTTGGTTTTGATTATCACTTTGGTTGTGCCTTACCCTTGGTATGACTCGGGTATTTATACTATGGCTCCTCTTGCCTTATGTTCTATTTGTGGTAGTCTGCCTTCATCAGTCCGGTCTCAATCTTCCTTTGACAGGAGATCTAACTCTCCCTGATGTAAAGGGTTTCTATCTTAACATAACTCTTTTTTGTCACTTATAGTTGACTTTGACCTGACCTCTCAGTTGCTTGTCTTATATGTTTGTTGTTTATTGTGTTTCGTTTATACTCTTTGTAGCCACTTGGACTTCTTCTCTATCAGGCAAAACTTCTACACTTGTTGTTTTGCGAGATGTTGGTTTTTACGTTTCGTAGGGTAATGTTGGAGCCTGAACCGCGGCTTGCCTATGCTCGGCCTTGGCCGCGGCTTGCCCTTGCTCCCACTTCGGCCGCGGCTCGTGTCTCAGCCCGGCCGCGGCTTCCCTTGCCATGTGTGGCTTTTCTCGCGGCTTCCTTAGGTTGTTTCTTTCTCGATCGTGGTTTTCTCGACGTGTCTTTCCTGATGTTGATTCCGGGTTCATATTGGCACCCCTTCAAGTCCCCCCAGTCCAATATTATGATGTTAATCATCATGTTGGACTATTCCTTGGTTTTCTCCTGTCTTTTCGAGTGTCCTTTGACGGCTTGCATTGGGTAAGGTGTAGCCGCCCTACTCTTAGCCTTTGACTACCCCATCTAGGGGAGCAAGTACCGCGGCCGCCCTACAAGGCCTAGAACCGTCACTTTTTTTACCTCGAGTACCGCGCCTTTTGTCTACCTCTCCTTTCCTATAAATGAGAGGTCCCCTTTCATTTTTTTCCCCACACCACATTTGATATTTTGCTCCCTTCGCAGGTATTGTTGGAGCCGCGGCTGCGGCTAAGTGTTCCCGAGGTTCCCTTTGCCGTGAGTTCTTCTGCGGCTGTCTATTCCTTGCGTGCCTTGAACCGCGGCAGCTCCTCGAGCCGCGGCAGCCCTTCTGCGCACGTCTTGCAGCTTTGCCGCGGCAGTTTCCCTGGGTGCACCTTGGTCCGCAGCAGTCTTCTTGAGCCGCTGCTTCACCCGCGGTGCTTTGTAGCAGCCGCGGTTTCGTGTTTGTGCCGAGGAATGCGGCTGGTGTTTCGCGGCAGCCGCGTCCGAGACGGGCATTATTTCTGTCTTTTCTCTTGGTTAGCAATCTGTGAGGTTGGTGCTCTTCCTTATCCTTAGTTAGTTCCTTGCTTTGTTTCTTTATTTTCTTATGGAGTGTAGGAATGATATGCGCGTGCAAAGGTCGGTTATTAGTGAGGATTATTTGAATAACTTTGTGACACGATATGGCATAGACCGTAGTTTGAACCCCTTAGTTCCACCTCCTCAGTCGTCGGTTAGGGATGTGCCTCCCGGTATGATTGCTCTTTACTGTTCGTTTTTTAGCTTTGCAAACTTTAGGATTCCCGTGAGCCGATTCTTGTGCACTCTTTTGCGTTATTATGGTATACATCTTTCGCAAGTAGTTCCGCTTGGTTTAACCAAGGTTTTTCACTTTGAGGTATCGTGTCGGGCCCATCAGTTAGTGCCCGAGATTGGTCTCTTTAGAGCTTTTTATAAGCTTGCTCATGTTGGTGATTGGGTTACCTTCGAGAAACGTAAAGCACCTCGTCCCTCTCTAGTGTCTCGATCACTTACTAGCTTGAAACATTGGAAAGACCACTATTTCTTTATTTCCGCTAGGATAATCCCCTTTGAGATGAGTTGGTTTCCTGTTCGGGAAAGAATTGATGATCCATTGCCCGAAGCCAAGGATTATGATGCGTCTGCCTATGACACCTTGAAAGCCACCCCTACAGCATTGCAATCCTTTTCTGAGCATTTTCTTGTTATGGTCGGCATTAGCCGTAACTGGTCTGAGCCTAGCCTGCTGCCGTGTATATCTTATAAGGGCCAACGTAAGTACTTTATTTTTTGCCGACATGCCTCATTTTTGCTAACTTTACTTGCTTGATCTATTGTTCCTTTTCTTAGGTATGGGGCTGTTTGATCGCATGAAGCTGTCTGCTAAGGATGATGTTACTGAACATACTGAGCTCCTTCCTCTGGGTTCTCCTCCGATTCTGGAGGCTACCAGTGATTTCGTGGTTCATGCCGGGGAATCTATCTCCGGTCTTCCGGGGAAACGTAAAGGTTGTGTTGAGGAATGTTCTACGTCCATGAAATGTGTCAAGACTGTTGTCAAGAGGCAAGGTTTGGGTGCACCAGGCTTGAAGCCCCGAGGCTCTCCTCCTGCTGTGGCTGCGGCTGGGATGGTTGGTGCATCTTCGGCCGCGGCTGGGGGTTCCTCGACTGAGGAGTCGTCCTTCGACTCTTCTTCTTCTGACGGTGATTCTGCTGGGTCAGGGGGTGATTTGGTTAGGGATGAAACTGTTGCTGACCCTCATTGTGGCTTTACCGAGGCCACTGGCTTGAATCCTCGCGAGAAGTTTACACCTGATTGGAATCTAGTTAATAGCTCACTTCTGACGACTCCTGAGCTTAGTAGGGAGTATATGTACTGGGCACGTCCTCATGTTGAATCTTTGAGGCTTGAAAATTTAAGCAGGAGAGAATTGTCTGACTCTGGTTGTTCTTCTCTTGTGAATGGTTTCTTATCTTTTGTTGAGATTCACAATCGTTGGCTTGTAAGCAACAAGGAAGCTCGGGAGACAAAGAAACAACTCTTACGTTTGACTGATGAGAATGCCTCACTGAAACTTCGTTGTGAATCAGTTGAGAAGGAGAAGAAATATTTTTTAGAGATTTCTGATGAGGCTGGAAAGAATCTTTCTCTTCAAGTGGATGCTAACCGAAGTCTGAATGCTGAGTTAAATGACCTCAAGAACTCTTCCTCAAAACGAATTGCTGAACTTGAGGCTATGGTTTCTTCTCAGAGATCTGATAGGGAATGGATTGTGTCTACCGGCATTGGCTTGGCCTTCAACAAGATCCGTAACAGCGAGGAGTATCTTGGTACACTGGCGGAGCTCTTCTCCCTTTCGGATAAAGTTGGTTATAATTTAGGTTTGTAGCTAGCAACAAATAATAGTTCATTGGTATTCTATTATCGTTAACTTCACTTTCTGATTAAGTTAAATGTGTTGTAGGTTTGTTGGATGGTGCGCATCTTGTTGCTGAAGGAAAAAGACCTGAAGATGCACAGAATTATAACAAAAATGCTTTGAAGGAATTACGCGATCTTTCACAAAAGTTTGACGAAGCTTCTTTTCCTATGGTTGGATCCATTGCTGCCCTTGCTGCCTCTGATCTTGATGTTATCAAGGCCTTCCTCGCTTCGCCATGATGTAGGATTTACTTCTGCTTTTGTTAATATCCTTTTGTTGGCTTAAACTAGTTTCGCCTTATCTTTGTTGTGATGTCGTTCTGAATGCTATCGTAGTTTCTTTTGCTAGTTTATGGTTGTACCTAACTAAACTTGTATGTTTTGAAGTATGGTTTGCTTATTGTCTTATTAATCCTTCTCTTGTGTTAAGGGTTTGTTTTTGCTATTCTTAATGTGTATGAAACGAAATTTGACTTGAACGATATAAACCGGAGTATTTCCGGACTTGGCTGAAGAACAACATTACCATGAGAAGGGGTTGGGCCGCGGCTGCCCCTCTTTAACGAGGTTGGGCTATGGTAGCTTATCTAAATTTTTGGATCGGGATGCTATCGGATTGTCATGTTGACTTCTCAAGCTTGAGCCAACCCGAGTGTTATCGGGTTGTTATGTTAATTTCTCAAGCTTTGTTTCTTGCTTGATCTAACCCAAGTATTATCGAGTTATTATATTGATTTCCCCCAGCCTGGTTACTTGCTTGGGCCAACCCGAGCATTATCGGGTTATTACATCGATTTCACAAGCTTGGTTTCTTGCTTGAGCCAACCCGAGTGTCATCGGGTTGTCATGTTAATTTTTCAAGCTTGGTTACTTGCTTGAGCCAACCCGAGTGTTATCGGGTTATTACATTGATTTCTCAAGCTTGGTTACTTGCTTGAGCCAACCCGAGTGTTATCGGGTTGTCATGTTAATTTTTCAAGCTTGGTTACTTGCTTGAGCCAACCCGAGTGTTATCGGGTTATTACATTGATTTCTCAAGCTTGGTTACTTGCTTGAGCCAACCCGAGTATTATCGGGTTGTCATGTTAATTTTTCAAGCTTGGTTACTTGCTTGAGCTAACCCGAGTGTTATCGGGTTATTACATTGATTTCTCAAGCTTGGTTACTTGCTTGAGCCAACCCGAGTGTTATCGGGTTATTACATTGATTTCTCAAGCTTGGTTACTTGCTTGAGCCAACCCGAGTATTATCGGGTTATTACATTGATTTCTCAAGCTTGGTTTTTCACTTGAACTTTGTTATCATAAGTTATAATACACAAGTGCCTAGATGTAATTATTGGTGTTCATTTACACCTTCTCTTTGAAAATTGAATTACATCGGTTACATCTTGGTTACCCCGTGATTACATGTAGCATTTGCGGAGCTGCGCTCCATTCCACGTGCGTGGTACCTCCTTACCATCTAAACATCTGAGCCTGTACGCTCCATTTCTTCCAACATCTATCACTTGATATGGGCCTTCCCACCTTGGCCCCAACTTCCCTTGAGCTTGGATTCTGCTGGCTTCATTGCTTCTTAAGACGAACTCTCCCTCTTTGAACTCTTGCCTTTTCACACGAGCATTGTAGTATTGCTCTATCTTTTTCTTGTATTTTGCTTCTCGTATGGCAGCCGCCATCCTTCGCTCCTCCAACAAATTTAGATTAGAACGCAGCTCCTCTTCATTATTTATTTCCATAGCTTCCGTGACTCGAATTGTTGGTAAGCCTATCTCCGCTGGTATCACAGCCTCCGATCCGTACGTTAAGCTGAAGGGCGTTTCTCCATGGCTTGTTTTTGGCATTGTCCTATGAGCCCAGAGGACGCTTGGTAACTCCTCCACCCAATTGCTTCCTTCGAAATCTAGTCGGGTTTTTATGCCCTCTACTATGCTTCTGTTGACTCTTTCCACCTGTCCATTACCCTGCGGGTGTGCGACCGAAGTTAAGATTTGTTGGATCTTCAGCTCGTCACACCAACCTTTGAATGGGTTTTCTGCGAACTGTTTGCCATTATCGGTCACTATGAACAATGGGAGCCCGAAACGACAAATGATATGTTCCCATACGAATTTCTTCACTTGCAGCCCCGTTATTGATGCCAGGGCCTTAGCTTCGACCCATTTGGTAAAGTAGTCAACGGCTACTAGTAGGAATTTCACCCTTCCTACGGACTCCGGGAAAGGTCCCACAATGTCCATGGCCCATTTTTGAAAAGGCCATGCGGCATTGACTGGATCATGTCATTCTTCGGCCGAAAACACATTGGCGCGTGTCTTTGGCAGCTTTCACACTTCCTGATTTCTTCCACGGCACTCTGGTGCATCCCCGGCCAATAATACCCTGCACTCATTGCTTTAGCTACCACCATCCTTGGCCCTGCATGTATCCCACATATACCCTCGTGTATCTCATGTATCACATACGTGGCCTGCTCCTTGGTTAAGCACCTTAAAGACGGCCCCAGGTATGACCTCCGGTATAAAATTCTCTGCTGCATTTCATAATGCAAAGCCCTTGCCTGTATTGCTCGTGCTTCCCCTTTCTCTGCTGGTAGAACTCCTTCAGTCAAAAATCTGACTATCGGAGTCATCCATCCTTCTTCTTCTCTTGCTTCAACTGATGATACTTCTGGTTCTTCGATGGAAGACCTTTGCAGCACCTCCACCTTAACCTCCTTTGCAAGATGGCTAAATGACACTGAAGCTAACTTACTCAATGCATCAGCCTTTTTGTTTTTACTTCGTGGGATGTGCGAGACGTCACACTTCTCGTAACTGTTCATTATTTGTTTTGCCTTATCTAAGTATCTCTTCATGGTGTCTTCCTTTGCATCGTAGGATCCGTTAATCTGGTTGGCCACCAGTAGTGAGTCCACATGGGCGTGCAATTTCTTAATACCCATTTGCTTGGCTAGCCTTAATCCGGCTATTAAGGCCTCGTATTCTCCCTCATTGTTTGAACTCTTGAAGGCTAACCTTAAAGCATAGGTTAATTCCTCCATGTTAGGACCTACTAGGATCAAGCCTGCCCCGGAACCTTCGTCATTTGATGCGCCATCTGTGTGCAGACACCACTCTTCAGGTGGGAGCTCTCCCTCCTGCATGTTAGGTGCATCTTCCTCTTCCTCATGAGGTACTTCTGCCAAAAAGTCAGCTACTACCTGTCCCTTGAATGCCACTCTCGGCTTGTACTCGATCCCAAAGGCTCCGAGTTCAATTGCCCACTTTGCTAGTCTCCCCGAAATCTCGGGTTTCCTCAACACCTGTTGTATTAGGTGCCCGGTCCTCACCTCGATTGGGTGAGCTTGAAAGTAACGCCTTAGTCTTCAAGACGCGTGCACCAGGGATAGTGTGAGCTTTTCCATGGGCGAGTACCGGGTCTCCGGGTCTTTCAATGCCCTACTGACGAAGTATATCGGGGTTTGCTCCCCTTCTCGCTCGGTCATCAGCACGGCACTTACTGCGCCCTTGCTCGCCGATAAGTACATTACTAGCTTCTCCTTTGGGAAAGGAGCTACCAGTCTTGGCAGGTTGCAAAGGTACCTCTTCATTTGCTGGAACGCCTCCTCTGCCTCCTTTGTGCATAAAAAGTCTTTCTTTCTTAGGCAGTTCCGCAAGGTGGTTATAAACGGTAGGGCGCGCTCAGCGTGTTTTGATAAGAATCTGTTAAGGGCCACTAATCTTCCATTCAACGTTTGCACGTCCTTTACTGACCTGGGGGATGGCATGTTCAGCACTGCTGCAATCTTCTCTGGGTTGGCTTCAAAGCCATCCTTTGTTACAATTACGCCTAGAAACTTTCCTTCTTCCACTCCGAATGAGCATTTCTTCGGATTCAGTTTCATGTTTATCGCCCGTAGGGTACTGAATGTTTCGGCGATGTCTTCGAGCTGAGCATTCTCGTCACGACTTTTGATGACGACGTCGTCTACATATACCTCGATGTTTCTACCGATCTGTGATTTGAATGCCTTGTCCATTAAGCGTTGATAAGTGGCATCGGCGTTCTTTAGTCCGAATGGCATTTTTGTGAAGCAGAAAATGCCGACATTCGTGTAAAATGTTGTCTTGTCTTCGTCTTCTGGTGCCATTTTGACCTGATGGTATCCTTTGTATACATCCAGGAAACATTTTAGTGGAAAACTTGACAGCGAGTCTACCTTCAAGTCGATTTCTGGAAGGGGATAGCAGTCCTTTGGACAGACGTTGTTGAGATCTTTAAAATCAATGCACATCCTCCAGCTACCATCACCTTTTTTTACCATTACCGGGTTGGCCACCTAAGTCTGATATCGGACTTCCCTTATAATACCCGCTTGCAGCAGCTTCTTGACTTCCTCTATCACAGCTTGGCTCCGCTCCTGCCCCATACGGCGACGCTTCTGGGCCACAGGTTCCTTGGATAAATACGTTTTTAACTTGTGCTCCGCGATATCTCGGGGAACTCCTTCCATGTCGGAGGGTTGCCAAGCAAAGACATCTAAGTTGTTTCGTAAGAGGTGGTAGAGTCGATCTTTAGCCGCGTCACTTAGCTTTCCTCCTATCACGATCTTTTGCTCTGGGTATTTTGGGTTGACCACCCATTTTTCTTGAGTTGGGCACAAATCTTCCTCTTCCTGGGAAGCAGTCTCCGATTCCACTGCTTTTACCTCTTTGCACTCCCTACTAGAATACATTGTCACCACTCTGGTAGGGGTTGGGAATTTGATTGCTGCATGCACTGTGGATATCACTGCTCCCAGAATACATAGCCCTGGTCTCCCTAGTATGACATTGTGCGATGATTCCGATCGTACCACAAGAAATGTCATTACAACTTCCCTCTGGCCCATGCTGTTTCCCATAATTACCGGGAGCTGGATCTGGCCTATTGGTTGCACTACTTCCCCGGAGAAACCCGTTAGTTGATGGGCTTGGGTGTCGAGACCCCTCCTGACTTCTTCATCCAACTGTAAGAAGCAATGCTCATACATGATTTCCGAACTACTACCGCTATCTATGTATACACGGTGCACCTGATGCCCCGCGATTACTGCTGATATTGTCACTGGACCACTGGCGAAGCTTCCACCATGGATTGGAGGGAAAGAGATTTTTTGGGCCATCCAGGGTTCCATGTGGTCAGAACGCCGCTTCTCCCCACACCCTCCAGCGTGCACCATGAAGATCTCCTTCCTCTTTTCTCCTGCTTGTGGTGTTTTCTTCAGTTCCCGCAACAAATGGGCCAGTTTCCCGGTTTCGACTACCACATCGATCTGTCGTTTTAACGAGAAACAGTCGTCAGTTGTATGGCCGTTTTCCTTATGAAATTCGCAGAATTTGTTCATGTCCCGCTTTACTCCGGGTTTTTATGGGGTAGGCTTCACGAAGTTAACGTTTTCTGTTACGAGGATCTAACTGGGAGTTTTGGTCAGCGGTGGTAAATTGACGGGTGAAGTGCGGGTGTGGGGTGGAGGGTTGACCGTGTGACGCTGATGGAAAGGTGGGCCTCTAGAGTGGAAGTGGGGTTGGAGGCGTGTTTTTTCCCAGGGTTTCGGGACCCCAGACCGTTTTGGCAGCTCCCACGTGGGTGGCACAGGTTTCTTCCACTTTTTTCTCTCAGTTGCTCGCAGGCCTTCTTTCCCCTGACGAAGGCCTTTGCTCTCTCTAACATTTCTTCCACTGTCTTCGGCAGATTCTCATGGAAATGCTCCACTAGTTGATCGTTCTTTACCCCGTGAATGAAAGCTGAGATCCGAATCGTTTCCCCTGCGCCGCGTACTTGCATACTCTCCTTTGAGTACCTGGTGATGAAATTTTCTATTAACTCGTTGTCGCCTCTTTTGATGTTATGAAGTTCAGTAGGGTCTCTGACTGATCTCCTTTGCTGGCTGAAATTCTTCAGGAAGCTGCTTTCTAGTTCTTCAAAGTTTCATATTTCCCCTGTTGGAAGGCTGTCAAACCACACTCTAGCTGCTCCGGTAAGCGACTGGGAGAACATGTGACACCATACCGGGATGGTCCACTGCTCTACCTCGGCTGCTCTTACAAAGATAGCCATGTGGTCATCAGGGTCACCCGAACCATCATACTTCCCAATATTGCTAGGCATCTTGAGCTTAGGCGGGAATGAGAACTCCGTAATTTTCGGGATGAATTTTGATCTTGACTTCGTCGTTGATGGCCGATACGGCTTGTCAAACTCGTCTTCGAGGTCTGGTTCTGGTGGTGGTCTTCTTTCATCTACATGATCTTTGCTTCTTCTTCCATGTTCTTCTTTATCTGGTGGTTCCTCGTACTCCAGACGCATTCTTACATCTTCAAAAGGATGTTCCTTTTGATTTAGCAAGGACAGGAGCTGGTCTCTGTTCTTGCTGACAAACTCCGGGGTAATCAGTCCGCTTGCTGGGTTTTCTGTCTCTGGCACGACACCGCCACCGGATAAGGGTGGTGTTGCCAGATGTTCATTCACCGTGGTGACAATGTTGTGATTGTCACGAGAAGGGGTTTTCTGACCTAAGTCCACAGCAAGTCGTTTTTGTGTTGCTAAGGTCCCACGGATGACGCCAAATGTTGCTACAAGGATCTTAACACAGAGATTAAGAACCGAGAGCAGTGCAAGATGAGGCTTTTTGCTTTGGCTCAGGATTGGGTTGTGAGGCTATGTGTTGTGTTGGTTTTGATTATCACTTTGGTTGTGCCTTACCCTTGGTATGACTCGGGTATTTATACTATGGCTCCTCTTGCCTTATGTTCTATTTGTGGTAGTCTGCCTTCATCAGTCCGGTCTCAATCTTCCTTTGACAGGAGATCTAACTCTCCCTGATGTAAAGGGTTTCTGTCTTAACATAACTCTTTTTTGTCACTTATAGTTGACTTTGACCTGACCTCTCAGTTGCTTGTCTTATATGTTTGTTGTTTATTGTGTTTCGTTTATACTCTTTGTAGCCACTTGGACTTCTTCTCTATCAGGCAAAACTTCTACACTTGTTGTTTTGCGAGATGTTGGTTTTTGCGTTTCGTAGGGTAATGTTGGAGCCTGAACCGCGGCTTGCCTATGCTCGGCCTTGGCCGCGGCTTGTGCTTTAGCCTAGCCGCGGCTTGCCCTTGCTCCCACTTCGTCCGCGACTCGTGTCTCAGCCCGGCCGCGGCTTCCCTTACCATGTGTGGCTTTTGTCGCGGCTTCCTTAGGTTGTTTCTTTCTCGATCGTGGTTTTCTCGACGTGTCTTTCCTGATGTTGATTCCGGGTTCATATTGGCACCCCTTCAGTAAAGAAATTTAAGATGAAAGACTTAAGTCCAACCAAACAGATATTTGGAACGAGCATGATCAAAACAAGGATGGTTCTATCCCACGATAAATACGCATGAATAGTGTTGAAAAAAATTCAAGATGAATAATGAGAAGACCAAGTCTTTAAATACACCATTAGGAAGTCATTTAAAGTCTACCAATAATTAGTCTCCTAAATATGAATAAGAAATAACAAAGATGGCTAAAATTCCATAAGCATTCGCGGGTTGGCAATCTCACATATGCTATGGTTTGCATCAGACCATATATTGCTCATGGTATTGGGATAGTTAGTTTATTGGGGTAGTTAGTTTATGTTAGATCCCAAAAGAAAACATTGGGAAGCAATTAAATGGGTATTCAGTTGAAAGGTACATAAAAAATGAGGTTATGTTCGAAAGAAAAGATGTAATTCTCAAAAGTTACATTGATGTTGATTTGGGTGTTGTGAAAGGAAATTTAAAAGCACTACAAAATATGTTTTTACTTTAATTCAGAAAAGACTAGTTTTATCAACAAAGGTTGAATACATGGTTGTTCTTGAAGCCTGTAAATAATTAGTATGGTTAAGGACTTTTGTTGAATAATTGAACAAACAACAATCAAATCACTCATTGTATTCTAACAATGAGTGTGCAACAAAATTTACCAAAAATCCAATCACTGTAAAACAAAACACATTAGGATGAGATATTATTTTGTTAGAAGATTCATCAATCATGAAACAATCAATTTGCCTTGTTCATCAACTCGTAACCTCTAATTAGAGTCACTCGGCTTGCCTAATTACAAGATTTTGTAGTTCCAAGTTGTAAGTTTGTAACCTCTAATTAGAGTCGTTAACTATTTGAAGATCCAATGTATGGTAACATATATAGATTCAACAAGCAGCAACAAACTAAATTTAGCCAAATTATAAGAAAAAGATGTTTTGGGTCATATGGACTTTAAAAAGCCTAGTGACTAGCAGAAATGGTTTCTGTTAGTGATTATAATCTGGATTACAAGAAAAAGAAGGTAAAGTGGGTGCATTACTGCATTAGCCCCTACACTTCCACACTTCCATTTTCACCACCATATTTACACTTTTGTCCTCCACAACCAAGTTAGACCCTAAAGTCAACCTTCACCACCATCAAACACCAGTTCATCCTCCTCAGGAATCTGCACCAAAAAGCAATGCATTATGTCAAGTATTTTTAGATTCATGAATGTAGTCACTCTCTTGTTTCCATGATGTTTTTCTGCATCACTGCTCCTTAATTCTACAAACTTTGACTCGACATGGTGCAAAAAAAGTCAAAATTAATAGCACAGGCTTAATCCACTAATTGCTTCTATAAAGGGTGATTTCTACCCATTTTTAAGAATATAACAATCTGGCTTATATTTATTGACATCTGGTAGAATGTGGGTGAAATGTGAAAAGGTTTAGGCCAACAAGAAAATCTATAAACAATTTATAAGTCAAACAGAGTACACTCAAGTATTTGCAAACTCCTAAATTCATTCATTTATTAAACAAGAAATTAGATCATTATTCTCTTTTTTTTAAGAAACTTTTGAATAACTCCAACTGATTTTGCTGGAATTGCGCAGAATAATTGAATTCTTAAACTTATAAAAAGTCAAGAAGAACATGCTTAGACTTATTTTTAACTAGTCCTTATTGTTGGAAATTAGGCACAACACTCAGCTGATAAAGTCCTTTTTGCATGATTAAGGATAGAAGTCCCTTAATTAAATAGAGAGGACCTTTTCATTGAGTTTTATAAGATCAGGGGTATAATCATACAAAATTGAAGTCCAACTTATGTGCAAATACATTGAAAGTTCATACGATTTATGACCCACCCCATCTTGACATGACTCAAAAATTTACCCGTTTTGACCCGTTAACCAACCCACCCAACCACCATTTTTTTCTGCCTATACTTGATTTCATGGGTGTATGACAACGACATACCACTGTTGATTCTTTCTGAATTCAGTAAGCACAGGATATATGTTCTCGAAGGCAGTATACGTCTCATCTCTGACCTGAAAAGTCAAAATATACGAGGACTAAAGTCAAAACCCAAAACTAACATTTGAAATCAAAAGCTTATAAGAGGTTAAAAAGTCGGCAAACCTTGGCTCCTGTAAGAACAATTTTCCCAGAAACGAAAATTAGGAGAACGATTTTTGGTTGTTTCATACGATATATAAGTCCCGGGAATAGTTCTGGTTCATACTGAATTAAGAAATAGAGATAAGAGTCAAACATAACAAATCAGAAAATTTAGCTAAGTTGGTAATATATCAAAATTATAGAGGAACAAGAGAGCAATTCAGGTTGTGTTTACTTGTGAATAGGTCAATTTAGGTTGTGTTTACTTGTGAATGGGTCAATTTAGGTTGTGTTTTTATGTCAAAAGTGTCAAATCCAAGAATTGCAAAATGCAGAAGGGGTCGAATGGGTTGAAAGTCATTGCATGACTATATTTATGGCATAGAACATTTTTGAAAATTGAGGAAAAAAGCATTTGCGGCAAAACCCAGCCTGTTTCAAACAAAACTTGTTTTGGCCCGTTACCCAACCCACCCAACATGTTCACCTTGCCACCTTTAATAGAAGACTAGAACTCACACTTGAAAAGGCACCATGAGAATAAGCAAGGCCTTCGAGTCTAATGGGAAATTTTACATCACATGAACCAACTATATTCTGAATCTTGAAATCCTACAAGATACCATAAAAAATTTAACTTGTGTTGCGATTCACATATGTTGTATATGAAGAACCCAATGATGGAACTTATGAGAGATGAGATATATGAATACGGTTACCTTAAATTTGGCTGGGAATCCAAGTTTCTGAATAATTCTGGCATACTGAAAAACCAACATTACACAGATGATGATAAGGACTAAATAAAAAAAGGAACTTTATGGAATCGTATGAAAAATAGCAGTTAATTTGATGAAATTTGGAGCTAGAATGACCAAAATGCCCATTGATGTTCATTTGGTGCCAAGAAGCATTAACCAAGAGAATAATCGTAAAAAGTTTCAAACTATGCACTAAGTCATGTGTTCAAATTTTTTTGAGTAAATATGACGAGAGTAATATAACAAATAAAAATTTATGCTCTTGAAGGACCTTGCGTGCTGCCAATTTGGATTGCTGTTCACTCTTGGCTCCTGTGCATACCTGCCGGCAAGGTAAAAGTTAGAGTGGAAATTGGTGGGTTGGTAGCAAGTCAACGCATGTCGGGTCAGGTCGGTTGAGTGGTTGACCGCCACAAAGTTTTCTTCCTTTACTTCAATTTTGTAACTAACTATTAATGCATAAATATGATTGAAACTTTACGATTAAAATGTTAATATACTTTCTTGAATAGAATTATTAAGAGCTTATAAGCATTTAAATCTTCACTTGGGTTCACTTTCATCAATTCAAATGCACTTGGGGTCACTTTTGAGTTTTGACCCATGTATCCCTAAGCTAGCCCACAATTATCTTCTAGACATTTTTATATATAAAAAATAGGGCGGATAAATTACAATTTATAACAACTGATCTCGTAAAACTTATAAGCTTTCACAATATTAGAACATACCACAACAAATGGTAAATAAATTTCTTAAGCCTTTAAACTGTCTAATCAATATTACATCTTGAAAGATGATGCGGCTCAATTCAATTATTAGGAAATCAGAAATTATGACAAAATCAACATAGTTAAATGGCAAAAAAAAAAAAAAAAAAAAAGTACTGCCAATTTAACTGGATTAATTTCATATAGAAAGTAAAAGAATGGTCCTTTTGCATAAAAGAAGCGAAAAATTAATAAGACTATTCATACAAAGTAGGGGTAATGAGGGAACTTGCCATTTTCCCAGAAGCAAAGATCAAGGCAGTAGTTTTTGGTTCTCTTATCCTCATGATTACAGCAGCAAAACGCTGAATAGCAATAAATATGTCAACAACCAAGATTTTCCAAATTGAAAAACAAATTAACAGTTTTAAAAGGAAGAGTTCTTATATAATGAATATTACTGCAAAACTCATACCTTTGGGTTATATTCTGCATTACGGGCTTGTAGGGCAATTGCTTTAAGGTCTAGCCTGCAATCAAGATTCACAGTAGAAACAATATTCCTACAAGTACCAAGATAACAAAATCTATACATATTAGAGAGTGAAAATTTATGTTGCAATATAGTAGAAGATATTCGTAAGTGTTAACTCGTCAAAAACCAGAGTAAATTCTTGCAGCATGTACACATTTTGAATTTTGAGGTCAAACTTCAGAAAATATCTTGAATCCAAATTTCAAGAATATTTATTAAATCTTGAAGCTAATCAATTATCCATATAAAAATTCTACGAATTGAGTGAATAGTATAAATCCTTCAATGTTGTAACAAATCCACAGGACAGTATGAATCACAATCATGACATGCTTAACCAATCCCAACCAAAATCACCGTGTATTGTTGACCATCCATTATAACTTGATTCTATGTAACAAAAAATCCTTCATATCTATATTTGTATTGCATCCATAAATTCTACACATAAATCCCAAACAAATAACAAAGGTAACAAACTTTGCATATAAATGTCTAGTACTCTAATTCAACAGCCATCACATATATGGAACATCACAACCATTCACCAGTAATATCCATGAATTTACAGTTCTATACCCAAACATGCTAAATTATCAACACATATATGAAACTGATTCGAAAAGATATGTTCTTTTATGATGATGGTATTAAAAGTCATAACAAAAACTACTTACTGAAGAGTAGGAACGATTCCAGATGGGTGCTTAGAGAGATCAACTGGTTGGCTACCCTCCAACACTTGATCTGCCATAAATCCTTTTTACTGTTTTATAAAAAACAAAAGTTAATAAATTGAAACACCCAGATACCAATAATCAAACAAACTATTCTCCTGACATTATTTCCACCCATTTACGGGGAATTTACAAACTTTTTGATACATATCCATGAAAATGATCCAGAAATTAGGGATTTCCCAAAAACTAAAAGCTATAATACCAACTGATCACTCGAGTTAACTGTTGACATAAATCACTACAATCAAACTTCGATTTATAAGAAAAGAAAGCCAAAAACCTGAAGAACAGTGTTGTAATTGACCTTCTAGGGTTCTTAAAATTATGGTTAATAATCGAAACACCCAGATAACAACAATTGATTAAAATATTCTCCAACATTCTTTTCCACCTTTTTACTGAAAAATTACAAACTTTTTTCACAAAGATCCACAAAACTAATCCATAAAACTAGGGTTCTTTCCAAAAACTAAAAGCTAAAAACCCCAACTAATCACTCGAATTGACATAAATCACCACAATCAAACTCCGATTCACAAGAAAGAAAACCCAAAATATTAACAAACAGTGTTGCAATCGACCTTCTATCGTGTCAAATCTCACGGTGTTTGCTCCGATTTACACCAAAAAGATGAATCAAGACTACAATAAGATCACAATCAATGCAAACCCACAACAGAAACTGAAGAAAAAGCGGTAAAATTTTGAAAAGGGAGATGTTTTATACGAACATGTGATCTTTTATAGGTGTCTGTGAAGGGAGATTTGAGGCAAAAGACTATGGGGGAAAGATCTAGAGGCGGTGAAGACTTTGTGTGTGGATGATATTTGCCTTTGGGGTTTGTGTGCATTTATAGGCTACCGAAAGTACCCTTGTTGTGGGTTGTTGATGGGTGTTGGATTGTGGGTATGATTGTAAATTGACTCTCTTTATAGTGGTATTTTTGTGGCCCATTATGTCATGGGCTAATTGGATTGATGATTATGAGTTGGGCTTATGGATGTTTACGTATTTGGATTACAGAATTTGGGCTTGTGATGCGGTAAGATGAATTTGGGCCGGTTCATGCTCTTTAGTCTTTACTTTAGAAATCATATTTAACTAAAGGGTGTTTGACAATATTTGAATGATTAAGTGCTGAACCAATAAGAGGTCTGAACCGTTAACTGTTGAACCATTAAGATGTATGAATCATTAAGAGTTAGTATATCGTTTAACTATTCAAAGGCAAATGTCTGACTAATTCAGATAAGAGGTCTTAACCATTCAACATTAGACTTCTTAACCATTCAATATTAGTATAATGCTTAACCATTCAGAGGCAAACATCTTAACCATTCAGGATTTCATTTATAGGTATAATGCTGCCCCCCTAAGTGTTTGGATTTCATTTATAGGTGGATCCAGGCCCAAAGTAGGTTGGGTTAAGCCCATAAAAATAACCTTTGTAAAGTATTTGGTAGTCAAATCCAAGTGTCATACCTCTCTCACCCTTTTAAGTCACATTTTATTTTTTTCAAATGAGGAATTTAAAAAAGATAAAACCAACAAATCATCAGAAAACAATTTAATATGACTTAATTGTATAACATATTGTGTATTATATTTTGATTCAATGTGCTTTTGGTTTTCTAAAACAGACTCGTCATTGGTAACATTTGCTATTCTCTTTTTCTGCTAGGCAACTTATACAAGTATTCGAAAAACCATCATGACTACCAATAAAAAAAATGATTTACAAGCTTTATTTTTTTAAAAACTAGTCTCACTATAAGTGTCAAATTTCACATGTTTAATTAATTTTATTATAATATATTTTTATCAAGAAAACTATGTTTTTTATTATTATATTTATTTTTATTTCTTTCATACATAATTAAAAGCAAAACCTAAATATTTCTTTTATAGAAAGTAGAAAAAATGTAAAAAGTAGATTTTCTTATATGTTTAGAAGATATTAAAATGAAAAAAATCTAAGTTGATTTGATGATAGAGTTGTGTTTTGTGTTTATAATAAAACATATGCCAACAAAAATTTGGCAACAAGTGTGAGGATAGATCGTTTCGTGTTTTGATTATGCATTATTACCCTACACCTCTTGCAAGAAATTGTTTTTCATTGCTTAAACTCATGGTTTTAATGTCATAAAGCAATAACTTTATCAGGGCTGCTCTCGGCCTGCACTCCACCGAATGCAATTGACATGTATAAAACATGCCCCAAACAAAATTGAATAATATGGAACAATGAAAAAATCTAGCTGCTCCAGTGAAGTTACTACTATTATCCTGCGATTTGTTCAATGTAAAGCTACCTATTTGATCACTGTCACAAACTTATTATTGATTATTGATTTGTTGCTTGCATCAATACTAAATTATATCTTTATACCTTGGACATGTAACAACTTGTTAACCACTTTAATTAGGACAACTTTAACCACATAAGATTACATTTAAAACTCAGTTAATCACCCACTAAATATAACCTGAAAAAGACCCATTTTCTTAGACATCATATGACCTATTCATAATTCGAAACTAGCATAGCTGGCCACATGTTCCCATAATTAATAAAGAAATAAGAAAAAAGATTGACTAGGTGATATCACCATCTTTGTCTCTTCTTATTAGTTACCATGCTTCATCTTTCCAATAAAATAGGAAGAAAATCACCAAAAATAACACTATTTTTCTGGATATTGCTTGGCTAACATACTTCTGGTCTATAGGCAATCATAATTGCTTTTTTTTTTTACAAATATGATGTGAGTTTGAATATTTAAAAGTGTAAGATGATTAGGTAATACTATAGATTGATGTTTGAATAATTTATAGGCTAATATCTATCAAAATATTTGTATAGTTATAAAATACGTGAATTTAGTTTACATATCATTATAAATAGTTTAAGACATATAAAACTTAACAGTGTATCTAGTGGTAATGTATTAATTTTAATTTCTCAAAGGTAGGTCGAGTCTGTAAATTCAAAAACCCTTCTTATGATACGTAAACATAAACTAAATGTTATATATTTGTTCGCGTATTGAAAGGGACAAAGCAATGACTACTTTCATGATTTGAATCATCGTATGAACACTTACATGATTTAAGAGTCTAAAAGCAAATATCTTTGGTTCTATCTTTAATCCATGTTACATTGTGCCATTAATAAATCATGTGTACCTAAACCTATATTTTTTTTTGAACACTCCTTGTATTTTATATTCAAACTTTTCTAGAAGTGATATGATGGTTGTGTTGGATTTTTTTTTCATATCTAAAAAAAAAGGGCGTACCTGATGCTGCAAAGAGCTCCCGCGTTTTCGCAGGGTCCAGGGAGGGTCCGTCCCATTTAAGGGAAGATGTACGCGGTCTTTCCCCACATTTTGTGGGGAGGCCGTTTCCACGGATCGAACCTGAGACCTTCGGTCCCTTAGGAACAGCTTTTACCGCTGCGCCAAGGCCCGCCCTCCTTTTTTTTTCACATCTAAAGTACTCCTATAATAAGTTACGTATCTAACTTGAATAGAGGGATACGTCTTACCATCAGGATGTTTTTTTAGAAACGGGACGTGTTGGATAACAAAAAAAAAAGCCAAGCGCGGGTTCAAACATGTCAATTTTAGTGTGCCTCCATGCACATGTAAATCAACACGAACATGGTATGTACAACATTTGATGCTTGATCCACTAGTCGATTTTTTCCATTATTGATCTAGATTGATTGATTATTCGTTCTTGTAAGTACAACTTTCGTTACATATAACACAAGTCCTATAGTGGCATCATTTTTTCTACCTTATAATACATGAAAGGTGGGTAAAATGGTAATTTCCACATATTTGTAAGACGCGCCTGTACATCTCCTTTGAAACCCTTGCATTCAATCATCGGATCTCTTCAAGCTCCTCCATTACTATACCCTCGCCTCTGTTACTTTCCCTTCCTGCTTCACATCACTGGTCGAAGAAGATAGGAAGACCTTCATTCAATCTCCTCCATTACCCTCGTCGACCTTTTACACCTTCCCAATCGATGGTTTATATATCTAACTTTCTATAAATTCTCTTTTTTCATCAACTTATACTCACACATCGAACAACCAGTGGCATCTACAAGTTTCGTGAAGCTATTTCACCGTGGATCGGTCACCAATCCTTCAATCAACATCCGGGATCTTCCTTCTCCGTCGATGTAACTGCAGTCTGGCGTCCGAATTTGGGTAACCGTTTCATTTCATCTGTGTATTCATGTTTGGTGTTATGTTCTCCCCCAATTTATACTCACACATCGAATAACCACTGGCATCTACAAGTTTCGTGAAGCTATTTCACCGTGGATCGATCACCAATCCTTCAATCAACATCCGGATCTTCCTTCTCTGTCGATGTAACTGCAGTCTGGCGTCCGAATTCGGGTAACCGTTTCACTTCATCTGTGTATTCATGTTTGGTGTTATGTTCTCCCCTTATATGTGTGTTATTTTTTCCCCAAACCAAGTAACCACAACAATATCCTTGCCCTCTGCTGTGATCTATGGTTCACAGATACTATTTTTTCTCATTTATTGAATTTGTAACCATACTATGTTTGAATTTCTTGAATTGGTAGCCAGAGTAGGTAATTAGTCTGTTAATAGTTGCAATTGAGGTCCTCGCTTTCGAAATTTTAAACCTTGTTTTCTTGATTTCGTATCATTACTACCTGATTGGGTCACTGATAGTTGAAATTCAGCTATGTGCTTGATCAGCTTTCCATCCATTTAGGGTTGTGTACACAAGGTGAGTTTCTCCTTCTGTTAATGTTTTCATGGTGTTGAAACTGAGAATTTGGGTTTAAAGGGAGAGGGGTTGTTTTTATGCTGCTAATGTTCTTTTTTTCCTATTCTTTTGGACTGTTAAAATGAAATATGGATTTGAATCAGTATTATTTCACTCTTATGAGGTATATCAAAAATTGCATGGAAAAAGAAACAGTATGTTAGCTTCATTCATAATGAAATGCATGACAAAATACAGCAAGGTAGATTACTAAATGTAATTTAATATTGATCCATCCTTTTCATCGTCTTGTGCTTTTAGCAAGTTATTGATTCTTTTATTTACTCGATTCATGGCGTGTTAGTTTGGTTGTTTGGTTGACGAGTAGCAGGGATATATTGTCTTGATGGGTAGTGTATTTAAATTTTTAACAGAAGTTAAGTATGTTTATAGTTTATTTTAGCTTTTTGTTGTTTTCTAACTTTTCAGTTAAGTGGAAGTTTGTTGTTAGATTTAGGGAGCAACTTTGGACGACTATCTATTTACTTGTATAGTCATGCAGGTATTCTTTTATTCTAATTTTGCCGATATTACAATTATGATATTTCAGTTTAGACCTACTAGCTATAGAAAAGAAAGCAATCTTGGTAACAATATGAAATTTATGAAGTCAAATAATGCTCACTTAGTACAGTTAAGAGGATATGTAGTTTTGTGGTTTTGAATTAAATCATTAATTTATAGACATATTGGTTATGAAATAGCTATTTGCAAGCAAAAGTGATTTTTCATGACTTTAATACCATTGTTGTCATCTTTGGGGATCGGAGAAAGACCACGATGTTGGTCCAAAGCATTTTATTTTTATAGGTCATATTGGTTATGAAACAGCTATTGCAAAAGACATTTAGGACTCAATCTATTGGGTTAGTGATTTTAGTAGTATATAAAGCTCAATTACAAAAAAGAGCACGTTTATTATTTCATTAGTTTCAGATTATTGATCATATACTCACAAGTGCGTGTTGATTTTGTTGCATTAATGCATCTTTACTTGGTGTTTTTACATTGAATGAATGTTAAGTTAATAAGAAATCATATAATGCTAGCAATGTCAAGTTATTTTCAAGGTACATATTGACCACCTTCCAAAATTTGATTTAGAAATAAATTTATTGCTTTT
The DNA here is from genome assembly GCA_024085815.1 of Flaveria linearis. Taxonomy (NCBI): domain Eukaryota; kingdom Viridiplantae; phylum Streptophyta; class Magnoliopsida; order Asterales; family Asteraceae; genus Flaveria; species Flaveria linearis. The sequence goes on from CM044001.1 coordinate 2,629,327, forward strand.
TCCCTAGGGTGTCCTTCTCTATGCACCTTTTAGTACTGGCAAGCTTTGCTGGCTGGAGCAGTTGGTTTAGATACGGTAATCTTCCTAAGAAACTTTTAGAAGCTGGGAATTGTGGTTGTTGTTTAGCTTGACTCATGTATGGCCCTCGAGTTGCATGAATTGATAACCGATGATCTATGAGTTTAAATAGCTTTAGATGCAGTTAGGGGATTAAAATATCTCCAAGATGGAGTAAGCTCAAATATGTATTTTTTAAGAGTACTTCCATTTTAGGATATTCTTTGAAACCATCAAATTTATTCATGTTTCTTGTAATTTCAGGTTGTTCCTCCGGTGATATGGTCATAATCAAGTACATCAAATCTTCTAACATCCTGTTGGGTCAAGCATTGGGAGCTAGGTTAGTTTTTAGTATCTTCAACTAATTTAGAAATTTATTTAGCTCCATTTGGGTATTGAATTTTTTTATTGATGTCTACCTAATTTTAATTTAGATATCATACTTGTTTCAAGTTATTCAGAATCTATTAGAAAAGTGATTCCATGTATGGCCCTCGAGTTGCATGAATTGATAATCTGCGATCTATGAGTTCAAATAGCTTTCGATGCAATTAAGGGATTGAAATATCTCCATGATGGAGTAAGCTCAAATATGTAATTTTAAGAGTACTTCCATTTTGGCGTATTTCTTTGAAACCACCAAATTTATTCATTGTTTTCTTGTAATTTCAGGTTGTTCCTCGGGTGATATGGTCATAATCAAGGACATCAAATCTTCTAACATTCTGTTGGGTCAAACATTAGGAGTTAGGTTAGTTTTTAGTATCTTAAACTAATGTAGAAATTGATTTAGCTCCCTTTGGGCATTGATTTTTTTTTTATGTCTACCCAATTTTAATTTTAGATATCATACTTGTTTCAAGCTATTCAAAATATATTAGAAAAGTGATTGATCTTTATTTTAAAGAATTTGCAGTTTGATAATTATAAAATAATCACAATGCATTTTGCACCCAAGAATAATTCATTTTCGTTGTGGATTACATACAAAAGCTTTTAACATCTTTCTACCTATTGGGAACTAACAAAAAGCTTTTGCTATCTTTTCATTTCCTCTAACCCCCATGTCACTATATCACAGCTTCATGTATCATTAAAATTTCCAAGTTGTTTTTCATATGTCAAAGTTGATGTTGTAATTATATTCCATTCCATTTATTCATAGCCTCAACCTCCAGTTTTGGATACTTTGTATTTTAATGATTTCATTTATGATATGTTTTAAAAGTTCTTGAATGATATTTTCTACTTTTGAATAATGCTACCATTTGATACTTAGTTTCATTTTGACTTTATATGCTATATTTAAATTTTATCAATTAAACTTATTCTTGCTACCATTGTAAAATTTTTCTTGCTTTCTCCTCTTCTTAGTTGCTTTTCACGTGTATAAAGAAATTATTAAAATATTTTTGAGTATTATGTAGAATTGTGATATAAATATCTTGATATCTTTAACCTTTTCATATTATTAAATAATATATTTATAATGTTCATTAAATATATGAAAGAGACAAGGACAACAATATATGATCTACTAATAATAGTTTATTTTGGACGGCTTTTATTGTGTCTAATCTCTAGACAATTTGATCTCTTTAAGATAAAACACAACCTAAATTGAATTTTTCATAAATTGTTGTTGCCGCAACATCGTGCGGGTTTCCAGCTAGTTGTTATTGATATGTCAAAAACGATTTACCTTTGAGTGGAAAAATTGAATGACTAGTACTTATTTCCACTTATGTTAAAGGCGATGCTATTTTACTAATTTATAATAACACTAGCAATAGAAAACCCGTGTAATACACGGGTTGAATAAATAAAATATTAATATAATAAAATTTATGAAAAATAAAATAATATTTCAAAATATGATATGACTGAAACTGCGTATGAGTAAGTACTATAAGTAATAACACAGTGATATTAACATTTTTTAACTTTGTTTTATTTTTTTTTAAAATAACATTTTGTTATAAAACAAACTGTATAAAAATATCATTTCTTTAAATATTGCATTATCATAACTCCTAACTTAAATTATTTTTGGTTTTAAATAATTTACGTTTAAAAACACTAATTTTATAATATATCATATTTTAAAAAAAATTTGATATTTTAGAAAAAAATATTATTTGTAAACATTTGTTTATTTAGAAATAAAATTAATAGAAAATATTTTTCTTAATTTATAAAAATATTTTAATCTAAAAAATATTAAATAATATTATTAGTAGTTAAGGTAATTATTTAATAGGAGAGGGAGGCGGGAAAATTTTGATTAGGAAAATTGTGGTGATGACACATGTCATACCAAATTACTCTTTTATTATAATAGGTAGATAGGTAGATATGGATGTGGATTTTATTGCTTATAAACATGTTATCATATGCATTCAACGGCAAGTATTTTAAGAAGTACATTCAAAGTTACTATTTTAAAGTAATATTCCTAATCGCTTGTGTGAAATTAGTCTTCAACTTACCAACTATACGTCTACTTCATTTCCAGTTTTAGAGAAAAAGAATAGCATATTTTAATACGTTTTTTGATGGCATTTATTGTGTTTCAAACTAATAAACAACCAGCTTATTGTTGGTTATATTGGTATAAGGGTGGGGTGCGCACACCATACATATCACATCACACCACATCACAGCATACCACACCACATCATATATCGAGTAATAATATTTTAACATTTCATACCACACCACACTTTAAGTAACTTAGAAATACTTTATCATAGGTACAAACGAGTTCATATTAGAGTTTGGGTTTGACTCGCTGACAAATGGGAATGAAATGAACTTTTAAATGTCATGTTACGTGCTTTTTTGTGATAGTAGAGTCGGTATGTTAATCTATTCAAATTCATATCAATAGCGATTAAAAAACTTTTTGTCAAAATTATTAGAAGTCATTTTTTATGTCGTCTAGAATTAAGTGTCAAAACATATTACATCAGAAAAAACACTCAATAAATACCCTTGGTTCCGCACATATCTTATATCGATAACATTTACAAGTATAATATGTAATAAGGTGTGATTGTTGTGTTTATTATTTGTCAAAAACACATAATCCATTCATCTTTATAGCAGAATATACAAAAAATCCTAACTCAAATACTATACAGTTCTTTTAAGAAATCGGAAAAGAACTTCTGACAACATAAATCAAACTATTAGATCATCAACACAATGACCTAAAAATACACCAAGAACACTCGACTAACACTCAAGAACTCAACAATGAGTCAAATGTGAAAAACCCTAACTGGGAAGGAGATGAATTGAGACTAACAAGACAAGATGAAGAAAAACATACTAAAAAGATCGTTGAATAATACTGCATAGATGATCAATATAGTGACCAGAGAATCATTTTGCTCATGAACATCATAACCTATCAAGAACATTGAGGTGAATAGGTGATGGTCTCCAAATTTTATAGTATGAGCATATATTCACAGGTGAATAGGTGATGGTCTTCAAATTTTATAGTATGAGCATATATTCACATGAAGGAAGCCCAGGTTATGTACAGCAGCAGCCCAAGTGCAAAGCCCATCACCACATTAGCCCACGAGCAATCCAGTAATCCAACTCAAATTCATCCATTTACATGAAAAAACCAAAGTACACATTAGAGACAATACTACCAATATGTTTGTTATTGAATTGAACTGTATATATATTTCAACACTCCCCCTCAATTCAATTGGCAAACACATTTAATCATAACCAAACTTTTTACATGAAAAAAATGTATTTACTTTTTTATCACAACAGCACCAAAACAACTCCATTGATTTTAATTGAGAACAACAAATTTTCTAAAATTGACCTTCTATTGTTCTTTATCCCCAAATCTTTACATTCTTGAAGACACATTTGACGGTTTCAATTTTAAATGGTTAAAAAGACAAAAATAAACAATATCAAAGACCTAAAGAATGCATAGAAACAAGAATACAAAGCACAAAGAGACTCAACAGATAAAAGCTAAACATCATAAATTGTAAATCCAATTCATAAGGTATGAGAACAAATGAAATTATGGCGAGCTAAAAAAACAACTTTATACATGAAGTTATGAACATATATGCTAACTTTTATTCTTGTCAAGAAAATACCAATATCCACATATAAAGACACCAAAAAACACAAAGTTCAGTTTTAAGACAACAATTAATTCCAAAGTATTCAAGCAAATCCACGAATAATTAGAGATTTAAGAATTCATTCAAAAACATTTAACAAATAACCTAAATTGTTTGAAGCTTAAAGCACAAACGCATAGGAAAACCAGAAAAAAATTTTGCTTTACCAAAATGAACCATTCTGACAAAAAACACACTAAGGAATTTTTTTTCCCATTTATGCTTTCATCTTTCTTAATAATAGAAATTTAGTGTTTTACGATAATTTTTTCAATTTATAGCTAAATTTATTAGAATTTATTTAAGGAACAAACCCTTTTATCACTCTGTTTTATTAAGAATTCAACAAGACTTTGTGACCACTTTAGAACACTATGAACAACCATTTACCAAAAACAACAACAAAATTTTAGACCTAGACATAACAACGACACTTTGACTTTACTAGAACACAATACAAATAGTGGCAGACAGAATGGAGATGCAGACAGAATGGAGACGCGGACAAAAAAACACAGAAGACACAAACAACAACAATCAAGATAATTTTTATCAACATGCGAAAATGAAACAGAAATTACAGCTTGTATTAGTATTAATACTTACATAACCCGTAATTCATATAGAAAATCAATTTGTAAGGAAGAACATGATCAAGATATAACACAAGCTATAAAATCTTTCAATAATAACTATTCCACATATTTATCGTATCCACATTTTTAAAGAAATCACATCATTCAACATTATTAGAATCATATCTAATTAAACAACCTGAAACACAATTCACATTAACAATAACCACTCAATTCATCAAGCGACCAGAAACTACACGAAGAGTCATAAGACTCTATAAGACTCAGACTAACAACTGAAGCAAAAGAGAAAGATTGATGTCATTGAAAAGAACTTAAAACTAAAAAACTTTTACAATAACACGAATCTACATGAAGAAATTATCATGCAAGACCAAATCAAATCATAAAGTTTAGATTCAACAATGATAAAGAATAAACTCAAATAATGCCACAAGATACATTATGAATAAGATTTGAGAGACATTAATGTGAACACAAGAGTAGATACACACCAGAATGATGTTCATATTTCATCATATTTGTAAATTGATGAATAAAATTTGGTCTTGTATGCACAAACTACAAAACAATTATTTGATTATAGAAGACATGAATAACAAGATTTAAGAGAAACTCCACTCAATACATGAAGACAAGACTAAAAAATCTTAATCAAATAATGAATTTTAGATTCATTATTGACAAAGAATAATTGCAAAAGTACCACAAGCCATACCATAACTCGTAGTAAACACTACACCAGAGAACAATCATACGCATTTCAAACTATCATGAAATTATATGATTGTTTAACAAATATCAGACACAAATCTGATGAGGCAAAAGTCACAAGACTTAAGAGAAAGACATGTCATAAGACATATACCAACTTTCTGTAACACCACAGAAAACAAAGAAATCAGAAGCATATCTGATTAAGACAGAAGGAATCATATGATTCACTAAGATTATCAGAAACATATCTGATAAGAAAGATAAAGCCACACAGCTTTTAAGAGCTATCTGATTAAGACAGAAGGAATCATATGATTCACTAAGATTATCAGAAACATATCTGATAAGAAAGATAAAGCCACACAGTTTTTAAGAGCTCAGATTTACATCTGAAGATAAGAATTATGAAGAACATAAAGACTAATTTTGACTTTAGTCAAAAAACTTTTACAACTTCACATATAAGAATTATGAAGAACATAAAGACTAATTTTGACTTTAGTCAAAAAACTTTTACAACTTCATATATAAGACAGAATCATAAGATTCAAGAGAAAAATCTGATAAAAAGAATCATACAATACAGAATAAGATTTGAGAAGAGTAATATCTTTTAGATTATTACTACTAGCAACCTTAGAAAAAATATGATTCATAAAAGGAAAGAACAGGATTTGTGAGAATAGTAATATCTTTGTGATTATTACTACTATTAACCTTGATTTAAGAACCAATAAGACATCGAATCCAAGATTGAACAATAACCCATAGCACGCTCAACTGATTTAAAGATTGATAACCATAAAACCTTTAATAACCAAACCATCTCCTTTTTTGGAAAAATTCCAAAAACAGACAAAATGTATAGAATAAGATTGAATCATATATGACATTTCCCCCACTCAATCTTATTCTAGAGACAAGAATATAGACAAGAAACAGATTAGGAACAGTTTTGTTTTCCAATACCAGAATTAGATCATTAAGCAATTTATCTTCCATTTCTTAAAAAACACTGATTTATTTAAGGCATCAACAATCTGAGCAACTTGTGTTTATAGAAAATTCAAGAAAAATTCAACATGCGTTTCTTAATACATAATTTTCAAGAAAAATTCAACATGCATTTCTTAATACATGGAATCTTTACACAAATCATACCCAAATTTTAAACTTATGAGCAGTGAGCTCAATAATGACAGGTCATATAAAAATTGGCTACCTATTAACCATTTTGCATATGTGAATTGTCATTTATGAACTATATATCAATACTCAGGTAGTGAATAAAAAACACACACAAAAGATATGCAATAAACCAATATACAAGAGCTCATAAAAAATAGAATAAAGCACAATACAAGATAACAGATTTCATGCAACATATAGACTGCAACAATCAATAGTGTTGTGGCTCTCCACGTATGCACACGGTCAGGTAATGTTTCTTCCTGATAATTCACCAATACCGGTACTCCTAAACTGATCAAATAATTCCTAACAAGAGATAACTCGTTTGACAAGTAATATAATTACAGAAAGGTGAACTTACATATCTAAGCAGCCAATAATGCAGGAGCATCATGCTCGAAGAGAAGCAACCCACCAAAGTTTATAGCAACAATCCATATATTTAGTTGTTTGATGAAAAGAGACACCCTCATCCTCATTTGAAGTTTCCTGTTCCAGAGCAGAAATTGCAGGACTAATAAGTTCATCACCCCATTGGCACCGTCAATGATTCCAGTCTCAAACGACCCTTATGCCATCGTTTTGTGAAATAGAATTGGTACGAGACCGGTGGTGGTGAATTATAAAGATCGCCAACGCTGACGAAGACATAGAGAAGTTAGAAAAGGTGAGCAAGAATAGAGGGTATCGGCATAGATTATGGATAATTGAGAGAAGTGAGAGGTTATCAACTGAACATGTAGATGTCGATTGGAGAGAAAAAATAACACAAAAAATGATAATTTTGAAAGTCAGTTTTCTAACATCATCGAAACTTGATCGACCTTGACCGCTTTTTCAGATCTTGAGTTTTAATCTCAAACCCTAGAAATTTGACACTTCCAGCCGATCATGAAAGAGAAATCAACTTCGATCCTTCGACTTCAATCAAGCCAAATAAACGAGGGAATCAAGAGCCCAAATAGATCAAGAATCTGACCAGAAGCCTCGTGTGTAATCAAAGAGAATCTGAGACACGTATGAATCCAAATCACAGATTAAGATCAAGATAATGAGAACTCCAATCGTTCCCAATCAAGAACTTAGCAGGTTGGATGAAACCATTCTTGACAGCGGAAGACTTTAACAGTACAAACTTTAGAGTGATAGTTACCCAGAACCAACAAAGCAATAGAGAAGACAACTGATCAAGAGCCTCACAGCTCTGATACCATGTCAAAAACACATAATCCATTCATCTTTATAGCAGAATATACAAAAAATCCTAACTCAAATACTATACAGTTCTTTTAAGAAATCGGAAAAGAACTTCTGACAACATAAATCAAACTATTAGATCATCAACACAATGACCTAAAAATACACCAAGAACACTCAACTAACACTCAAGAACTCAACAATGAGTCAAATGTGAAAAACCCTAACTGGGAAGGAGATGAATTGAGACTAACAAGACAAGATGAAGAAAAACATAATAAAAAGATCGTTGAATAATACTGCATAGATGATCAATATAGTGACCAGAGAATCATTTTGCTGATGAACATCATAACCTATCAAGAACATTGAGGTGAATAGGTGATGGTCTACAAATTTTATAGTATGAGCATATATTCACAGGTGAATAGGTGATGGTCTCCAAATTTTATAGTATGAGCATATATTCACATGAAGGAAGCCCAGGTTATGTACAGCAGCAGCCCAAGTGCAAAGCCCATCACCACATTAGCCCACGAGCAATCCAGTAATCCAACTCAAATTCATCCATTTACATGAAAAAACCAAAGTACACATTAGAGACAATACTACCAATATGTTTGTTATTGAATTGAACTGTATATATATTTCAACAATATTTAAACAATATCGTGTCAAATGCCACGTTAAAAGTAGCCAACGTCAGAAATTCGGTAATTAACAAGACATTATATATTGTACATTTATAAAAATTTTACATATTGGATTTTTATTTTATATATTTTCTCTAAGTGAAGAAGAAAAGAATCTTATGATTCTTAAAAGATTCCCTGGCTCTTTATGTTTCCTGCACGTGCTATTTGCCTTAAAATCTTGAATACAAAGTTATTGTTATAGTTACGTCATACAAAGAGAAATTGGAGGTAGTAAATGATGAGATTATTCTATAAAGTGTATTTTTTTCACAAAGTATGAGAAGACATAATGAGACTAAAAATTCATAAAAAAATTTATATCTCACAATCTAAATCAAAATAATAAAAAAACACTTCGGAGTCTTTGTTCATCTCGTTGTCCTCTTTCAAAACAAATAAATAAATAAATAAATAATTTTTTTTATTGTGTCATTATATGACACAGTGACGTCATTGTGTCTTTTATATTGACACAATGACGTCATTGTGTCTTTCATAATGACACAATGAAGTTGTTGTGTCTTTCATAAATGACACCATAACACAACAATATCCTTGCCCTCTGCTGTGATCTATGGTTCACAGATACTATTTTTTCTCATTTATTGAATCTGTAACCATACTATGTTTGAATTTCTTGAATTGGTAGCCAGAGTAGGTAATTAGTCTGTTAATAGTTGCAATTGAGGTCCTCGCTTTCGAAATTTTAAACCTTGTTTTCTTGATTTCGTATCATTACTACCTGATTGGGTCACTGATAGTTGAAATTCAGCTATGTGCTTGATCAGCTTTCCATCCATTTAGGGTTGTGTACACAAGGTGAGTTTCTCCTTCTGTTAATGTTTTCATGGTGTTGAAACTGAGAATTTGGGTTTAAAGGGAGAGGGGTTGTTTTTATGCTGCTAATGTTCTTTTTTTCCTATTCTTTTGGACTGTTAAAATGAAATATGGATTTGAAATCAGTATTATTTCACTCTTATGGGGTATATCAAAAATTGCATGGAAAAAGAAACAGTATGTTAGCTTCATTCATAATGAAATGCATGACAAAATACAGCAAGGTAGATTACTAAATGTAATTTAATATTGATCCATCCTTTTCATCGTCTTGTGCTTTTAGCAAGTTATTGATTCTTTTATTTACTCGATTCATGGCGTGTTAGTTTGGTTGTTTGGTTGACGAGTAGCAGGGATATATTGTCTTGATGGGTAGTGTATTTAAATTTCTAACAGAAGTTAAGTATGTTTATAGTTTATTTTAGCTTTTTGTTGTTTTCTAACTTTTCAGTTAAGTGGAAGTTTGTTGTTAGATTTAGGGAGCAACTTTGGACGACTATCTATTTACTTGTGTAGTCATGCAGGTATTCTTTTATTCTAATTTTGCCCATATTACAATTATGATATTTCAGTTTAGACCTACTAGCTATAGAAAAGAAAGCAATCTTGGTAACAATATGAAATTTATGAAGTCAAATAATGCTCACTTAGTACAGTTAAGAGGATATGTAGTTTTGTGGTTTTGAATTAAATCATTAATTTATAGACATATTGGTTATGAAATAGCTATTTGCAAGCAAAAGTGATTTTTCATGACTTTAATACCATTGTTGTCATCTTTGGGGATCGGAGAAAGACCACGATGTTGGTCCAAAGCATTTTATTTTTATAGGTCATATTGGTTATGAAACAGCTATTGCAAAAGACATTTAGGACTCAATCTATTGGGTTAGTGATTTTAGTAGTATATAAAGCTCAATTACAAAAAAGAGCACGTTTATTATTTCATTAGTTTCAGATTATTGATCATATACTCACAAGTGCGTGTTGATTTTGTTGCATTAATGTCTCTTTACTTGGTGTTTTTACATTGAATGAATGTTAAGTTAATAAGAAATCATATAATGCTAGCAATGTCAAGTTATTTTCAAGGTATATATTGACCACCTTCTAAAATTTGATTTAGAAATAAATTTATTATTTTTTCCCTAGGGTGTCCTTCTCTATGCACCTTTTAGTACTGGCAAGCTTTGCTAGCTGGAGCAGTTGGTTTAGATACGGTAATCTTCCTAAGAAACTATTAGAAGCTGGGAATTGTGGTTGTTGTTTAGCTTGACTCATGTATGGCCCTCGAGTTGCATGAATTGATAACCGATGATCTATGAGTTTAAATAGCTTTAGATGCAGTTAGGGGATTAAAATATCTCCAAGATGGAGTAAGCTCAAATATGTATTTTTTAAGAGTACTTCCATTTTGGGATATTCTTTGAAACCATCAAATTTATTCATGTTTCTTGTAATTTCAGGTTGTTCCTCCGGTGATATGGTCATAATCAAGTACATCAAATCTTCTAACATCCTGTTGGGTCAAGCATTGGGAGCTAGGTTAGTTTTTAGTATCTTCAACTAATTTAGAAATTTATTTAGCTCCATTTGGGTATTGAATTTTTTTATTGATGTCTACCTAATTTTAATTTAGATATCATACTTGTTTCAAGTTATTCAGAATCTATTAGAAAAGTGATTCCATGTATGGCCCTCGAGTTGCATGAATTGATAATCTGCGATCTATGAGTTCAAATAGCTTTCGATGCAATTAAGGGATTGAAATATCTCCATGATGGAGTAAGCACAAATATGTAATTTTAAGAGTACTTCTATTTTGGCGTATTTCTTTGAAACCACCAAAATTATTCATTGTTTTCTTGTAATTTCAGGTTGTTCCTCGGGTGATATGGTCATAATCAAGGACATCAAATCTTCTAACATTCTGTTGGGTCAAACATTAGGAGCTAGGTTAGTTTTTAGTATCTTAAACTAATGTAGAAATTGATTTAGCTCCCTTTGGGCATTGATTTTTTTTTATGTCTACCCAATTTTAATTTTAGATATCATGCTTGTTTCAAGCTATTCAAAATATATTAGAAAAGTGATTGATCTTTATTTTAAAGAATTTGCAGTTTGATAATTATAAAATAATCACAATGCATTTTGCACCCAAGAATAATTCATTTTCGTTGTGGATTACATACAAAAGCTTTTAACATCTTTCTACCTATTGGGAACTAACAAAAAGCTTTTGCTATCTTTTCATTTCCTCTAACCCCCATGTCACTATATCACAGCTTCATGTATCATTAAAATTTCCAAGTTGTTTTTCATATGTCAAAGTTGATGTTGTAATTATATTCCATTCCATTTATTCATAGCCTCAACCTCCAGTTTTGGATACTTTGTATTTTAATGATTTTATTTATGATATGTTTTAAAAGTTCTTGAATGATATTTTCTACTTTTGAATAATGCTACCATTTGATACTTAGTTTCATTTTGACTTTATATGCTATATTTAAATTTTATCAATTAAACTTATTCTTGCTATCATTGTAAAATTTCTCTTGCTTTCTCCTCTTCTTAGTTGCTTTTCACGTGTATAAAGAAATTATTAAAATATTTTTGAGTATTATGTAGAATTGTGATATAAATATCTTGATATCTTTAACCTTTTCATATTATTAAATAATATATTTATAATGTTCATTAAATATATGAAAGAGACAAGGACAACAATATATGATCTACTAATAATAGTTTATTTTGGACGGCTTTTATTTTGTCTAATCTCTAGACAATTTGATCTCTTTAAGATAAAACACAACCTAAATTGAATTTTTCACAAATTGTTGTTGCCGCAATATCGTGCGGGTTTCCAGCTAGTTGTTATTGATATGTCAAAAACGATTTACCTTTGAGTGGAAAAATTGAATGACTAGTACTTATTTCCACTTATGTTAAAGGCGATGCTATTTTACTAATTTATAATAACACTAGCAATAGAAAATCCGTGTAATACACGGGTTGAATAAATAAAATATTAATATAATAAAATTTATGAAAAATAAAATGATATTTCAAAATATGATATGACTGAAACTACGTATGAGTAAGTACTATAAGTAATAACACAGTGATATTAACATTTTTTAACTTTGTTTTATTTTTTTTAAAATAACATTTTGTTGTAAAACAAACTGTATAAAAATATCATTTCTTTAAATATTGCATTATCATAACTCCTAACTTAAATTATTTTTGGTTTTAAATAATTCACGTTTAAAAACACTAATTTTATAATATATCATATTTTTAAAAAAATTTGATATTTTAGAAAAAATATTATTTGTAAACATTTGTTTATTTAGAAATAAAATTAATAAAAAATATTTTTCTTAATTTATAAAAATATTTTAATCTAAAAAATATTAAATAATATTATTAGTAGTTAAGGTAATTATTTAATAGGAGAGGGAGGCGGGAAAATTTTGATTAGAAAAATTGTGGTGATGACACATGTCATACCAAATTACTCTTTTATTATAATAGGTAGATAGGTAGATATGGATGTGGATTTTATTGCTTATAAACATGTTATCATATGCATTCAACGGCAAGTATTTTAAGAAGTACATTTAAAGTTACTATTTTAAAGTAATATTCCTAATCGCTTGTGTGAAATTAGTCTTCAACTTACCAACTATACGTCTACTTCATTTCCAGTTTTAGAGAAAAAGAATAGCATATTTTAATACGTTTTTTGATGGCATTTATTGTGTTTCAAACTAATAAACAACCAGCTTATTGTTGGTTATATTGGTATAAGGGTGGGGTGCGCACACCATACAAATCACATCACACAACATCACAGCATATCACACCACATCATACATCCAGTAATAATATTTTAGCATTTCATACCACACCACACTTTACGTAACTTAGAAATACTTTAGGAAACTCACTTGAACTCGTGCACAAGACGACTACTTTAGAAGACATATTAGAGTTTGGGTTTGACTCGCTGACAAATGGGAATGAAATGAACTTTTAAATGTCATGTTACGTGCTTTTTTGTGATAGTAGAGTCGGTATGTTAATCTATACAAATTCATATCAATAGCGATTAAAAAACTTTTTGTCAAAATTATTAGAAGTCATCAGAAAAAACATATTACATCAGAAAAAACACTCAATAAATACCTTTGGTTCCGCACATATCTTATATAGATAACATTTACAAGTATAATATGTTATAAGGTGTGATTGTTGTGTTTATTATTTAAACAATATCGTGTCAAATGCCACGTTAAAAGTAGCCAACGTCAGAAATTCGGTATTTAACAAGACATTATATATTGTACATTTATAAAAATTTTACATATTGGATTTTTATTTTATATATTTTCTCTAAATGAAGAAGAAAAGAATCTTATGATTCTTAAAAGATTCCCTGGCTCTTTTATGTTTCCTGCACGTGCTATTTGCCTTAAAATCTTGAATACAAAGTTATTGTTATAGTTACGTCATACAAAGAGAAATTGGATGTAGTAAATGATGAGATTATTCTACAAAGTGTATTTTTTTTATAAAGTATGAGAAGACATAATGAGGCTAAAAAATTCATAAAAAAAATTTATATCTCACAATCTAAATCAAAATAAAAAAACACTTCGGAGTCTTTGTTCATCTCGTTGTCCTCTTTCAAAAAAATAAATAAATAAATAAATAATTTTTTTTATTGTGTCATTATATGACACAGTGACGTCATTGTGTCTTTTATATTGACACAATGACGTCATTGTGTCTTTCATAATGACACAATGAAGTTGTGTTTTTCATAAATGACATAATAAAAAAACGTTAATTTTTTTATTTTTTTTTTATTTTTTCGTTTATTTTTTTCCTTATTGAGGACGATTAGGGGAACAAAAGCTCCGAATTAGTTTTTTGAAATTCGATTTTGATTGTGAGATATAATTTTTTGTGTATTTTTTTGACTCGTTGTGTCTTTTTTTGACTCATTGTGTCTTTTTTTGACTCATTGTGTCTTCTCACACTTTGTAGCAAAAATACACTTTGTATTTGAACTTTTCTCTGTAGTAAAATTATGTTTTTTTATTTACAAATTAATTTGAGAGAATATATTAAAGAATAATTCATTTGGTTGTATTAGGAGAGGGCTGGTTTGGTAAATCTATTTTGTATCTTTTACTTTTGCATTATTTTTCAAATAAAAATAATAAAAACTACATTCTCAATGTTTAACAAAAACAGGTTTCAGTTTAATTGTAAAAATCACATTATATAACATAAAAAGAGTTTAAAAAACACAAATATTCGTGTTAACAACACTACAGCTTTCGATATGGCATGATTGTTTACGGTTGATATAAACCAATCAAGATGGATCAAATTAAATACATATGTTATGATTACTGGCATTTGGCATTTGATCTTGAAAGAAAACGATTCTTAGGTCAAGTTTAATACAACGAAATGAAAGAATAAACTGCACATCTACCAAATTGTCTAACATGTGTTCATTTGTAAGTAAACTTATGTGGTTATGAATAGTGTGGATGGAGACTACACAAATTGAGGACTAGTCCCATACGGTCTTGTTATCAACCCGACTCAGTCTGGTCTTAAACTTTGCAACTAATTTGGCTAAACAATTTCACCCAAAATCAACCACTAGTGACTAGTTCTTGCTTTTTTCCCCCTCTTTCTATTTCCTCCAGGTCTAGTTTAGGTTCGATCTAATCTAATAACAGCAAACATAAAAATCAATCAACCGAGTCATAACTGGAATAAATTAACTGAGAAACCTAAGATTTGTTAAGGGTCTTATATAATGGAGTTTTGTAACATAGTTATGGCTAACTATACTATTATATTTTCTTTGAAACATCACCGACTAAGGGGCTGTTTGGTTAGATCTGAATCATTAAGTGCTGAATGGTTAAGAGATTTGAATGGTTAAGAGGCTCTGAACCAGTAAGTGCTGAACCAAAATATGCTGTTTGGTTGAATCTCTGAATGACTGTACAAAATGACAATTTTACCCTCTGAATTATTTTGGGCTGAATAAAATGTATCTATTTGGTTAGATGTCTGAATGACTGTACGTGAATGATCAATAGGTTAACAAAATACAACATATTAAAATTCAAACTCAAAATATTTCAAATACAACATACTAATATCCAATTACAAAGTAATTCAAATATTAATCAATTGAAACTAATTAACTATCTCATCACGCAAATTATTCATATAATTAATGCCTTGTGAACCCCATTCTATATCATGAACAAACTGATCATCATTGTTACCACCTCGTGCTTCTGCAAACAATGTGTTCTCGTCGTATGCCATAAACAACTGATCATGAATGTTGCATTTCCGTATAAAGTTATGAACGGCGAAACAAACAATAACTATGTCTCTTTGAATTGTAAACGAAAAGGGAGCCATTTGCTTTAAGATTGAGAATCTTGCCTTCAACACACCATATGCGCGCTCAATAACTATGTCTCTTTGTCAGTTGCTACCAATTCTCAGTATAAAAATTGATCTCAAACTTGGTAAAACAAAGTCAAAGATTTCTTTTTTTCAGTTTCATTCTTTAAAATTGGCGACTCACATGTTCATCTACTCCACACCTAATCTACATAAGATCTTAAAATACTCGGTTCCAGATTTTAAAACCTGGTCTTTTCTAAAGATTAGTTAAGTAATTCATTGTCATTTATATGAACACAAAGACACAGACAGATCTCAAAACGGTCAAAACTCTGCAAAAACCAGGCTTTATTTTCTTTAAAAAGAAAAATAATAACTAAATGGGTGAAGATGAAGCATCCACATCCTTAACCATCATCAAGAACAATCTCTACTGTTGATTAAACCTCAAAATCTACAGTTTTTTTTATGAAAAATAGAAAACTTTGTTAAGCATATATCTACATTGATAACGAAATCACCAAATGGGTGAAGGTTCAATCAAGCTACATTCAACAGACATCCACAATTCAAACATAATATCAAGAGAAATAATGGAAACAAGAACAAAAACAGAGTGGATGAAAGTGAAGATTACAGTAAGGTCATCTGTGATGTTGTTGAGCTCTTGTTTAGCTTTCTTTGAAATCCAATAACTTCCTGCTTTGGCTTTGATGCTTCCAACTTTCACCAGTGCTTTCTCCATTTCCCACCTTCTCTCTCCCATACACACTCAAAGGTGAATCGGTGGTGAATCGAAGGGTCGTCGGCTGTGGTCGGAGGTCTTGAATCGAAGGGGATCGAAGGTGAATCGGTGGTGAATCGAAGGGTCGTCGGCTGTGGTCGGAGGTCGAAGGTGAATCGCGCGGAGATGGAACAGGCTGTGGTCGGAGGTGGAAGATGAAGATCGAAGATGAGGATGAAGATCGAAGATGAGGATGAAGATCGAAGGTGAGGGAGGGGGATGAGGGAGGAAGATGAAGATCGAAGATGAGGTTTTGTGAGTTCTGAGGGTATTTGGGTCTAGAAGTCTATTCAGCGTCGTTTTAGAGCTGAACCATTCAGCACTGAATGGTTCAGTTAAGAGGCCCCTTTTTTTCGAAACAAACACTCCTGCCTCTTAACGATTCAGAGGTAGCCTCTTAATGAAACCATTAAGAGGCTACCAAACAACCCCTAATTAAACTTCATATGGTTGTGCACACTACTTCACACGTCACACGTTACATAAAACTTTTATTATAGTATCATTTTATGAATCTCAAGTAGAGAAACACGTCAATGATCTTTATCTCTACTAGTTAAGGTGAGTTACCCATGATATGTAAATAAAGGGAGGTCATGGGTTCAAGTCTCACTCTGACTAAAATGCTCAGAGTTGAGTCAGGAGTTTTCTTAGTAATAGGTTTTCTCCTGAGGGGGTTGGGGGTGCGGTCCCGGCTGAGAAACAGATAGATGGACTCGATTAAGATAACACCTATTATCCGAAACAAGGTCGTACATTTACCGTTTAAGAAAATAAAAATAAAAAAGTAGAGAAACACATTACGATCACTAATTCACCATTTCACCAACGCCATCATCATATATTCATATGATATCTAATAATATAATATTATTTTCCAAATTTCGTGACAACATTACAATAGTGGTCCTCCAACTTTAAAAAGTTACCAGTTTCACCCCTGCATTTCAAACTTCTTTCACTTCAGTACATAATCATCTCACTCGAAGCCATTACAGGTTGACAAGCATAAACACAGCTCAGTGAGTCATTCAACTCGCTACCACCTCCACCATACTGTTCATCAGAAAACCAACTTCCGGCATCAATCGGCTGTTTCATAACTCCGATTATGTCGTTAAGCGACCGCAACCTATGATCGAGCTCGGCTACCTGAGCTCTCAACACCGAGTTCTCAGCCTCCACACTCACACAACACTGTGTAGTCATGCAGATACTACACATGACTCGGTTGCACTCGCTCCTGAGTTGACTCAGCTGAGTCACGAGTTCGTTCAGGTGGTTCTGTTTCCTCATTCTTGATCTCCTTGCTGATTCGCGGTTCGAAATCATTGGTTTTCATTTCTTCATTTCTTCTTGAAGAAATGAACTACCGGACGACGTTGTTGTGGCACTAGAAGAAGCCATTAAAGCACCAAAGATCACAACTTTTTTCAAGATTCTTGGAATTGAGGAACTGTAGAGTGTAATTAGCAGGACCCAGATGGTAATTAAGCTTTAATTTGATCAATCAACTGATTATAAGATTATAATTTGGATGTATGGTGAGATACAGAGAAATTGAATCTTGTAATTGAAGAATTTGAGAGGTGAATTAGCAGGACCCAGATGGTAATTAACCTTTAATTTGATCAATAAACTGATTACAAGATTATAATTTGGATATCTATTGAGAAACAGAGAGATTGAATCTTGTAGTTGAAGAATTTGAGAGTGAAATTAGCAGGACCCAGATGGTAATTAAGCTTTAAGTTCGATTAATTAACTGATTAAAAGATAGAATTTTGAAGATATAGTGAGATACTGAGAGATTGATATGGTTGACTTATGGATAATTTATAGAACCGAAAACGGAGCATGAAACATGAGATGTAATAGAACCAGTAGAGGAAGATGACGGAGAACGATTGAACTAAATGGGTCCTGCGGAAATAAGTAGAATTGATCATACACCCTGAAACAAACAGATCAATGAGAATTTGAGACATCTATTTCGAACATTAAGAAGTGTAAATCGAACTTGGTGTGGTTGAAACAGGGGATTTTGATGGTGATTGATGAACGATTGGTGGGGATTTGTGGTGGGATTATGGTGTAGATGATTGAATTTAAGGAAATATTGAAGAACATATAGAGGTTAAGGGTGATATGAGGGAGAAGGATGATGGATTGATAGGAATAGAATGGGGAATGTTTATAGGTTATATATTATATGATCTTTTCATATTTCATATATTATATGGTTAAAAAGTTTTTTTTTTTTAATTATTATTTTAGAGTGATAGTTCGTTATGAACTCACTAATATCATTATTATTTTAGAGTGATAGTTCGTTATGACCTCACTAATATCGGGCTAATAAATGAGATCACATGAAATACATTTTGAGTTGAGTGTGTGTTATTCGGAGAGGTTTTAGAATCAGAAAACCAATGAAAATTGAATTTAAACCTAAGCCTTGTATTAGATGGGTTTAAATGCTTACCAACATGCAAATTTTCTAAAGGTTTAAACTAAAGGATATCTCTCGACCATCATTTGATATATGATGATGTTGAACGTGCTCCATCTTCTCGTTTTTAAGTGTTACACTTTTTCTCCCCCTTAGTTGTCAAATTAGTGAAAAGGTGAGACTGATTCTAACGTTGTACAAAGTATTGTTAGATATCTAGGCAAGACGTTTTATGTTCTATTGTTTTTATCGTGGACGTTATATAACAATGTGAGGATTATGACTAAGGTGTCACAAATAGCCACCCCTCGTTCTTTGGGTGGTGAATTTGGTACTTGACGGGGGTGAAGCTAGAGGGTGAGGTGACAATGAGAAAGAGTGAAGTGGCGGCGAGAGAGAGTGAATCAAGAGAAAAGCGGCAACATGTTGTCATGAAGTGGAAAACAACAAAGAAGGTGTGGGAGGGAGCAACGACATGGAAGGTCATGTGGCACTACGATACCGACGGGAGGTTGAGAACACTACCCTTCACCTTCAGTACTGCCCCATGCCTTCTATATCGAGTGGGTAAGTAGGGGACTACGTCCATCACCCTTTGAACTTATCATCCTTGATAAAGTTGTAAATCCAACATTCTTTTATTTTATCACATAGAAATACTAAGACATAAGGCATGTACCCATAACAAATATTAGCAAAGCATTTCAGTCCTATTAGCTATGGGAGAGACGAGAACACAACAATTAAGCATGGTTAAGTAAAAAGAATAAAAAAAGTGTCACCTCAAATGCAATCTTCACTATTCACTCGAGCAACAAAAGTAAGTCCGAAAAAAAATTACTTAATAGTCGAGATGAGATGTTGGATATATTATAGAATAATATATAGAAATTGTGCATGTACCCATAACAAATATTAGCAAAGCATTTCAGTCCTATTAGCTATGGGAGAGACGAGAACACAACAATTAAGCATGGTTAAGTAAAAAGAATAAAAAAAGTGTCACCTCAAATGCAATCTTCACTATTCACTCGAGCAACAAAAGTAAGTCCGAAAAAAATTACTTAATAGTCGAGATGAGATGTTGGATATATTATAGAATAATATATAGAAATTGTGCAGATTCGTACATATAAAGGTATTTAATCACAAAAGGCTAATTTTTCAGGAATTTTTTATTATACAAATTAAAGACACTTACCTATAAACTTACAATGTTCTGTCATTTCACTTTACAAAGCACATAAATTATAATGTACATTTAAGAACAAACAACTGATGAATTAGAGGCATTGCCTCTTAGAAGGATATTCTGGGTTCAAACCCAGTCAATGGTGTAATATGAGGTAATTTAGGAGTAGGATATGTTTTGCCGTTAAAAAAACTTATAGACATGTGGGCCAAGGGCCCTGTTTTGTACAATTCATACGTGAGCGGTGACCCAATGGTCTCCAACATCTGGTTTTGGCCTTTTGGGCCCAAATAGCAAGGACTGCCTTTCTAATTAATTAATTAATTCGAGCCAACCTTTTTTTTTCATGTGAAATCTGTCATCTTTTATTCCCCAAAAAAATCTTTTGGAATCTTTTAACAACAAATATTTAAAAATTATATATTTTGACAAATAAACCATACAAAATGGTTGTGATCAAAGTACTTCACCTGCTGCACCTTTTTAGGTTTTCTCATTATTAATATTTATTTTTCTCCTCCCTATAAGTGTGTATTTTTAATGCTAATTTATGATATTTATCGACCGATGACCGCACAAAGTAAACGGAGCCTGATTCAATGTCGGGTCCGTACTTGATGTAGGTTCTATCGGGCCTACATACTTTGCCATTTTATCCATCTTTCACCATTGTAACAAAATACCCTATGACATTCTTGAACTCCATTGTACAAACTACCACATCTGCATATTTTACAACACTTTCATTTGGACCTCTCAACTCTACTACTGTACACTTTAAGTCTTTTAACACTTTCATGAGGCACATTGTAACAAGTGTTATACGGTTTTCATAGTTATATGTAAATTAAAATGCTTTTAACTGATCACCTGTATAATAGGAATATTTTTGTAATAAAGAAGCCAAAAAATCTGTCAAATTTTGTTGGAATAGGAGTAACACAAGATGCAATCATGCACAATCAGCTTTAGCAGTCTAATTTACAGACAATCTCAAACTTTTGTTCAAAATGGTACACAAACCATATAACGAAATTACAAACATCGTTGATAGATTAATAATAATAATAATAAGAATTATACACAAAATATGAAATCTTGACAAAACAAACCTTCACAAAGACAAGATCAAAAAAGAATCGACTTAGGTTTCCTTCTCTTCTAATTAATTCAGAAACCAAAAAATCTCTTCTTTTTCTTCTTCTTTTTCTCAAGGTACGCCATGAACTCTCTTTGTTGAGAAAGTGATTCCTCAAGAGACTGCATTATATACAGGCAACACAAGAATATATAGATATAAGAATACTAGAAATGAATAATTTTAGACGAGTTCATGACTGCACAAACTTATATTATTATTTTGATAATATACTTTCTTTAATCATATTGAATGCAAAATTGTGTATAGAACTTTAAAAAAGTTTGTTTATGGCCAACCCCACCAACCCGGTTCACATGTATAGCAAGAGTTAATGAGTTACCCTTTTGACCCATTACCCAAGTTTAATAACCATACTAGCACCCAATTTTTGATGGCAAAGTGTTTTAGGTCAACCTATCGTCCAGACCCATATCGACCTGAATAAGTAGTGGTGGCAATTCTTAACACCACATGTAAAAACCTGTTTTAGGTTGTCACATCTAACCGGTTTAATACACAGGTCATGTTTGGGTTTACCTGCTTAACTAAATGGATCATGTTCGGCCTTAATAACATGTCATGTTCGGCCTTAATAACATGTCATGTTCGGGTTAACCTACTTAACTAACCGGTCAAGTTCGGGTTGTTCATGTTCAAATAATTTAATTAAACATGTTGACGTACCTGCCAACCCATTTATTACAACCAACCCATTTATCACGTTTATAGCTTGATTAACCCATTTACAAACCATCAACTCGTTTCAACCCGCCAACCCCGTTTGGAGAGTTTAGATAAACATGTTAAATGGATTGTTTACGAGTTACACAAATTTAAGTGAGTACCTTCGACACAAATAGATATACAGGCCGTGTTCAGGTTCAACGATTTAACTTGTCAGCACTACGCGATTGGCATCATAATTTAAAATGGACTAGTTTGACCCGTTACCCAACCCACTGATTTTGAATTGTTTGAAGTGGTACCTTTTTGGTGGCAGCAAGCTCAAGCTCCAATGCTTCAACACGAGAAAAAGCCTTATTAAGCATATCCTCTTTCTCAGGGGGCATCTGAATTGGTTGACTTTCAAGAACAATAACCTTTTCCTCCAGCTCTCCCATACGTTTCATCATTGAGAGATACTCAGCAGTTGAGACAGCTGGCGGTTGCCCATTGAACAGTCTAGATTTCTCTTTTTTAACTAAATCATCATCATCATCATGGATGCCGTTAGAGTAAAGTGTGGCACCTGTAAGCCTTTTGGGCATGTTGTTTGTTATACGGACCATGGTCATTATTCCCATCACTAATGTCATCATGCCTGATAATAGGTGGTTTCCTAGCTTATCATGAGTGGAGGTAGGTTTGTAAGCATCGTGGATTGGATAATAATCAGCAGCAGCTACTTTCTCCTTTGGTTTAGGATGATCTACAGTCTTGTCAACCATGGGCTTGTGGTCAGTTTTCACATCGGTGGTTGGGTGGTGGTTCTTTACTGGAGCCTGCAAATATATTTAAAGCAAACATATTGTAAAGACAAACTTGCAACAACATTTGTTCAGTTAGGAAAAGGATGGTGCATGTCTAAGATTTTTAAATGAACTTACTTCTTCAACTACTGAAGGGAGATTCGGTTGCTTGATATCCTCATGCATTTTGTGAGATTCAACATCTTTCTTGTAAGGGGTGTTTTTCTGTAGAAGGAAAGGCAGTTAATAACTACTTGTTTTTTTATTCATAAGTGATAACATAAAGAAATGAAAAAAAGAGAAAAGATGCTTAAACCGCATAAACACATCCAATCACTATTTTACTCCGATTGTTTTATTAACAGATAATCTCATTCTCATCCTAACTATATAGTATTAAGTAATCACTCTCACAACTCACATCCAAACAACCCTTAAAAGCTTATAAAGAAAGTGATGACTAGTTTCAATCGGGCTTTGTCAAGTGGTTTGATATTATTCATGATAATCTAAAGGTCGTATGTTTGAAATTTGAGCTATATACTATTTATAGAGTTACAAGGAGTCAAGGAGTGCACAAAGGGAGCTATATATCATTTATAGAGTTACAAGGAGTCAAGGATTGCACAAAGGGTCATATAAAAAAGTTGTCACCTCTTATTTCTCAAAAAGAGAATGATCCTACATGTAGTTGAAAGGAAATACCATGTTTGCAGACAAGTCCTCGGAAATGGTCTTTTCTTCTGGGATTGAATTCTTTGAACATTTGTGCTGACCATTGTGGACCATCTGCCACACCAAATCAAAATAGAAAAAATAAAAATATGATATCTAAAACTGTATATTATATATACAAAAAGTAAATTGAAGAAGTGATACCTTCATGATCTCTGGGTCTTGCCATGGGCCCTTATCTGATCTCATGCAACCGCCTTTATCAGCACAAGTGCAGGTACCACCCAAGAATGTTGGAAGTTGACTACTCACAAATAAGAGATATTAAGAGGTGGGAGAACGGACGTAAAGGGTCAAAACAAGTATATTTCAGGTTGCAAGGGATTAATAATTTAATATGTATATGAATTGAGGTTAAAGATGGGATATTTAAATTTTCATTACCTAGCAATTGTAAACAATGACATTGTAAAAGAAGAAACAATAACCAAAAATGTCAGTAGATTATTCTGTAGGAGTACCTGGCATCAATCATTTCCAGGAGTTGGTTTTGGTATTTGTTGCCCAAGACCTATATGTATACGAGCCATTTACTAGTCAACTCAACGAGTTTAATAATGGAGTCTTTTTTTCAGTTAAAATTTGAGATGAACTTACGTGAATCTTAGAAGTAGTCTTTGGATCAAGGAAGGATTTCACTGTGTTCCACAAGAGTCTAAACCCGGATCCAGCGTTGATAATATACATGCGGCACAAAGTCTATAAGGGAGAAGAAGTTGTAACGAAAAAAAGAGTTTTGGTAAAATATTTATGAATGTATATTAACTTTATAGCATAGAGTTAAGAAATACAAACCAAGTACCTCGGGGTAATTGTTACCATCAATGTTCTGGAGATGCTGGATAAGTTCCCTAGCAGATTTGTTCATGTTTTTTAGCCCCTGATTCATATACAAGTAGTTTAGGCATATGTTATCCCTTACCAAATTTTGAAACACTACTTATAATTTGGTCAAACTTGGTTGTGTGCTTGTGTTTGATCTCAAACGGGTTAGATAAAAAAACAGCTTAAAGGTGAACCGGGTCAAACACATCAAAATTCCCTAAAAGCCTATTTTTACTGCAACCTCCTAAATTATTTTATTAAAGAATTTAGGTTATTATTGTAATGAGGAGATACCATAGGTGAAGTTAACATCACTTCTGTTAGATGCTTTAAAGGTGAACACCTCATTATCCTTGACATTATGTGATGTTGACATCACACATTACTTTGTATCGTAATAATACTAATTTTGTAATCATAAGTAGTGTCCTAGTTATTTATAAGTTTGTTTAAAAGTGGACCAGAATGTGTTTGAGGGTCAACCCTACTCGATTTAACCCAGTTCCCAACCTGATGATCTTGCCACATTTGATATGTTGTATTATGTATAGATCTACTTACAACTCCTTGTACATCAAGGATGGTGGTACTTTGATCAATGTGTTTTTTTGCAGCTATTGAGCAAGCCGGGAACTTATCAATAAATGTTCTTTCAAACTCCATTACATGATACTTAAGATAACGTTCTAGGGTTGTGGCTTGCATGAGTTTGGTAGCATCAACTTTACCAAGTTGCTCAATATACACAGGTCTTCCATCTTTATCAACTCCGTGGTGTCCTTGAGGATAATATTTAACAACATCCTCTTTTTCCTTAAAATCAAAATCCTTCAAAAACATGCAAACAAGGAGAAAATCAGCAGATTATATCATATTAAAGCCATATCTGACCAATAATTATAGTCTATAGGGATAATGTGTGCATAGGTCACCCAAGTATTTAATAGTTTTCAGTAAAGCCAGCCTCTCAAGTCTCAAATCTTAATACAACTTTGGAGGCCACCCAGGTATTAAATTGGTTTCGCTTATGTCCATTCTTGTAAAAGAACTTGTAAGAAAATTTTGAAATGACGATAACCTCCCTGGATTTTTAGCTTTTGTCACTTCTACAGGTGTATAATGACAAAGCCCTAAACCTACTCAAATATGTTTTGATGATCCATCTAGAGTTGGTTCATTTGAGTATGTTAAGGGAAGTTTTGGTCACTTTTACAACTATATGTGGCTTTATATTTAAGTGAATTTTATCATTTTACAATTTTTCAACAAATATTCTTTCTTGTTACGACAAAAAAGAACAAGGTGACCACTAAAATAGTTTTGGTGGCTAGGTGGTATGAATGAAAACCTTTGAGTACTTTGGTAGCCTATGTATACATTATCCCTCAACATTTATAAGATGTCTTCACACAAGTACCTCCATAATGGTGTCTGTATTGTAATCCCTCCTCCATTTGATCATATCAGACCACATTTGTTTGGTCTTCTCAATATCAAATTTCCTAGCCTTCAAAAATCTGTTTCATTGTTGCCAAAAAGTCACACATTGTGAATCAAACCACCGGTACCAACCAGTTGCAGAAAGGTAGGAGGATAAAGTGGTACACGAAGAAATAACTGTATAGAGTATACAGGTGCCAAAATAGATGGGTTGGGTAACGGGTCAGAACATGTAAAATTTTTATGCTGGTCAAAAAAGAACTGACCTGCAAATACTTTTTGTAAATCTTTTTTAAGTATAACATGTCTGCTCATTATAGTACAAGAACTATCTTACTATCAATGTAAGATCATATACTATGCTGTGCTAAAGAAAAGGTTTAGAAAAAAATTTAAGTTCAGTTTTTTGTTAGCCATACTGGGTTTGTGTTTCATGCTTCTGTGGCATGAATGAGGTCCAAAATCAAAGTAATTCACATCTTTTTAGTTTTTTATTATTTCGTTTTAGCCTAAAATGAGGTGCAACATAAAATTTGTGGGACCATTTTTGCGGGATAGTGGAGATATGTTTACAAAAGAAAAGTTTGAGTTGTTTATTTGGGACATAGCAAATATATAAACCTTTAAGAGGCCTATGATAGTAAATGATCTAATCGTATTTTTTAATAAAGCGATCTTGACCTTGCTATGTATTTGAATACACATGGATGACTCTTGATCCATTTGGCCCGTGTCCCTCTAGTAAAACCATGTGGTTTAACTTTAACCCATTTGACCCGTTGGAGATATATTATAACCCGAATCAACCCATAGGTATTCAGGTCAAAATTGTCACATCTAGAAAATAGATTTAATGAAATATATTACCTTAGCATCATGTGGTAATCATCATGCTTTGAAGGTAATAATTCTTCCAAAATCAAAGCTTGACGTAAAGCATCAACCGCCTTCAGTTCATCAGCATCGTGTTCGTCTTCAACAACAGACACAATTTTACCGTGCTTCCTGCTTTTTTTGCCAAAGGAACTCCTCAATTTGTTGGATGCATTTATAGCCCTTTGTTTAAAAGATAGCTTATATTTCTTCTCTTCATAAGCTTCTGTGTCGGTTTTTTCTAAACCTGATTAAAACATTTGTGAGTAATTACAGTAAAATTTATGCAACACTTGTTATTACACAACATGGGATGAGATCTTAGATTTATAGTGGGCAGATAATAATAGATTTTGCTTTTACACATATGATTAAAATGAATGGACTATTTCTTAATATAATTTACTTTAGCTTTAACAAAGTTAACATAACTATGCTTGATTTTTCTAATCATTGTCATAAAACGAGTCCCTGCTTTCATCCATAACTTCATTAGTTCATTATCCAGTTTTCCAGTTGTATGCCAGTGAAAATATATGTTTATGCCATTGAGAATTTTAAGATTACGTGAAGAAAAAGCGATAAGGAGTGGTTAGGAATTACTTGGTAAAAATCCAAGAATTGATAGATTCATATAGATAGGATAAAAGTAAGTAGACTAGAAAAGAGCCCAACTGCAAACGAGCATAACATTAGATCTTTGAGGATTTATGGCAGTTTGGCCGACTTTTGCATCAAAATTAAATTCATCAGGAGACCCAATTTTGATGTGTTCTCCTGAAATCATGCGACTTTAATTGATTCTATTATGATTGTAAAAATGTGTGAATCATGGACGCAAGTAATTCACGCATCTAATTATCTACTTAACTTCAATCGTGTTCATCAATTTAAATTTTCGAAAATTTGACAATACATGAATTTCCTTTAAAATCTGTTTGATGCGCACAGGTTTTATTCATTCAGGTTATGCATATTGAATAGAGAACAATAAGATGACTGAAACAAGTATACATACCGACAAGAGGTCCAGACACCGCAGCACTCATGATTGCGGTTTGATCGTCGTGATGACTATGAGGTCCTTATCAAATGCCTACAAGTAGTATCAAACTCATAAGAATTGCAGAGACTCATAAATCTGATTTCGCATAGTTCAAAATTCTAAAACCTGGAAAGAACTTGCACAACACACATTCTAAATTCCACAATTCTACAATCATCACAGTGTATAAATCAAACTTATTATCATAACCAATATACAAAATTTCATCCACTAAACATATAAATTCCACACAAATTTAACCAAACACTTAGGGTTTCAAAGCATAATTGAGAATTACAGAGCATTAAACCTTCAAATTTTAAACAAAAAAAAACCTAAACTCATAATCGATACACAATTCTTCACCGACTAAACATAAAAACTCACACAAATTCACCCAAACACCTAGGGTTTCGAACTACGATCACAAAATACAAATAAAACATACAAACGATCAGCAAAAACCTTACGAACTACAAATTTCAGAGAATTAAGAGAAATTACCGGTGAAAAATGAACTTCAGGACAGTTGATGATGAGAAAGAGATGGTGTTTTAATATCTCATCATCCGAAAAAACAAATCCCTGAAAATGGAGAACCGTTGATCTGCAGATGATATATTGAAATGGATAATATTAAATTTGAAGGTGTCTTCTTCAATCGTCATTGTCACACCTGTAATTTGACTAATTGCAGACATGGCTGCCACTAATAATCAATGTGATGTATGCATTGCACATTATACATCCCTGTCATTACTCATGTATGTTTGATGGATGGTGTATGTATCATGTATGTATGTATGTATGTATGAGTTTACAGTTTGTCATCATACGTGTGGAAAGGAAGTAACTAACTTAACTACATTTGTTGAGGGTAGATCCGAAAGTGTTAAAATAACCTTTTAGTTTCTCACTACACGACGTCGTTTCATTTTAAGAATCCTGTTTTAGATCTACAAAAAAAAAAAAAAAAAAAAAAAAAAAATCCTAATTGCATGCCTCCCTTGAGAGTAAAATACACTTTATGCATATTAAAATCTGTAAACTACAATTTGTTAATAGACATGTCATTTTCTGTTTTAACTATAATACACAAGACTAGCTCTAGTAAACCCGTGTATTACACGGGTTGAATAAATAAAATATTAATATAATAAATTTATTAATTATACAATGATATTCTAATATATGATATGACTGAAATAATAAAAAAGTGATATCAACTTTTTAAAATTTTGTTTTAATTTTTTTTAATAAACATTTTGTTCTAAAAACAAACAGCATAAAAATGTCGTTTTTAAAAATTTTCTTATTACAACTCTCAATTTTGATTACTTTTTGTTTTTAAAAAATTCACTTCTTAAAAATATCAATTTATTTAGAAATAACCTTAACATATAGATTTCTTTCTTAATTTATTAAATATTAAAAAGTATTAAAATAATATTATTAGTAATTAATGTAATTATTTAATAGGAGAGAGAGTCGTGAAAAGTTTGATGAGGATGATTGTGGTGTTGACACGTGACACCTCATTTACCCTTTTATTAGAGTAAACAAACAAACAAACAAACCCAGTATATCCCACTCAAGAGCAGGGTCTGGGGAGGGTAGGTGTAGGCGAGTCTTTCCTCTATCTTGTTAGGTAGAGAGACCGCTTCCAAGAGACCCCCGACTTGAAAAATTTAGAGTAGAAAAATTTATATGTAAACAACCATCTCACTCTTTCCCTAGTATAGTTGACACAAATAAATACTTTCTATTTAAAATTACCAGTTAGTAATGTGCTAAGTGTGTATATGTATGTTTAATACAAAATCGGCTTTAATTAGAGAACACAAGAAAGAAACTGATGTAATAGATTACTGCCAAATATAATATGTGTACTATATAATGACATTTTAATTACTCTTAATAATCAACTACATGTATTTATAAAATTTAAACTCTTAATCTTTTATATAAAATAAAGACATCTTAACAAGGGAGTGTCTCATTGTAGTTTAATTAAAACCTAATCACCCATCAAACATAATAAATAGTTTAGTTGGAATTAAATATTGGTGATTTGTGATGATGATGATTGAAAATGAATTAGTAAAAGCCATATTATTGACTTGTTGGAGTTGATGATCACAGCTGATGACCTTGAAAATATATGATATTATATTACCTAATAAATTATTAGCAATGCTTTGATGTATAACAATTAAAGTATTTATCATCAATCATTATTCTTTAGGTATCTTCTATAAATTAATAATCCCTCTGTTGTAAATACGTGACACTTGTGTCCTGATAATAATGTTTTAATTTCAAAGACGCGCAAAACATCTCAATAATCATTTTGATGAAACTTAACTAGTTAAAATTAAATAATTAAAAACTAATAAAAACTACACGTGTTTGAATATTACAATTCCAAGGAACTAGATTTACTACCCATGTTATGTAGTGAAAACAAAACCAAAAACCTCAGGAAAAAATAACAAAAAAACTAAAATATTTAGGTTATAATTGTAGTAATGTTTTTGTAATCATTGGAGGTGGGAGATTCAATATCAATTAACAAATCAAACGAGTAAATTAGAAAATATTAAAGTTTAACAGTTGAAAGTCAGCCAAAGTGTTTTTAGTGCATAAAACCTCTTTATTCATGTTATTCAAAGAATTAGATAGTTTGAGAACTTATATATTTATGTTGTTATCAAACAAACACCAAAGAATTGAAAGAACAAGAAATCAATGAACAATTACTCTCAATTAACAATGAAGAACAATGAAGAACTTTATTGCAAACGATTACAAAGTGGAACTATCAATTTCGGATAGCCCTAATCACTCAAAAGAATCCTACTTATACACCATTAACAGTTGTTAACAGAATTAACAACTTGAACTAACAAACAAGCAACTACAACCCTTAACTATTCAACATAGACACAAACAGTCCCTATAGTAATGAAAGCAATTAAACTACACCCAATTGACTTTAGTTGACTTCATTATCAACAATCTCCACCTTGAAGTCCAACTAAAGTACACACTAGCCAATACCCAAAGTCTCAAGACAAAACTGAAATTTATTTCCAGGCAAGGCTTTGGTGAACACATCTGCTGGATTTAGATCAGTAGATATATGAGCAACTTCAGCTTCCTTTGAATCAATCACTTCTCGAATGAAATGATACTTAACTCGAATATGCTTAGTTCTTTCATGAAAGACACTATTCTTAGATAATTGAACAGCTCCCTGATTATCACAAAACACAATAGCATCAGCTGTTAAACCCAAATCAGTAACAAATCTTTTCAACCACAATGCCTCTTTGATGGACTCAGCAAGAGCAATATACTCTGATTCTGTTGTAGATAAGGCTACAACAGGCTGCAACCTTGCTTTCCAACTTACAAGATTCCCTAAGAACATGAAAGCATACCCAGTAATGGATCTACCCCGATCTAAGTCTTTAGCATAGTCTGAATCTACATAGCCAATCACACTATGCTTAGTGAGCTCATTAAGCCCATACACCAGACCATGATCTCTTGTACCACTAAGATATCTTAAAATCCATTTAACAGCATCCCAATGCTTCTTACCTGGACAAGAAAGATATCTAGATACCACACTTACACCATATCCAATGTCAGGCCTGCTACATATCATAAGATACATAAGACTGCCTACTACATTAGCATATGGAACTCTAGACATGTAGTCAATCTCATCATCAGTACATGGACTGTCAGCCCCTGATAGACAGAAATGTGAAGCTAAAGGAGTACTCACAGGCTTGCAATTGTTCATGCCATAGTTATTTAACACTTTCATCAAATAAGACTTTTGGGTAACTTTCAACTGTCTACAACTTCTATCCCTTGCTATCTCCATTCCAATGATCTTCCTAGCATCACCCAACTGCTTCATCTCAAATTCTCCCATCAATAACATCTTAGTAGCCTCTATTTCACTTCTATCTCTGCTTGCCACTAACATATCATCAACATACAGCAACAGATAAACATACAAGTCTTTACCACAGCTTCTCACATAGACACAGCTGTCATATGCACTCCTTCTAAACCCATGAGTAGTAACAAAATCATCGAACCTTTTATACCACTGTCTTGGTGACTGTTTTAGTCCATACAATGATTTTTTCAAGAGACACACCTTTTGTTCACACCCTTTTACCTCAAAACCTTTAGGTTGACTCATATAGATCTGTTCATCCAAATACCCATGTAGAAAGGCAGTTTTAACATCCAATTGTTCCAATTCCAAGTCTTCACTGGCAACTAAAGACAACAATACTCTTATTGATGAGTGCTTAACAACTGGAGAGAAGATTTCAGTGTAATCCACTCCTGCCTTTTGGGTAAAGCCCTTGGCTACTAGCCTGGCTTTGAACCTAGGTTTCTCATCAGGCCCAGCCCCCTCCTTCAACTTGTATAGCCACTTGCATGAGACTAACTTGTGCCCAACCGGTTTATCTACAAGTTCCCAAGTTTCATTCTTATACAATGAATCCATCTCATCTTTCATGGCAGCCATCCAACTATCTTTTTCATTTGAATTAATTGCTTCTTCATAGACAAGAGGTTCCAAAATGGAATCTGCCTCAGCTGTCATAAAAGCAACAGCTGAGATATCTTCCCCTTCTCTATATCTCAGAGGAGGCACCACCTGCCTTCGAGGCCTGTCCTTAGCAATGCTATACTGAGTATCCTTAGATGATGCATCATCCCTACTCTTCTCATTTTCCAGCACCACCTGAGGAGTATCCTCCACCTCAACATGAACTTCATCAGATTCAAGACCAGAATTACCTTTAGACTTAACAAGATCTTTGTAGACCACCTCTTCATTGAATGTTACATCTCTGCTTACTATGACTTTAGAATTATCAAGGTTCCACAGTCTATATCCTTTAACCCCTTCATTAAATCCAAGAAATACACACCTTTGAGCTCTAGGCTCTAGTTTTCCCTGATTTATATGAGCAAAGGCCAAAGCCCCAAAGACTCTTAGACTATCATAACTCAACCTTTCCCCTGACCAAACTTCCATTGGAGTTTTCTTATTCAAGGCTGCACTAGGTGATCTATTGATTAAGTAGGCAGCTGTAGCAACTGCCTCTGCCCAAAAAGACTTTGGCAGTCCAGAGCATGCAAGCATGCACCTAACCTTGTCTAAAAGGGTTCTATTCATACGCTCTACCAACCCATTTTGCTGGGGTGTCCCTGGGACAGTTAGGTGTCTAGCAATCCCACATTTCTTACAAAAATCATTAAACTCTCCACTGCAGAACTCTAGACCATTATCAGTCCTTAGTTTCTTGACCTTCCTATCCATTTGATTTTCTACCAGCACCTTCCAATCCTTAAACTTCTGAAATGCCTCATACTTTTTCTTCAATGGATATACCCACACCCTCCTTGACAAGTCATCAATAACTGACAAGAAGTAGGAAGCACCACCTAAGGACATGGTCTTTGCAGGCCCCCACAAATCAGCATGGATGTAGTCCAAGATGCCTTTAGTCCTGTGCTCACTTTTACTAAATTTAACTCTATGAGCTTTACCTAGTATGCAGTGATCACAGAAACCAACATTGCAATCTGTTAGACCTGGTAACACCCCTTGTTTGGACAACTCATTCAACCCCTGCTGACTATTGTGCCCTAACCGTTTGTGCCACAACATAGCAGACTCATTAGTAGCAGAGACTAGAGATACTTCCCCTATCTTGACATCTCCATCTAATATGTATATGTTGTTGTCCTTCCTAGTACCCGAGAACAGCACCAATGACCCATTTATTACCTTTGCTTTACCATTCTTGAGAATTACTTGATAACCAGCCCTTTCAAAAGTACCCATAGACAACAAACTTCTAGTTAACTCTGGTACATACCTTACATTTTGAAGCTTTATCTCAGTACCATTGTGCATACTGAACACAATAGTCCCCATTCCCATTATCTTACAAGCTCTACTGTCACCCAGTTTGACTGTACCAAGATCTACCAACTTTAGATCAGTGAATACCTCCTTTAAAGGAGTCATATGAAATGAGCAACCTGAATCCAAGACCCAGTTGCCTTTCACATCTGACCCAACAGCCATTAAAACATCTGCACTCTCATAACCATCTGAATTTTCTTCTGATTGGGTGTGGTTGTGGGGTCCTTTGGATCCGGAGGGATCTCTCCTTCCCTTCTTCCACTCTGGACAGTCCCTTTTCAAATGCTTCTCAGACTGGCATACAAAACACCTCCGTCTAAACCTTGATTTTGATCTGGAATGGCCTCTTTGCTTCTGGGACTTTGACTCTCTATGATCTGGTCTACCACGCGCTAAAAGACCTTCTCCACCTTCTTCTTTGAAATCGGACCTCTTCTTCAGCTCTCTTGAATTCAAAGCTGCTAGAACTTCTTCCATCGATAAAGACTCTCTACCATATAGTAGAGTGTCTACAAAATGCTCATAATGGGATGGAAGGGAAGTTAGGAATATCACTGCTTGGTCTTCTTGATCAAGAGTCACTTCAATGTTCTCTAAATCCAATATGAGCTTATTGAACTCATCGGTGTGGTCTTCAATGGATTTACTCGGGTTCATCTGAAACGTGTATAACCGCTTCTTCAGGTACAGGCGATTTGCTAAACTTTTTGTCATATACAATGACTCAAGTTTTACCCAAATCCCCGCTGCTGTGGTCTCTTTTGTAACTTCTCTCAAGACTCGATCACCTAGGCTTAGGATGATCGCACTGTGTGCTTTCACACCCATGTCTTTCCACTTTTCAGTAATCTCAGCCCGATCCTTCTCCGAGGCCCCCACCGGCACCTTAGCATCACCTCCCGCCAAGGCATCTGCCAGCCCTTGGTGGACCAACAAGGCTCTCATCTTCACTCTCCATAACCCGAAATCGTTCTTACCGTCAAATTTCTCTATCTCGAACTTGGTAGACACCATTGTCGTCACAAATCTTGCTACCAGTTGATCAATTCTTCGAATTCGAGCCCTAACCAGGCTCTGATACCACTTGTTATCAAACAAACACCAAAGAATTGAAAGAACAAGAAATCAATGAACAATTACTCTCAATTAACAATGAAGAACAATGAAGAACTTTATTGCAAACGATTACAAAGTGGAACTATCAATTTCGGATAGCCCTAATCACTCAAAAGAATCCTACTTATACACCATTAACAGTTGTTAACAGAATTAACAACTTGAACTAACAAACAAGCAACTACAACCCTTAACTATTCAACATAGACACAAACAGTCCCTATAGTAATGAAAGCAATTAAACTACACCCAATTGACTTTAGTTGACTTCATTATCAACATATGTGTTCATTTTCGAGAAACTAATAAGTTTTAAAAAACTTAAAGTTCAAATATAAAGTGTTACAGTTAAATCAAAACTCGATCTTACTCTTTAAAACATGCACAAAAAGTTAGCTGTTTAACCATTTGATCCTTGCATTTTTTCCCTTTTAGCAATTGTATCTATAGAATGATCAAGATGCGCCTACCTGAATATTGGGTGTGTTTTCTTCAGCTTTGACTTGTGAAGTCAAACCAATGAACATCAACTTGTGATTGTTCATTCGATTCTGAAATCTCGTAACAACACCAGTGATTCATGAAACTCACCCAGTTTATCGTAAGAGTGTGTGTCTCTTTCTTTGCAAGAAGGAAGTAAAAATGATACTGAATCTTGAATTCGAACAATTCCTATTTTGACTTATGAAAGTCAACTTGTGTAAAACTTGTTAATTTATGCAATCAAGGCTGAAGAAGATGGACCAGTAACCAAAATCAGGCATGGGGAGACTTTTGAAGATCATATGAGATTCTTTAAGGGACTTTCTATCTAACTTTAATTGGGACAATATTTTTTAAGAATCTGAATAAGTAATTATGTTTCTTTTTGATTATTCATAAGATCCCACTATCATGAAATAGTTTTCATTGTCGAATAACCAATATATAATCTTATTATGTGGGTTTTGCTTGCCCATTATGTAGCTAAACAACAAACTTTTGAATTTATAGTAAAGATTTGCTTTGTAATACAATGTGAGCTAGCTGACTTATAAAAACTTTCAATACAAGTTTGCGTTGAAGGTAGATGGCTTGTAAATTTTTGGTTCTTGTCTAGTGACACGAAGAAACACGAGAATAAATTCCAAGTTTTATTCTTAGACTACTAGTTGGTCCTCTTTGGAGGTACTACTGTTACGATGGTTGTACCATGATGTATCTGATTGTACTACGAGAGATATACACACAAAAGATAATATCTAAGCCTGAATTTTCAACCAATATGTTTCTTTTTTTCTTAGGTTTCAATTATATTACAACTTCTTCATAGTTAATAATTTTGGTTTGATTTCATATATTGTTTTGCTATATTTATTTGACATCATGATATAATTATA
The DNA here is from genome assembly GCA_024085815.1 of Flaveria linearis. Lineage (NCBI taxonomy): Eukaryota > Viridiplantae > Streptophyta > Magnoliopsida > Asterales > Asteraceae > Flaveria > Flaveria linearis. The sequence continues at coordinate 2,665,676 of CM044001.1, forward strand.
TACTATAAATAGTATTATTCACTAATAATATCTACTCTTAATTGTGTAAAATAAATAAAAGAACTCATTCCTATCCAACATAAGACCTCCTTTTCAACAAGTCTATTTCTACTTTACCGTTTTGCACATAGAATATAATGCTTTTAGGTCTTTTTAGCATATAAGTTTAGTTGAAAGCAATTCACTTTTCATATGGTTAAAGAATCATTTGATTCTTTATACATAAGCTTATTTAACTAAAAGTGTTTGCCAATTTAAGTAGATTTAATATTATGGTTGCAAGAATGGCGCATTTGCAAGTTGATGGGTCAAGCTTAGTATGATATCTAAGACGACACGCGATTGAAATTGTGCAAGACAAATGGACTTGAACACAATACAAATATTCAAGAGTTAATAAGAATAAAGTTCATTTAACCAATTTTTTTTTATTTTTGCATATAAATATCTAAAATTACAAATCAATAACCAAAAGTACAAATGCGTATAAAATACTTTGTTTAACTTATAAACCTTTGTGAGTTATCTTTAAACAAGAAAACAATGATATAAAAAAATATATCTTAGGATATATATTAAAATACATTACTTTAATAAATAAACATGTGTATTCATGAATCGGATAGGTTACCTAAAATCAAGAATTCCATCTAAATATGTTTATGGGTTCAACTCACAGTCGTAACAACATGTGTCCGAGCAAAGGCGATGATCAATGGTGATAGTGATGGTGTCTGGCAACGAAAATCAACTGTCTAAAAGCCTAAAACAAACGTACAAGTGCTCAGCCTAACTCAATTTTCTTTACATGTGTAACAATTTAATGCTGAATCCACATAATAACTTAAATTAAAATACTACATTTCCATAAGCACCATGTCACCAAACAAACCTTTTAACCCCCAAACCTTTTGCTACATTCATATCAACACATAAACATAAAACATACTCCCTAAACAGATAAATACATCGCATTAAACTTATATCATCCCTAAAACTTGCCCAAAAAAAAGCCAAAAAACTATTATTATTTGTATATTATTCACCAACATATGTCACCGGAGCCAACTCTTCATCTCTTAGAGACCGTTGTTGCCTCTCAATAAACTCTTCCACCGTTCGCCGGAATGCTTCACTACTAAGTTCATCCACCCCACATTTCTCCGGCAACGATGGCGGCGTATCACCACCGCAACAACCACCATTCTTCACCATCTTTCCCTCGGTTACCGATCGCCTCAGTCTCCGGCGACTTTCACTGTCTGTACATTCAACTCTCATCATCTTCTCCGATTGACTCCGGTAAATCTCCGGCGCCGGAGTCTTCCCGCCGAAACAATCAACACCCTTTAATATCTTTCCTTCAGTAACCGATGACGTCACTTTCCGGCGACTTTGAGTGCCGTTACATTCAATTCTCATCATCTTCTCCGATTGACTCCGACAAATCTCCGGCACCGGCGTCTTCCCGCCAAAACAATCAACACCCTTCAATATCTTTCCCTCAGTAACCGATGACGTCACTTTCCGGTGATTTTCACTCTCCGTACGTTTAATTCTCATTATCTTCTCCGACTGACTCCGGCATATCTCCGGCGCCGGTTTCTCACCGCCACTACAATCAATACCCTTCAATATCTTCCTCTCGGTTACTGATGACGTCATTTTTCGGTGAGTTTGAATGTCGTTATGTTCAATTCTCATCATCTTCTCCGACTGACTCCTGCAAATCTTTCTTTCTTGAATTTCATTTACTTCAACAACATCATTTGTACAGTTTACAACACCCTTTTCACACCTCTTAACGCACTCCTCATAAACATCAATTCTCCCATACTGATCTCCATTCTCAGCGACTCGAGATTTGAACAACAGAATCAAGATGATCACGTTTCCGATGACGAAAACAAATTTGGGGCTAACACTTTCGAATGAAATTCCTCTGAAATGATCGACGGGAATTCGAACGGAGATCGAAAATTGAGATAAAAATGTTGAAATTACGACGATGAAGACACAAATCTCCATGAATCGGAACAGAGTTGTGATTTTTTGAATACTCCGGTACCGGAAAATCGCGTTGGCTTTTTCTGTTCTGATGTCGATTGAATTCATTGTTCAGTGAGTGTTGGGATCGTGTGGGATTTGATTAGATTGATGAACTCCGATCAAGATTCAAGAACTCCGATCATCGGTGGTGGTGGTGGTGCTGGTGGCGGAGTGTAGGTTTTCCGGTGGGGGTGTGGGATTTATAGGCTCCAAAGAGTGGATTATTCGAATATTAATAGCCTAAAGGAAAAAGTAAAACTATGGACTTACGATGTAATAATTTGTGGAATAAATATATCTTTGATATTTTGAAGCTTAAAATAGAGTAAATTATAAATTATGTCCTTATTAATACAAGAAATTACATGATATGTTTTTAATTTTAATAATTACATTTAATATTCTTTTTTTTTAATATGTGCACAATTATTATTCTTTACACTAACTTTAAGTTAAATATACAGTTAACTCAGTTACGTATCTCTCACATGAGGTGTATTTTTGCCATTTTTTCCACATCTAATATGCTAAACAAATAAAAAATTTAATTTACTTTATATGAAATATAAAATGAAAAGATATCGGACCGTTAGGTAAATCAGTGAACAAACGTTTATCTTACGTTCAATACCCTTAAATCCATCGTCCCCTCTATTTGATAGCCCAATACCAGTCATCACCACCTACAACATCTCACACACCATTGAAACCCCCTTAAACTTGAACAAACAATGATGGTTAACCCGCGTTTCTGGCTTATGTTGTTTTATGGTTAACGAGCGACTAATAGTTTATTTTCTTGCTTTTACAATTATATAAGTATTTAAAGAATCATAGATAATCTCCAAGTTTTGTTCCTTATTAATTTTTTATTATTTGTTGGTGTGAGTAGTTTATAAGGTATTTACATGTATTTTTTAGTGTTTATTACTGATTTCCCGACCTTGTAAATGATTTGTGACTTAGACTTCTTACTTTAATAATTGTTATTGGAGGTTGTTCAAATTAAAAGTTTTGACGATTGGTCGAATGAACACACACCAAGAGTGATTGGTTTCACCGACTTACTTAATGATCCGATATTTTTAATTTTCTTTTTTAATTTAAATTTTTATTTTTTATAATCTTTTAATATATTAGACGTGATAAAAATGATAAAAATAACCTCATGTGAGGGGGCACATAACAGAGTTAACTGTACATTTAAATTATAGTTAGTGTAAAGGACAATATGTGTGCAAAATCTTTTAATAAAAGGACATGGTATGTAATTATTAAAATTAAAGGACATATCATGCAATTTCATATATTAATAAAGGACACAATCTGTAATTTACTCTTCTTTTTACAATAAGTAAATAACTGTTTATGGACATTAATAGGATATTTAGTTTAATTTTTCATATTTTTTGGGTCTTATAAAAAATAGGAAGTCGTTTCCGTCTAGGATGGTTTATTTGTGTCGATTAGATGTGTATTATTCTACTAATTTTAGTGTTCGGCTGATTTTTTTCTGTTTGTTCGAAGTTATAGATATGAATATCGTTTTGAGTGTACCACTCGATTGGTGATCATTTATGTTACTAGGTGATAAATCGGACATAAATGAGCCAGGCGATTTTGAGTAAACCAGAAAAACCGATAAAAAAAAGGTAACCCCATCAGCCATGCATTGTCTCTTTGTCAATTCACTTGGTTTTAAGATTAATTGGCCAACAGGTGGAACTAGTGGACCAATGAAGTCGTTGGTTCAATCGCCGATTTGATTTAAAAAAAATGATATCACTCGTACATGTATTGTTCAACACATTTCGAGAAAAAAAGAAGTTTAAACTAGCAAATCGCGGTATTGTTGCAGTTAATTTATCCAAGAAAGATAGACGATGTAACTTAATACTTGGATTACAAAAGGAAGTTAGTGATTGAAAGTGTGCTAAAGAATCTTGGCTTTAATGATGCAATTGCATTGAAGGGGAATGGATCAAATGTTTACTTGATGAAGATACTGAAAGAAAGTGATTTTGCCATAAAAGACGTGTCAAAATGTTTACTTGATGAAATAAAGGAGTTAGATATAGTAGATAGATGGTAAAGTTTGATGTCTTTTGACGCTAGACTATCACTAGCATTTGTTATAACAATATTTTATTGATTAAAGAGTTGGAGAAAGGTGAGGCAGTTGTTCCGTTTCTAGGTCGTGTGTGTATGTAGATATACACCACTAAATAATTGAAAAAAATGCAAAAGGCATTATAGCCCAGTGACATCTTGGTGGTGGGATAAGACTTAGGGCCTATTAGGTCATGGGTTCGAATATCACAAAGGGGGGTTTTCTCATAATTATAAGTTTCCTCCTGAATTGGTGACTTGGTGGTGGAATATGATCGCGTGGTAACACTGGTGGCACGATGATACTCCAGTGATCCGTGAGTGATTCCAATTTAGCCGTTCAAAAAAAATAATAATTGAAAAATATTTGTCGTCAATGGATTGTTTAACAAACTTTTTCACGCAACGATATACTGGTAATCAGCTTATATCTTATCATCACTGAACACTCTATATGACGTTAATACACTCTTTTAACAAATGCATTGACAAGAGTCGATTAAATTTGAGTTTCAACAAATGCATTGACAAGAGTAGATTAAATTTGAGTTTATGTCAATAGCGAAAATGTTAGTGTTCATGGAGTTTATTCATCGGTGAGTACAATATATTTAGGTTCAAATGTTAAAAGAATGAAAATAAATATTTGATATTTTTTTTGAACCCACCAATGATACTTAACTCAAGTGGTTAAGGTAAGTTACAGTTACCAAGATATATAAATATAAAAAGATGATCTTGGGTTCTGTTTCACTCTGAGCAATAAATGCTCAAGATTGAGCTATGAGGTAAACTAAACTAAATTAAACGAGTTTAAGCATTTCAATCAATTTTCAATAGATTATTAATATCCCAATCCTTTATGCCTTTCTTTATTTCATGAATCGTATATTTTGTTAAAGGCTAAAAATGATTCCTTACGTTCCTAGTTATTTAGTGGTCTTTATTTGATTCATCCTTATGTGTATGTATTAAACAAGATAAAAAGAGAGAGTGAGTCGTATTGTAAGTTCGTATATATACATATGCTTTTTGTTTTATCTGTGATGTATAAGATGGTTATATAGTTATAATACGTGTCATTTTTAAAACTAATAGTGATTATTTGAATATTAAATAAACAAATAGTGAAGCAAATATGATATTTAACACAATTAACTTATAAATGATGTAAAATGATATATTTTGATTTTTTACTATACTCTAGCCGCGTGAAAAGTTAATTGGATTTTAACAAAATAAAGTTAAAGATTATTAAGAAAATATTAGATAAATAAAATGTATAAATTTCTTAATCCTCATCTTCCCTCATATATACAAATTAATCCCTTTTCTTCACATCAGACGACGTCCAACTAAAATTTTTCACCTTTGATCGTTGAAAACTCAAAATTGATAAAATGTAAAGGAAAGTCAAAGTCAATTGGGAAAGTTATTATGCATTTATATTAAGGGTGTTTTGGTCTTTTGCCACCATTAGGTTATCTCTTAAGTTGGTGTCGTGGGTGCATGTGCTTTGAAGGAAGAAAAGAGTCGAAGAAGAAGAATTGAATTGAGTCTTTAATTTCCAATCGGAGCCCATGCATGTCTTGCTTTATTGCACTTGAAGTTGAGAGTGATTCATTGACACGATGGAAATTGATTCCATGTGTTTTCGAATTCTTGAGTTTGAATATAGGTTTATGTTGCAAACTATACATAGTTTCTAAAAAATAATATATACATATAGGTTAAAATGATTTTTAATAAAAGATGTTAACGAGAATTAGCCCATAAACATTTTAAGATGTAGTCATGTATAGTAATAAGCTTATTCTGATGTGTCAATGTTTGAAGATCATATTTACTTGATCTGTTTGTGATGAGACGCTTAGGATTACTAGCAATTCATGTGTTTTCATCTGAAGAGCCTTATAGACTAATGGGTTATTTGACAACCTCTTAATCAGTCTTTTAATAGTTTAGATGTCTGAATGGTTCAGTATTTAATGATTCAGATTGTTTGTTTCACGAGTAAATGTCTGAGTGGTTCAAACATTTACCTCTGAATGATTAAACATTATACTAATGCTGAGTGGTTAAGAGGTCTAATGCTGAATGGTTAACTGCTCTTATCTGAATTGGTCAGACATTTGTTTTTGAATAGTTAAGCGATATACTAGCTCTTAATAGTTCAGACCTCTTAGGTGCTGTTTGTTTTTCTGCAGGAAAACGTCTGCAGTCTGCGAACCATATCTGCAGACATCTGCAGCAGAAGAGGTGGACCAAATGTCTGCAGTATGCAAGAAAAATACTGTTTGTTTTGTTTAACATCTGCAGAATGCTGAAATATTCTGTAATTAAACTAAATTTATTTTTTAAACTTTAAAAACAACTAATACATTAATATATAAATAAAAATCATAGAAATACATTAAAATATAAATAAAAATCATATAACATTACAATAATATTCATAAAACATTGATGTTTCTAATTTTTATCCCACTTATACCTTCAACATATTCAATCAAAACCTCAACCATGAACATAAATCACAAAGGATACATCATGAAAAGGTGATTGTGGTTAAAAATGGGTCTGATGTTTAACATATCAAAGAACAATCAAGCTCAATAAAATGCAGTCAACAATTAGATCCAAAAAACAGAAAACCCAACTAAACATCAATAAACATACCAAAAGCACAGCATTTCCCAATCTGAATCCTTAAAATTGCCTATCAGCAGCCTCACCAACAAACGGCAGTTTAGGAGTTCGCCCCAAAATCGAATACACGAAGGTGTAAATAAAGCAAACAACCACAAACACAAAGATCGCATTATGGCTCATCATCACAATCTTCCCCCCAATCCCATGTGGCCCCGGGTTGAAAATCCGCTGAACCAACATCGGTAACACCAACAGAACATCAAGCACCACCGCCTGCATCGCATTGAAACGAGCGTAACGACTTACATTAGTGTTACGAACGACGCCGATGTAGAGCAGGAGGAAGGCAAGGTAGCTGGAGTAAGGGACTGAGCGGTAGAATAAGAGTAATGGTAGTAAGGGTTCGATTGCGAGACCTAGGGTTTTGGGGAATTGGGCGAAGAGGAATCGGCCGTATTGGAGACCGTTGAAGAAGGGGAAGAAGTATGCTGCGGCGGAAGGGTCTGATGTTGATGAGTTGCAGTGAGGCCGCCATTGATGGTGGTTGAACTCAGGTGCTCGTTGAAAAGGCGACGGTCGGAGCGGTGGCGCGGTGGCGAAGGCGCGGCGATGGCGCGGTGGCGACGGTGGGGTGGCCGATGAAGATGGTTGTGAAGAGTGGGGAGGTGGGTAGAAAATGGGTGGGGAATGAGGGATCAGATGTAACATCTGCTTTAGAAGAGGTTAGAAGAGGTGTGAAGACATTGTTCCACCTCTTCTCCGTACAAGGTGTTGAAGACGTTTTTAATGAAACGTCTTTTAGAAAACAAACAGTCTGCGAAGTAAAAACCTCTCACCGCGTCTGCGAGCGCGCAGATGAAGAGGTGGGGATGAGGTTTTTTCAAAAAACAAACACCCCCTTAATGTTTCAACACTTAATGGTTTAAACCTCTTATTAGTTCAGCACTTAATCATTCAGATATTACTAAACAACCCCTAAGAAACTCTTGCAAGCGTTTCCCCCATAACATCCATGTTAGTGATGATTGTGCAACTAACATAAGTTTACCGTTAAATTCATATATCCATATATTTAAAACAAGTTTAGGGCTTTGATATAGTAAATGGATTGAGCATAGCATTTGTGTGAAATAGGAAGTATATTGATATGTTGTTAAAATATATGTCAATATAACAGGGATAACAAAAATCCAATAAAATCTTTTTGTATATATTATTTGATATTGTATATATAACAATTATGAACTGGATTAGTAGTGGAGTTTCAATCCTTTACAAACTAGCCACAAACTGTTAAAGCTTTATATTATGGTTATTAATTATATATAATAAATTAATAATTATGAACTACGATTAATAATGGAACAATCGAACTTAGTCGAATTGAACCTATATTTGTTGGGTTGGTTTCGTATTAATCCAAAAGATGGTCCGAAATGGTAACACGTTTGACACACGGCGTGGATTGAAGCATCTTTGAGTCATATCAATTCTTTTATCGTCATTTATTCTCCTTGTCCTAGATATTTACTTATTATTATTATTATTATTATCCACCATTAATATTCTTTTATAATTATTCTTGTTTAATTTACCTCAAATAATACAATATTTAATTAAAATGATATGATATTGAAGAAAAAGTTTTGAAAGATATATCAAACTAATGACAACTAAGTTTTTTCAGTATTTTAATAAAGTCACTCACAATTTGTTATAAAAACAAACCACTTAAGTTTAAATTTGTTTTATATTGTTGTAAAATTTTTTGTAAATGTCAATTTGATAAAAATTAAATGACCTAAATGAAACATGCATAGATAAGACTTGATTACTGCTTAGTGATTAGTTTTCTCAATTTTAACTAGGGGATGGTTGTAAAATAAGTTTACTAAATAAAAGTCTTGTTCTATGTAAGTCAACTTAAATTTTTTTATCAATAAATAGTAGTTAAGATATATATTCCATTAAGTCATGTATAAAAAGCTTCACAATAATGAAACAACAAATGATATAAGTGGCTTTATGACTAAAATAAGTGTGACTAACTTTATTATAATAAATCTAAATTTAAATTATTTATTTATGATTTTATCCCTAGAGGAAAATACAAAACATTCATTGCTCATAATTACTATCAGTCATTTGACTTACATTTGTATATACTTTTTCTTAAATATCCTATGATCGAGTCTAATTATATATTTATGTATTACATGCCAAAAAGGATGCACATAACAAAAAAAGTTGTTAATTAATTCGTTCGTCATCCAAGGTATATGCTAAATTCCAGTGACAAAGTCTGAAATTCGTCCACTTTATCAAGGGGGTTTGAGTTGAGTTTCACATTCTGTAGAACACTTAGTGGGCATCCAAAAATATCTATGGATTAAAAAAAATACATGAATCATAGGCTTATAGACAATATATTACATACATGCAGTTGAAGCCACTAAATAATCAAATGGATGTTAATTAACAGGGTCTAATAGCTTAAAAATTATATGCTCTATTCATGATTTGGATACGTGATCAGTTCTTAATTGGTGTATTTTGGCAAAGAGCGAGGTTTATAAGTTGTCGTGTTATAAATACTAATTTACTGAAGTTGAAATAAAAAATTAAGGTTTAATGACAATTTGCTGAAGTGGTTAATCAAGCTGAATAAAGTGATTTGAAATGATGAAGTATATTTACATAAGTGTTCTCAAACATAAAAAAGTGACATGAAATATAATTGAAGTTACATATATTACTTAGTGTTTTACCTACATCAATTAGATATTTAAAACCATACGTTCATCATGAATTATAGTTATGGCATGGCAACATGTCGTGTTGAATGAAAAACTAAAGTTTTAAACGTGTAAAATACACACATAGACAAAGTGATAGCAAAACATATATGCAATCTAATGAGATATAGTTAAAATTTTATAAATTAGGATATTGTAGTCTGTAGAAGTTTAAATTATAAAACCTATTATATTTAAACATATAATGTGAGAGCACTTTTAATAATATGTTATTCTTGATGCCATAAGAATCATGTGACAATGGGTATTTTAGGATCTGATGTGACCATATGTAGATGCAGAGTCATGATCTCTTAAAGTGTTGTAATGTTCAATTTTTTTATTCGGATAAGATAATTTTGAAGTATACTTTATGCTTTTGTTCCCACTCTTGATATTGCTAGCAATATTTGTGACACAAGCATATGTTATTTTAAGTGAGAACTATTTTAATTTTAATAACTAAGTGTCCTTTGTATGTATAAAAAGTATCGCTAAATCATAAATAACATAAATAAAAAGTAAAAATAATAAATAATGAGCTAAGATATTACATCTCTATGTTTCTTTTGTTCATAACATGTACCATCTAAGTACCAATCTAAGTGAAAAAACCTAGTGTTTAGCTCTAGAAATTAAGTAGACATAAATACATAATGTATTTATCATAATTATACTTTATGATAAAATAAAGGAAAAATGTCACAGAATAGTAACCAAGTTTCAAAAGTGTTCTAATTTAGTCACTCATGCATATTTTTCTCAAATTGGACCATCAAATGATCAAATCGAGTCATCATTAAATTTTCTTGTGTCAAGTAAGTAACGGCGGAGAAGACGTGGTGGTCAGAATTTGCAATATATAAAATTATATTAAAAATAAAAAAAAGAAGTTAATTATGAAAAAATAAAAAAAGTAGCTAAAATTTACATCAACATTTCATATCAGTATCAAAGATAGAAAACATATTTTTTAATTGAAACCAAAAGTATAACATGCTAAAAAACATGTTAAGGCTTTTAATTTATATAAAATATAAAAACTGAGTGGTCTAACTAGAATATTTTTAAAACTTGAGTTACCTAATTGGAATATTTTTAAAGTTAGTTATTATTTTACAAAGTTACCCCTAAAATAAAATATATAGTGTTTTTGAACGCATGTCACATCTAAGAATATCATGTCAAAATCATCTCATCTTGAAGACTTAAGTCGTGTCAATCAGTTAAGCTCCTTATTTGTGAAGTTTGATTTTCAAAAAAAAAAAAAAAAAAGTTAAGCTCCTTATTCGTGCATATTATTTCTTTTCAATAAGTTTTTCTCTATATTATTGTGTTTATCCAAATACCTTTATTGAGAATTCCCTTTTCTGTTATAAGCATATTATGCAACATGTAAGGATTGGTTCACTACAGTTGTTCATTGAGCGAGTTGAATCGACTCAACATCATCAACTTGAAGACTACATCTCTTAAACACAATAATCTACTCAACATCATCAACTCGAAGACTACATCTTAAACACATGATATGAGATGGTCCAAATTACCTTAGAGTTGTTCATTGAGCGAGTTGAATCGACTCTTGATTTACAAACTACCAATTACAAAAGAAAAATCAACGACATGCATTTGTAATTGAGATAGCTACCTCAATTTGTAAATTCCTATGAGCAAACAAGGACGATCGAAACTAGTTGACTTTTAACGAGCTAACATGCACGAGTTGTGAACCACGAGTTAATTGTCTAACCTTAATCCGGTCAAGCGAACTCCACATGGTTATCGCAAGTGGAGTTTTAAACACAATTACACGCCTATACTGGACAATAAGTATTGGTATGTTACACCACTCATGCCATGTATTGCCCTTTATGCATATGTGACTAATAGCCTTCATGTCACACAAATTTTTACAAGACATCATGTAGAGTACCACATGCATTTTATACGTTACATGTTTATGGGTCGGAGTTTCATCATATCATATGTGTCTACTTCAGGTCAGCTTATTGATTTATTGATCAAAGGGTTGTTTTCCATCGATCCTACTTGACGTTCTTTGATCCAAGGTTCACGTTATGACTTTTGTTTAGCTTAAAAAGACATATTAGAGCTATACACTGTGCGTGACATGCTAATCCACATATAATAAAACAAAAAACAAATCGATAATATGAAGCTCGTTTATGAAACTACCATGCCTAACCAATCAAACTATTGTAACAGCTTAGACAAATCACTTGTAATTTAGCTCATGGGAGTGATATTAGGACATTAGGAATGCTAGAATTCATATATCACTAACACATTTTGAACATAACAACAATGAATACAAGAAGAACTTAACATTAAACATCTTTGAATGTGTAGTTCAGGATGTGTGAACCTATTTGAATTCTTTATTCAGGCCTCCTAAGTACTGAATTAGAGGGTAAACCAGTTAACTCGTGTCTCTTAATCACCAAAACTTATTATTTTACGACCGTCTAATCGTTAAGAGTGAATTGTCGTTTTCCTCCTTATGGTTTGGTCACATTTGTCATTTTCATTTGGAAAAGACTTTTCTTATCCGACTCCCCAAGGTTTTAAAATATTGCCATTTTTATCCAGAAAAATTAATTCCGTTAACTTAAAATGTTAAATAATCTATCATTAAAAATTGTAATTATGTAATTTTACATATAAAGACAAAATCCTAATTTATGTTAATGTATTGGTGTTAAAATCACATTCACGTATTATTGTTCCATTCACGAAACCTAAATCGAACATTCCATCTTCAAACCTTTTATCATGTTTGAATCACGAGATTGTTGGCTTTATCGGTGGAGAAGGAGGATGGATCTCATTTTTTGTGGCGTTCGGGAACCCATTGCAAATAAGTTGTATAATAGAGATCATCTCCTTTAGTCGGCATCTCTCTTATATCTTAATTTAGTTCCTCTCGATTATGGTTATGTAATTGACGGCTTTTGTTTTGTAATCTAAATAATAACTTTGTCAATTAACATGTTTAACAATTTAAGTTAACGTTGTTAACTTTTTTGAATGAAAATAATAAAATTTTAAAATTTTGAGAAGCCCGACTTAATTCTTTTTTTAAATGAACATGCCAAATATGACTAAATCATAAAGAAAAAAGAGAATTTCACTAAATTAATAATTATTATACTGCTGTCTTAAAGTTGTGTTATTTAAATGTTCGTACCTTAATATATAATACGATTAACATTTATTATTTTTATTATTAGCCTCTAAAACAATCATGTCCAAGTTTTTCTTCCAACAGCTTAGCATACTGATAATCTTAAATTACATTATCATGAATTGTCCAGTAATTTTGGGTCAAACATATATTTGGATTATGAACTAAATATAAAATAAATTGGGCCTTCTAAATAAACTATAATGGGCCGGATTTTTCTTACAAATTGGCCTTAAGTAGTAAAATAAGAAGAAACCCGAGCCCAAATAATATTTTCATGCTATCATATAGCCCATCTGTCTTTAGTTGTGACCCGTGTGGCCTTGTGGTCTGTGGGTCACACACTCACACATACGCTAAAATACTAAAGAAATTATATTTTTAAAATATCATGTTTTATAAAATAATTTATTTTTATAAATCTTCAAATATAATATTTTAACATGCTTATTTATAAGTGCATTTCAGAATAATAGTTTGACGTGTTTATTTTTATTTTTTTTATAATATTTTGAATATGTGCTTATTTTGATGTCATTACATCAAAGTTTTATATAATAACGCACAAGTCATTGAAACACAGATATACAAGCCATTAGAAGCTGCTTAATGGTATTGATTTTTAGTACTCTTTTTTTCCATTTTAAATTTTAAAATATAATGTTTTATTTTAAAATATGATATTTCTATTCTTATTAATCCAAAATGTCGGTGGAAACAGTATTCAAATCAAAACCCTAAACCACCATCACAAGCCAAGACAGAGGAGCTGGAGAGGGAGGTCGGTCGATGATGAAGACGATGAACTCGACGATGAAACAAGTGGAGGATCCCAAACCCTAAACCACCACCACACCTCCAATTCCCCCCACCCAAATCGCAGCCCCATCTCCGTCAGGGCGTTCGTCCGTCGCACCAGCGACATCTCCTCCCTTCCTCCGCCGTCCGACGACGGAGCTTTAGAACTCTCCTAAGGTGACGTCACGGACTATCCGTCACTGCTCGCAGCTTGCTCCGGCTGCAATGCGGTCTTTCACGCCGCTGCTGTAGTGGAACTGTGGCTTCCTAATGTTTCTAAGTTTGTATCGGTAAGTTGATTGAGATTTGAGGTGGATTTCGTTTTTGTTAGGTGATGATATTGGATGTTGTGGATTGTGTTGATTTGGTATGCGTATGATGGTTAGGTTAATGTTGGAGGTTTGAAGAACGTGAGATACATGTTCTAGAATCTGCTTGCAAGTCGAGCACAAACTGCAAAGGCCGATCGGAGTCACCGGTTTTTATCAATCTCTCCGGTGGTTTGTCTTCTTCTCTTCTAATCATTTCTTTAATCTGAACATATCTTGCTTCCTGAAATTCATTGTTTTTCTATTATCATAACTAGTGAAAACGATCATTTGTTCTTGAATTTAGTGGGTCTTTGAAGAACCCTCATATGGTGAAATCAATTAGTTTCTATTAGATTCTTAACTATGGGTTAGCCGAATTTGTATAATGTTCTTGATTCAAATCCCCTTTTCTTGATCTCTGTTGATGAATAATGCCTATTTGTTTCTATGCTCACCACCTGTTTGTTGAAATGCCCAACTAACACAAATGGCCAAATATTCATCTTACACCCCACAAATGCCTCGGTTTCAAGTGGTTAATGCAGTTAGAATGTATATTGGTTGTGTAGTTCTTGACATATACACTAGCAGCTTGATTATCTTTTTCCATGTAATAATCTTGTATTACTATGTCTAATTTGATTGGGCATCTCTTTGAATCTTTAATTAATTTTTCGAATTTTTTGTTATTCATAAGTTTATGATGTTTTACAAGTTTTAAACTTGAGCTATTATCTTCACCACCCAAATGGTTGATTTTCTTATGAGGGAGATGATGAGTCTTGAAGAAAGAAAAACAATACGTCACTCGAATTTAAATTGGATATCATAAGTAGTGCCCTTGTATGATATTGCTCTCTTGGTTGCTTCTTTTGCATGGTTTCTATAGTTTAACATAATTGGTTCTCATTGTTTGAACTTTTGATTTTTCAATTGTGGGCATCTTAAGCTTTTAGTTCTGTAAGGTTATAACATGTGTTTTCAAATCAGGAATCTTATTGAAGTTTGGAATGGCAACATATCTGTGGAAAAAATATGCTGATTATTTGCACACTAAATGGGAGAAAGAAGTTCTTTGGACCATGGTTGATCCGTTTAAGCGCCCAAAATCATTTACTCCTCTTGTAACAATCTATATAGCAGCTTTCTATACCGGGTCAGTGGAGCTGCAATCACCGAGCAACTTTACAAGGTATTTTTACGGGATGTTTGGTTGTGTGTTTTGAATTTGTTTTTTTAGTTATTGCAACTTCAATTTGCAATAGCCAGTTTCTAGTGTTACAGGTACTTTATAGGCGGTGTTTGGATGTGCATTTCTTAAAAAAATTGGTTATATTAATTTATCCAAACACCATATAGAGCTTACCCAGTGCTTGAATTATCTCCCGCTTTATGCAAGAGTTGGAGAGGGGTTTGACCGCTTCGCGATCTGATGCGTGCAGCCTTACACTAAACTTTGTGTAAGAGGCTGTCTTCAACAGCTTGAGTCTACGACCTTAAGTTCACGAAGCAGTACGCCTACCCCCTCAGTTTGCTAATTTAGTATCATGTAACTGGTTTCCAAAAAAATTGGTAAAATAGGACCCTGTGACTTTTAGTAGTTTTTCGTCAACTTATTTGTATTTCAACAAGCAGGAAAAATACTGGGAAGATCATCCTGGCGAGGCAGTACCACTTATGAGACCCAAATTTTATGGTGGTCCTTGGAAGATTTACAAAGGAACCGTTCTTCCACCAAACAAATAAAACCTAGAAATTATTGGACTTCATATGATCGAAGAAAAGCTTCATATATGAATTTGCTACAACTTCCCTACATACGCAATGATCTTGGTATGTGTATCTAACTAATTTGTACAAACTGTCGGTAACTACATTCTATAAATTTTCTTTGCGTTCTTCAAATGATTCTAAATAAATATTGGACTTGTAAAATGGCATCTAAGAACATAATCATGGTAGAATTTGATAGCTCTGTGTTATGAAGCTATGAGTGCAGGAGCTTAGTTCTCCCAATATTAGGCTAATGATGTGGAATATTGTGTATAGATTAGAAATGCATATCTTTTTGGCAAAATTCATATCTTTTCTTATACAGTATCTTTCTTGATTCTTTTCTTCCAAACATAAGGGGGTCGGGTAAGGTGCAAATGAATCAAAACAAGTAATTTTTGGTACGAGCTGAAACGGGCTGGGTGGGGTTGACCTAAAACACTTTATCGGTAGCTTTTTTTTCCCCAAAAAAGTTAAAAACTGACATTTTGTGGTATAAAGATTAGAAAACTATATATTGCAATAATTACCTTATTTTTTAATTAAATCAGTATAGGAGGTTGCATGCACTAAAAATACACATCGGGAGACTTTGGAGTTTTGGACCATCAACCATTTCCGTGTTAGCCAATTTGTTTGGGTTTACCCATTTGACCCGTTATAGATAAAACATAACTAGAACCGGCCCATTCATAAGGGAGTTACCTGCAGTAGAGTTATCAACACTTCCTAAAATACTTAAGGTCCTATGCTATTCTTATTAGTTGTTAATTTATTACTGAAGAATAATATACAGAATTGTCTATATAAATTTCAGTTACAGTTCATAGTAGTTTTTCTTATTTATTTATTTATTATATCAATTTTAATGCTTAAATGAATGATGTGAACAGCAAAGTTTCTTCCGGAAATTAATGGATTTGTTTAGAGTATGCGAAGATTTGGAAAACAAGGAAGGCCTTCACATGATATACAAAATTGTCAAAGGGATCAGACTCAACAGCCCTCAGATCTTTGAGAAAATTTTTGGTGATGAATTAATCATGGATATTATTGGATGTCTTGAATGTAAGTTGTTTTTCTTTGTAAATTTCTGAAATCTTCTTTGTTTCCTTAATGCTGACTCATGATCACTGGTTTTTGTTGGGCCTATAGATGACCTGGAAAGACCTCATGTCAATCATAGAAACATCCTCAAAGAACATGTTGTATTTAAGGAGGTATATATTATTACCTTTTGATAAAATAATGTTCTTTTTATCATTTTGTTATTAATTATATAACTTCAATGTTCACTCATGTAGGCCATACCAATTAAAGATGGCGATTGCTTTTGTGTTTGCTCGGGAGTACAACCTGCATCCTGATGTTCTGACCACTGCGTAAGTTACTGATATTTCAATGTTCCTTGACAAAAGAGGCGGGTTGGTTAACGAGTCATTTTTGCTAAGGGTCAAAACGGGTCAGATCAGTTTGTGTTAACAGCTAACTCTTTAGTCTAAGGGGCTGTTTGTTTGGGTCTGACTGAGACGCGAACGTCTGACTCGTATAGGAGTATAAAATTGTAACACAAAAGCCCGGCGCAACGCGCCGGGGAATCAACCTAGTTTTATTAAATCTGAATTTGTTGTTGAGCCATGTTATTTTATTTAGAAAGAACATGTTTTTTTCTTTTTTTTTCATAACCGAGTAGTTTTTTTTTGAACGGCGACTTTCATTTTTGAGTGACAGTCGCATCTCCGACAAGTCGGAGACCCATCACCCCTTCATACCTGACCACTACGTTGTCTGAACCGGGCCCGCGGGTTCAGAGTAAGGGTTGGCGTTCCTCGGGAAACCATGGAGCCTACTGCCACTTGACAATAGTTGCGCCGCTACACGAGCCGAAACTCGCTAGCGTAACGCACTCCTGGACTAAAACCCGAGTTGGCTCGGTTTCGAACTCACGAGGTGAGATTCGCCACTTCATTGCCTTTACCAACTCCACTAAGGGAGCTGGTTTTCATAACCGAGTAGTTGATGAATATTTTTATTTAAAACCGTGAGATGAATAATAATATACAATTTGTTGAAACCAAGTTTTACAAATATTCCAAACAGCCCATCGTAACTAGATGTTTCTTTAAATAGGATACTAACTAAATGTTTCTTAAATAGGATGATTATGTAATTATAAATAATAAACTCAAACATCATAAAAAATAAATACAAATTAGTTAATTAAAAGATAATGGGATAAATATTAAATACATATGAAGGTCAAATAAGATAAGTATAGAATTTAGGCCTACCGCATAAATGTTTCTTTATCTCACGATATAATAATGTGTATTAAAATTCATGATCACGATCTAATCTTTTGACGGACTTTAATCATTTTAAAGCATGTTAAGCTTATCTTTCAAAAAAAGTAATTATATATTTTGTAATTTCTAGAATAGAGACTAAGACATGATCTTTTGTGAAATACGATAATCTTATTTAAGGATGACTGATTTGAGGTCTTAAAGTGAAACTAAATTCAATGTCTTTTCTAGAAATATGATACTTTGATGTTTAAAGTCATGTATAACTCATAATCACATTTCAATTTACTGCTATTGTTTACTAAAACATTTGTCATTTTCAGTTGATTTTTGAAAACCAAAAGAACATTTGATCCAATGGTATGCATGCGTGTAATAGGTTCCTTTTTTTAAGGTAGAATGTTCAAATCCTACACTAAACATATTAGGTGGATTTTAAAGTAACCTAGGAGTTGTTTAGAAAAATACAAATTTAATTACACAAATATTTCATATGATCTGACGAATATAATATGTTTGGATACTAATTTTTTTTGAGTAATAACAAGTTTGAGGCTTGTACTTTTCACTTTTAAACTCTTTACGGTTTTTAACTTCAAACAACCATATTCACCGCTCTCAACAATATATTCTTACTTCGGTATCTCTAATCATTTCCTTTAAATGAACACCCAAATAGAAATGAGAGATAAAAAATAAAAACAATTAAAAATACACTTTTTACAAAAAAAGTTAATTTTAGGTGGTGTCATTGGTTGTTTAAATACTTAACAAATCATCATGTATTAGTTCTATTCACAAACAAACATTGAACCTGACAAACCAAAACACTACACAATTAACACCCATATATTTACATTATAAGTAAAATAAAAAGTTTTTCAGGTTGGACCAACGGATTTTCTCACATATAGTGAACTTTTTCTAGAAAATAATATCAGGTTCAAGACTGATAATAATAAATTGATATACGAGCTTTCTTTTGAAAACTTGCCAACAGTGATGGATACAAAGAGACAGTAGGTGGTTGTTTTATTTTTAACAATTTTGTTATAGCAATTTAAGCAAAATGAGGGGGCATGATTTTATTTTGGGGGGCACAGTTTTGTGGTTGTGGGGGCACAATTGTAAATAAACTTTTTATTTCAATATTTAAGGGGTTGTTTGGTAGTATCTGAATGATTAAGTGCTGAACTAATAAGAGATCTGAACCATTAAGTGCTGAACCATTAAGAGGTCTGAACCATTAAGAGCTAGTATATCGCTTAACTATTCAGAGGCAAATGTCTGGCCAATTCAGATAAGATGTCTTAACCATTCAGCATTAGACCTCTTAACCATTCAGTATTAGTATAATGCTTAACCATTCAGAGGCAAATATCTTAACCATTCAGACATTTGCTCGTGAAACAAACAGTCTGAACCATTAAGTGTTGAACCATTCAGCATCTGAACCATTAAGAGGCTGATTAAGAGGCTGCCAAACAGCCCCTAAGAATGATGATTTTTATGCGTAAATTATAGTTTCTTAAAACTTGTATATACATTTAAGCTTTTTAAATTAAACTTTTTGAAAGTAACGGTTTATAATTTAGTCGTTCAAATAATTTTCTTTCGAACATTATGATCAAATATAGGATTGGTTCAAAACGATGTTTAATATTTTATTACTGCATATGTTACAAATCATAAATTTAAACGTCATTGTAATTTATGTGAAGTATGATATTACCAAAATTACAAATGAAATTATTTCAAGTTTGTTTTTAGAAGTAGTACTAAGAGAAATTAGCTTCCCTAAGGACTCAAAATAATGTTATTTAGACATTTACTTCCGTCGACCCAATCCATTTTTTTACCTTAACCGTATTTTGCTACGCGTAACGAAAATCTCTGGATCCGCAGCCCTCATGTGCCAGCTGACGTGAGGTCGAAGTCTCAATCAAATTTAAAACCAAATACTACTAATTAGCTAGCGGTAAGTGGGTATCGAACACAGGGAGTTTGTGGAATATGTGTTTATCTTATAGTCCTGTAAATTAACTATAATTGTTCTAAAATGACAATAAAGTAAATATCAAGAATTGGATTGTTTTGGTTTAAGAACTAATAACACTAAATATATTGCAAATCACAACGTACCTTTGTAACAGATTAAGAACAAGTGATCACCCTAGATTTCAAGTTTTAATCCACACTTATGTTTATGCTTACTAGAAAGAACCACCTAGACATGGTTCGTGCTGGAATAGTCGTTTGTGATGAAAGAGAACTAAGTACTCGGATTGTAAAATGCGAGGTTGTTACTCGATGATCAATTGACAATTATCCAACCTTAATCCCTCCCATGATATCTCGATTGCCCATGGTACCAAGAACGTATGGTTTGGGTTAACATCAAACAACAATCAACAACTTACAAACAAATATCCAAACACCATAATAACTCAAACAAACATTCAAAGTTATCATTCTAGAAATTCAAGCACAAACATAGTGTTTCAAAAGCAAACCTTACATCTAGGATGATCACCACAAGTTTAGCCAAGCATGACTTGATCCATCATCACCATCCACCAACTAATGTTCATATGAATCAAAAACACAAATCAAATGTTGAGAAATGTTTGGAATGATGCAAGAACAGCCACTTTTGCCTCTTTTATGGAAAGAATTCGTCAGATCCAGAATATGAGCAAAAGGCACCACTCAAACCATTTTATTAAGGCAATTTGCACTTTTTCGTCAGCAGCTACCGTAACTTACGGTAGCCACCGTAAGTTACGGTAGCCACAAGACTTGTACGGTGGAAAGCTTCTGTATTAGGGTGGAAAAAATTCAGGATTTGGGGTCCACCGTACCTCACGGTGGCCACCGTAAGGTACGGTGGAGCCCTGAACATTTGTTTCTTCTTTCCTTCTTTCCACACACGTCCACTCCGTTCCACGCTCGCAACGTTTTCTCCATTTTTAGCTCCCAACATACCTGAAACATAAGCAACTGTAGTTATCTAATTCAAGATAATTACACGATTAAATAAGAGAATGTTACGCATTTTAACATCATAAAAGGGTTGTTCCTTGAACCACCCGTCACATCCTCACACTTAACCGTTGCTTGTCCCAAGCAACATATCAAATCAATTTCAAACAAGCGATCAATGTAACCCAAGCATAAACATGTAATACTTTTACTAACCCTTTTTAACATCCAAAATGACACACCCCTCGCTATGTCCCTCCTCTCGGCGACAAGTAAGCACTAGCATCCGTGAGCTAGACACACAAAAGGCAAACAGGTGGTTGCATAACTATAAGCTTGTACCTAAATCGACCCTTCTCTTAACAAATGCCAAACATGAATGCATATCAAAGGGACTTTAAGGTTGTAACGTGGCTAGGTGTACAGGTAGGAAATGGAATATATATGAAGAAGCGAAAGCTTAACCTGGTCTTTTATTACACAATAAATTAAACAACTAACTACCAAACCTAACTACTATGCATAAGATACGCAACTTCAATCTCTTTTTTTTTCTTTTTTTTTCTTTGTTTTTTTTCAAAATTTTTTCTCTTTTTTTTATCTGTTCTTTTTCTATTTTTCTTTAATAACAATGAAACAACACAAAAACTTCACGCAAACATTCAACATAGCATTGAAACTGATTACAAACTACTAAACAACTACTAACACTATAAGACTAGGTCAAGTTAGGTAAATTTTAAGGTAACTGGTTAAGGGGTAACAAACAATAGGCTTTTAGGCACAAAATTGGGCAACTAAATGTCCAAATCCCGCCCCTCTCTCAACCAAGCTCATATATATAATTTATGAGGTCCAACCCCCCAAATCCCATACTCGCACACATCAAAGACGAGGCTACCTAAATGCCCTTATTCTTTTCACATTCACATTCAACTAAGGTCTCGAATCGTATTCAAGCACAAGTTCTAATACACCCCCACCTGTTGCCACTCTCACAAAGAAATGTGTTATTTATCTACAAGTGTGGCTTCAACTCTCACCAAGAATAAGACTGACTAAAGGTTGCCGATGCATCATTCGGAGTTAATCCAAGGTGTTCAAATTCTCACAATGTTTTGCTTGAAATTTTTTTTAAAAAAACTTCAAAAATTCCCCTCATCCCTGTACTTGGGATACATTGTCCCCAATGTATGGTTTTGAAAGGAACAAAATAAACAAAACAAAAGACTCAAAAAGTTGAAAATATTTTTTTTTGTTTTTATGACACTAACACCTCTTTAATTCAACCCTGACACATAAACATTAACATATCATAAGCTCCACCCTACCACCCAACCAAACTACTCAAAAGAAAACAAGAAACAAACTATACAAGAGAAGATGCAACCTGAATAGCTTGACTTATGGTGGCCTTGTGGAATGTTTCAACTCTTGCCGGGAAACTTGACAAACCTTCCCGCATCCCCACACTTGTGCAACAAGTGTGCTGCATCCAGTCTTCTTACCTTCACTATCCATCTCAGTTTGTTCAACCGTCTTCTCCACCTTCTTTTTCTTCGCTCTTCTCTTCCTCTTTCTCTTCTTTTCTTTGGTTGCAACCTCTTTCACTTCCTTTAACATATCAACAGCAAAACATGCTTCCTTGATGGAAGGGTTAGTAACAATAGAAAACATATTTAAGTTCAAAACCTTCTCACCAAACTTCATGTTCACCATTCCTAGCTCACAATCTAGGACTGCCTGTGCAGTAGCTAGAAACGGCCTACCCAAGATGACTGAATGTGGTGCATTCTCAATAGAAGAAGTGTAATCCAGTACCAGAAAATCCACTGGGTAGTAGCAATCCCTCACCTTTACAATGACATCGGTTAGCATACCCCTGGGCCTAATGGGTGTTTGGTTAGCCAACATTATTAGGGTATCAACATATTTCAATGGACCAAAATCAAATTTGTCATATAAATGCCCGGGGAGGATGCTAACACATGCTCCTAGATCTAAAAGTGCCCGGTCAATTTTAAGGTCTCTTATATGAATTGGAATCAAGGGCACTCCTGGATCTGGGAGTTTTAGGGGTAATTTATCTAACAAAGGAACACTTACCTGAGATGTGAATTCCAAAGCATTAATGTGTACTTGTTGTGAGCTCTTGGAACTAGATTGATGATTTGGATTCACCACAGTATCACTTGGCAGCTCTCCTTTGTTCTTCTTCAAGTTTGCTACTTCTGTTGCGAGTTGGCCTATTTGGATGCTCAAAGATTGAATGGCCTTGTCACGAATTTCATCTTTTTGGGCCCAAGCATCATCCAACTGATTTCTCTTTTGCATCTCCTGTTGCATCATCACAAGAATATCCATAACTTCATTCCCGCTTGAAGTAACGTGACCCGCTGAACCACCTTGCTCATTACCCAATTGTTGGGATTGCCTTTGGAAACCTTGATTGTTCCCACCCCAGTAATTGCCTTGACTATTGAATTGTTGGCGGGGCACATAGTTACCTTGGGTGTTTCCTTGAAAGTTCAGGTTGGATTGATTGGCCGGATTCCCATAACTGAAGTTGGGATGATTTCTCAAACCCGGATGATAGGTATTTGAATTCATGTTGTAATTTCTTCCACCAAACCCTTGACCTTGAATAGCATTCACTTCCTCCACTTGTTCAAAAGTTACCGTGCAAGAACCCACAGTATGCCCTAACTCATTGCAATTTGTACAAACATTGTAAACTTGATTTGTAGCTTGTACATTACCATCATCCACCGCATGAACTTGAGCTCGTGTAATGACCGGTCGTGCTCGTCTTGCTGATTGAGCCTTCCTCTTTGATGTAACCGCCATTTGTTCCAAAAATGCCCAATCGTCTTGCTCGTAATTTGTACCAAATGTACCATTTGTGATAGACATTAAATCCCGAGCATCTTCAGAATTGAGCCCCTCGTGAAAAGCATTCAACAACTCCCATAACTCAATTCCATGATGAGGACAAATCTTGATCATCATGTTAAACCGCTCAAACGCCTCATGAAACATTTCACCTTGTTGCTGTTGGAAGCTTCTCAAGCTTCTCCTAGCATCATTAGTCTTTTGAGCTGTGAAAAACTCTTCCAAAAACCTTTGTTGCATCTCAGCCCATGTGTAAATTAAAGCGGATGGCAAAGTGTAGAACCACCTCTTTGCCTTATCCTCCAATGAAAACTAAAACAATACCAACTTGACATCATCCGCAGAAAATCCTTGACCACCAATTGTGTTACAGAATGAGTCATAAGCTTCCAAATGAAAATAGGGTTCATCCGTTGCTAACCCTTTGTACTTTGGCAAACTTTGAAGTGAATTTGTTCGGACTTCAAACGTTCTCCCTTGATTGTTTTGAGGAATGACCACTGGTGAAGGATTATTTATGATGATTGAACGAAAGTGTGCCTCAATACCCCTAGCAGCGTCCCAATTATGCCTTCGTGGAACACCCAACCTAACGCTTGGTCGCTGAGGACCCATTGGTCTTTGAACTTGTGGTCCTGGAGGCATGAATTGCTGAAACGGTGCTTGAAAGATTGCTCCCCCATGTTATGGAGGAATTTGCCCTTGAAATTGTGGCCTCACTTGGGGTTGTATTTGTGGTGGTATAATTTGTTGTTGCACAACTTGTGGTTGTGGTCTCCCATATCCTTGCATAGCTTGTCCTTGACTATAAACATAATTTCCTTGATCAACATCTCCTTCGTACGTGTACCATTCTTCCTCATATCTCCTAAATTCATCACCATAACCACCATCAGCACCAGATCGTCCTACTCCCGATGTTTGTACAACTTGAGGTTGTTGGTCTTGTGTATCCGGTTGCATTTGAGAAGTAGAGGGAGTATGAAATATGGATGGGTTGGATTGATATGGTTGTGGTGTTGGTACTGGTCTAGACGATGATGATTGACCGGTTGTTGGGAAGAAATATGAAAAGGGCGGAATGGGTGCTGATGGGTCAAAGCTAAAAGAATGTTCGGTTTGGGTACTTGCAGGTAATGGGGTATGGGTTGGTTTAGTCTCTAGTGATAATGTAGGATTGGGTATAGGCTCGGATGGTGTTGTTTGACCCGTAGTAGGAGGTGGTGAAAGCGGATCCATTGTGTTTTGTGATGTAACGGGTGATGTAGGTGCTATTGGTGAACCACTGATTTTGTTTTGTCGATGTAATACTCTGTTTCAACGAGCTGCTCGTTCAATTTCTGGATCAAACACTAATGGTGATGATGAGCTCGAGTTTCTGGTATGCATACACCTGAAACAAAACCTGCACACTACACACAACCAGCGTAACACCGAAATAACAAAACAAAACTAATAAGCAAACACACGTTGCGCACAACTCCCCGGCAACGGCGACAAAATTTGACGTGAGGTCGAAGTCTCAATCAAATTTAAAACCAAATACTACTAATTAGCTAGCGGTAAGTGGGTATCGAACACAGGGAGTTTGTGGAATATGTGTTTATCTTATAGTCCTGTAAATTAACTACAATTGTTCTAAAATGACAATAAAGTAAATATCAAGAATTGAATTGTTTTGGTTTAAGAACTAATAACACTAAATATATTGCAAATCACAACGTACCTTTGTAACAGATTAAGAACAAGTGATCACCCTAGATTTCAAGTTTTAATCCACACTTATGTTTATGCTTACTAGAAAGAACCACCTAGACATGGTTCGTGCTTGAATAGTCGTTTGTGATGAAAGAGAACTAAGTACTCGGATTGTAAAATGCGAGGTTGTTACTCGATGATCAATTGACAATTATCCAACCTTAATCCCTCCCATGATATCTCGATTGCCCATGGCACCAAGAACGTATGGTTTGGGTTAACATCAAACAACAATCAACAACTTACAAACAAATATCCAAACACCATAATAACTCAAACAAACATTCAAAGTTATCATTCTAGAAATTCAAGCACAAACATAGTGTTTCAAAAGCAAACCTTACATCTAGGATGATCACCACAAGTTTAGCCAAGCATGACTTGATCCATCATCACCATCCACCAACTAATGTTCATATGAATCAAAAACACAAATCAAATGTTGAGAAATGTTTGGAATGATGCAAGAACAGCCACTTTTGCCTCTTTTATGGAAAGAATTCGTCAGATCCAGAATATGAGCAAAAGGCACCACTCAAACCATTTTATTAAGGCAAGTTGCACTTTTTCGTCAGCAGCTACCGTAACTTACGGTAGCCACCGTAAGTTACGGTAGCCACAAGACTTGTACGGTGGAAAGCTTCTGTATTACGGTGGAAAAAATTCAGGATTTGGGGTCCACCGTACCTTACGGTGGCCACCGTAAGGTACGGTGGAGCCCTGAACATTTGTTTCTTCTTTCCTTCTTTCCACACACGTCCACTCCGTTCCACGCTCGCAACGTTTTCTCCATTTTTAGCTCCCAACATACCTGAAACATAAGCAACTGTAGTTATCTAATTCAAGATAATTACACGATTAAATGAGAGAATGTTACGCATTTTAACATCATAAAAGGGTTGTTCCTTGAACCACCCGTCACCAGCCTAATACCTTAATATTCTATACTTGAGTAACGAAGATGACCGAGGGAATCAGTGCCCCGTCTCTGATTCAATTAGCTGTTATAAAGTATTCACTAGACAGTCATCGTGAACACCTAAAGTTTAACAAAATTAATTGTTTGCCATAAGAAACCATGCATCAAAATGTTATACGGTATGTTTAAGTCATTCTCATTATGCTTTTTAAAGTATAGATAATATATACTCAAAGTAATGTATAGGTGTACATGACGACTGTCTTGCCGCAATGCACGAGTTTTTTTACAATTTTATTTTTTTGTATATAGTTTTAAATGTATTCAACAACGTCTATGTTTTGTTTCTCTTACATCCACTATGCAAATTTACAACAACGTTTTGACTTCACCGCCGTAACGCTGAGGCTTAATACTAGTTATATTTACAGCTCAATTAATTTTACAATTGACCAAGGAGGAGATCGACGGCCACTATGATAAATAAAAGATGTTCTAATCATATGAAAATAAATCAGAAAGAGATGAAAGAAAGTTGGATATATACAATTCATGCACACATCCACCAAAGTCAAAATAAGACAATTTGTGTGGAATTCTTTTTTATCCGATTACTACACTTTTAAGTTCTAAGTGAGGACTTTATTAACATAATCGGACCGGTCATTAAATCATATGTATTAGACCGATTTTATGATAATTTAATAGTTTAAAGCAAAACATGAAACTGTTTTATCTTTTAATATGGGTTTTATAAATTGTAATTAGTGTTATTAGTATAAGAAGCTTAGAATAAACAAAATATGAGGTTTGATATACTAGATAAATCAATAAAATAAGATATTAAAAAAATAAATAATAATAGTAATAATAATAATAATAATAATAACATTATTATTATTATTACTATATTATTATTATTATTATTATTATGATTATTATTATTATTATTATGATTATTATATATATATATTATTATTATTATTATTATTATTACTAATATTATTATTATTATTATTACTAATATTATTATTATTATTATTACTAATATTATTATTATTATTATTATTATGATTATTATATATATATATATATATATATATATATATTATTTTAAAATATTCTTTCCAACCGCAACCTAGTTTGTTAATTTAACCGGTCTAACCCATAATCTGCCAGTTTAAAAGTACTATATTAGATTGCCATGAAGCCGATTCATAATCTAACCATTCTGACTAGCCAAACGACCCGAAGTGGTTCTAAAAACAATAAGAAAAAGTGAAGTCATGGATGAAAAGTTCAAATCCACAATGAAGTGCGGGTGACATGTTTTAGTACTAACAATTTATAAGCGCTCACAAACTGGGCAGCGGACGAGGGTGGGGAAAACCCGACCACTACTAGGAACACCACCCCAAACCTTATGAGTCCCAAAAGTCCCGACTCGGTGAAATAAATACGCCAGGCATCACCGACTATACATCCCCACTTTCTCTTCTTTTTTGGGTTAAACGGGGAAACTAGGGTAAATGAGGACGACTCCATGTAAAACAAGGAATAACTGGGGAAAATTGGGAAAAATAAAACAATATGCTTGGGTGCAAGACTTAAGTCCTCGACCTCAAAAGGAGTGATATCATTTTACGCACCAAGGTATTGCTAGAAAAAAAACTGTTCGAGGGAAATTCATAGGTAGCCCTAAAGTCGAACTTGTGAAATCATTTTGCCTACATATGCATATCACTCATGCATAGGGCTGTAAACGGTCAGCAAACAGTTTGTTAACCGTTCGGCAGGAAGTTGTTTATATTCGTTCGCTTAATAAATGAACGAACACGAATATGAAAATTCCATTCGTTTTGTTAAATGAACGAACATTAACTGAGGCTATGTTCGTTCATATTTGTTCGTGAACCTTCGGTAATGTGTTCGTAAATGTTCATTTGTGTTCGTTCGTTTAAAAGTTATATTTTAGAAAATTTCATTTGTGTTCATTAATGTTCATGAATATTGTTTGTGTTCGCTGCCTTCGTTTGTGTTCATTTATATTCGTGAACAGTTCATGAACAGATTCGTTTAATTAATGAATGAACATGAACAATAAATCTCGTTTGGTAAGCTTTCGTGAATAGTTCATGCACAGTTCAATAACTAGTTATTTTCTTAATTAACGAACATGAACAAAACCTTGTTCGTATTCGTTCGTTTACAACCCTATCCATGCACGTCAATTGAATACAAATTGTGTGGAAATTTTAGCCAATTTAATTTCTTCATTATTTATCGTCATTTTCAAGATTTGCTACAGGTTTTCTTCATATAAATACCCTTCATTTTCTCAACCTTCTCTTCACAACACTTGCAACAATTATTCTTTGGCTTCACTACACAAAAATGGCTAAAAATTCAGTTGCTTTCTTTGCATTTCTACTACTTCTCTTCGTTCTTGCTATCTCAGGTTTTTCATCAATCTTATTTACATTTGTTTTTTCTATTCATTCTATTTATAAGCTTTCTTTGCATTTCTGCGACACTTGTTTTAGAGACGTCGTGACATTAAGTTAACATACATACTAAAGAAGGTGGATAAGTAGCACTATAAAACAATGATTTAATTAGTTTGTTCTTACATAAACTAATTATGTTCATCACAAAACATTATTAATTAGACATTCTAAAATCATATACTTTTTAAAAGATTAAAAGGTTGTTTGAGACACACATACCTAAAACTAAGTGTTCATCCTTAACCTTCAAGGAATTGACGCACTGGTAAGCGTTTGACAAGTGGTCTAAGTTCGAATATTGTCATCACTGGTTTTATGTTTTAACCACCTACACAAGCTGTATTTTACCCAATCAAGTTTATTAGCATAGTATTGATGGGGTTAATTTCATGATTAGTTTTCTAATAGTTCTTATTAGTTTGTAAATAATTGTTTCCCCATCTAAAATAATTGTTTACATAATTCAGCATAATTTCTTTGGTGTGACGAATACAGAAATCGGATCCGTGAATGGAGAATTATGTGAAAAGGCGAGCAAGACATGGTCTGGAAATTGTGGCAACACGAGACACTGTGACGACCAGTGCAAGTCGTGGGAGGGTGCAGCCCATGGCGCTTGTCACGTCCGCAAAGGGAAACACATGTGCTTTTGCTACTTCAAATGTCGCAAAGCCGAGAAGATGGCTCAGGATAAACTCAAAGCTGAAGAGCTCGCAAAGGAGAAGGCTGAAGCGGCAAAGGTTGTCACACCATGAGTAACAATTGTTATATGATTATGAATAAAGAGAAAATGCTTTCAACCTACTTAGCATATGTTTAGCATTTTCTATTGTGTAATGTTTGTTGCATTTGGAATCCGTTGCTTGTGATTCCATGTAAAAGTTTCTAATGCATGGTATAATAAGTTTCTTAATTTATAAATTATGTTGTTTTGGATCTTGTGAAATCACATTTCATGCATCAACTGATATAATAACTTCTTTTGTGAACATTTAACACCATTTTAATTAATTTTTGTCTGCTTTACGTACAATAATCATCATATCATTGCCAAGAACGTTATTCTAGTCGGAATGTTATATTACATTTCTAATTATCATATCATCAACATATATGTGTAGGTTCTATAAATAGAGGAAATCTATTCATATTTTTTTGAATTTCACTATACATGAATAATCATTGAATTTCAATCATTTTTTAAAATTTAAAAGAAAATTTAGATTGAATAAATATAATTATTCTAAATCAGATTTGTAACTTATAAAAAAAATATAGATTCTTTATGCGCTAATTTCATCAGAAACCATTATATACACGGACGCATTTACGAAAAAGTTACTCAACCGACATTTGATATATCAAAGTGTTCATGAACTTAAATTACACAACAAAATCACTTAACTAATTTTTTTTAGTATTAAAGTCAAACTTACCTAATACATGTAATTTAATTTTTTCTAATATTTACTTTTTTTTATAAAGTGACATCTATCGCTTTTGTAAAAAATTTTTGCCATCTTATTTTAAACCAACATGTAATTTTAAACGATCATGTAATTTTTTTTGCCATTTTAGTTTAGAAGTGACATTATTTTAAACCAACATGTAATTTTAAATGATCATGTCAGTGACATTTTCACTTAATTACATCAGCTCACGTTCAGAAGAGTTTAAGGCTGTGCACCTACGTTAAATTATATATAATACTAATTATCAATTTATTTGTGTATTATGGGAATTACTTAAACTTTAGTGGGTTGTGCCTACTTTTATTTTTTTTTGTTCTTTGATTTTCTTACTTTTAATCAAAATATTTTTATATCTTTTACAGTTTTAACCCTATAATTTTTTACTTTCAACTTTGGTTTCCTATACTTATAATATTTTAAAAAAATTTCGTTTTACAATTCGGTTTAAGTTTACGTGTTAACACGCCGCAACGTGGCGCGTGTGGGCAGATGTTTTTACACCTATTTTTTCCCGTTAACCGGCCCGTCACAACGCACGGGTCTTAGATTAACTTAGTTATTTTTTTTTAATATTTTATGTTTCACGTGCAGGGTTCGACGTTTTACATCAACTTTCAGTTTGGTTTTATTATTCCCCTTTTTTTCCTTTATAATACGAGTTTTTTTGAAATTGACGGCCGTTGATGGTGGTGTGAAATTGATGTTAGTTGACGTGATTTAATACGTCTCGATGCAACAGGGGGCTTAATACTAGTTAATTTACAAATTTGCAATGTTAAATGGGCTAAAGGCCCATTAAGTGAACATTCCCTTTGGAGGAGACCAAGTCCCAACGGCAGATTTAAATGGGTTCATCTAAATAAAGAAATCTTGAAGCTTAGAGTGAATATATCTAATCCGGTTACATGTACTTTGTGTTAATAGGCTCAATTCGTTATTCATATATTGTTTTATTTCGATTTTAGATTATGTATACGACTGACTTTGTTATGTTTTTAACTTTAAGCAACTAGTTTATATGGAGGATTCATTTTTCACTTACACAAGAACACAAAAGCCAAATTCCGTTCATATTTTTTGTTTAGATTTCATAATAAACGAGTAAGGTTTTAGTTCAATCATCTTCTCATTTAAAAAAATATAGTAAAAACGAAAGATTTGTTGTGTTTTTGATAGAATTCTACCCATACAATAAAATTTTTTAAACAACAGATTAGTGGTTAGAAGTTAATAACACAAAAATAGTAATAATTCTTATATAGTAATTAACTTGACGAACGAGAGGAGGAGGATGATGGAGGTGCTAAAACCATCACGGAAGACGCAAAGATAGTGATGGTGTTAAAAACCGACGAGCAGGGATGAGAGATGAGAAACAAAAAGTTTAAAAAATACACCAAATGAGAAAAAAAAATTCATTTCAGGTAGATTCATTAGTTGTTAAAAATGTTAGTAAGTCAATGCGTATAGTATTCACAAGAACATTGAACGAGACAAGCCAAAACACGATATGAATTTAGTTGTGTGTGTTTTAGAGTTAATATCCGGAGAAGAATCAATATATTTGTAATGCTTGGCTTCATTCATTTAATCCGTCTTCTAGAAATCCTTCAGTTCATCAATCCGACATAGTTAACACCCTACACGTAAATTATAAGTAAAATATAGTAAAAAAGAAACATGTGTATAAGTAAATATTACCACAATTAAACAATGCATATCGAAGAAACGAAGAATCAAGTGTTGACTAGAATAGTCATTTTCCATGAAAGTTAATCCATTTCTACCCTCGATTAAAGTTTAGTCCCAATTAATGATGGACACCTATACATTACTTTGAGTATTATAGCTTTTGAATGACTAATTGGATCACTGACGGGCCACTGGCCCATCCGATTAATTTCATTACTCATGTACGAAACCTAAGACAACCATCACAAAAAAACTCACATTAGGTGAGAGGACCCCCAAAAACCCACCTTTAATTTTGTCACATGTGTGACTCAAACCCAAGACCTTCACATGCTCTTATGAGATCTTAGGTTATCTCACTTTAACCACTTGACCTAAGGATTATTGGTGTTAACTTGAGTATTATATATTCATAGTTTAATTAAAAGGGATACATGGCATCAACACATTCCTTATCATCAATATTTTCCCGTTTCTATCTTCCGTTAAATAATTACATTAATTAGAGTTAGTTACATAAATAGTCCCTGGGGCTTACATGTATTACTGGTTTAGTCCCTAATTTATGATAAAAAAACAAAAATACCACTAACTAATGATAGGATCCACCAACTACCCACTTCATCTTCTTCCCTACTATACTACTACCATTCAACAATTATATTTGGTTACCACCAATCTCCGACCACCAATCAACCTACCTCCATATTTCCTTCTTTTCTTACTTTTCCCCCAACTTTAACCTCTATCATTATAGAGTTAATTCCTCAATGTACAGTCTCTTCGATCTCCATCATTCTAAACCAACAGTGGTAGTGGTAGTGAACTACAATGCTGGTGATTACAATGGTATTGAAGAAGAAGATGGAAGGGTGGTGTACTGGTGTGGGTTAGATTTTATATATTACTTAATTTAAGTTTGTCTTATTATTATTTCTTAAACTTAGGGTTATTATGAGAATTTTACATTGATTTAACAGAGAAAGTTAACATCTGTTAGTGTTGGTCACTACTTGTGTGCAAACCAAGTAAAGTTCGGGCTCGCATTTTTAATTTTTTGAAAGTGGGGACTGAAGTTGCAATACGTGTAAACCTCATGGACTGTTCGTGTAATTTACTCTATTAATTATTAATAATATTATTTAATTTTTTAGATTAAATATAGTTTTTTAATAAAATAAAATTTAGATATTTTTATTAATGTTACATTGAGAGAAACAAAACTTTATAACATAAGCAATTTTTTAAAAACATCAAACTTTTTTAAAAATATAAAATATCTTAAAGTTGGTATTTTAAAAAGTATAATTTTTATAAACTAAAAATAAATAAAATTGAGAGCTATAATAAGGAAATTTAAAAACCAACTAAAAAACTATTTATTTTAAACTAAAATATTTAATTTCTTTTTCTGAAAAAATAAAAAAGTTTAAAAACAAAAATTTAAAAGATTGATAATAATAAATTTACGTTCTATTTAATATATACAATTGATCAACGGAGGAGATCGACTGTCACGAGAATGCCACGATGGAAATGAAAAGATGTTCGAATCATATGAAATAAATTAGAAGAGACGTATGCAATGCATGCACGCGTCTACCAAAGTCCAATAAGACAATTTTGTGTGGAAAACTTTTTATCCAACTAGTAGACCATTCCCATCCGGTTTTTTTTTTTTTTTTTCCTATATACATGCATGAGTAGGTGTTTTATATTATAAGAAATAATTATGAGTGATTATGAACGAAAAATGTTAAAAATTTATGTGAATTGTACTTTGTTTTCTCGTATTTGAAGAAACACGGTAAATACTTCATAATTTTTTAATATTTTGAAAGTGCTTGTTAGTGCATGAGAAATAAAATGCAACGATAAATGTATGAAAAAAATATTATTTAATTTAATAAGAAAAGAGAAAAAATAGTGATATTTAGTATAATTATAAGAGATATGCGATTAACGAAAAGTCTGGTGTCCCGCTCGCTATTCATTGAGAGCAAGCTCTAACTATCAGTTCTCACTCAATCCAAGAGCTAAAACGAGCATTCATTTCATCTTCTTCATGAATACTTTTACACCGGTAAGTTTTAAGAGTGAGAAATGTGCTTACACCATACATACCACATCATATCACACTACATGCTTATCAATTACATTTTATCATGTCTTATCATACCACATCATTTAGAGGGAAAAATCACACTACTAAATACCACAACTTTTTTTAAAATTACTTACAAAAATAGATAAATTACAAACTAATATTAAAAACTACATTAAAATAAAAAATAAATTAAAAAAAGAGTACATTAAAATAAAAACAAAAAAACTTAAAATATACTAAAACTTAAAATCTATAAGTCAAACTCCCAACCACGTATCCGGGTATTTGACGTTTGCGTTCAAGGGAGTTTTTTAATATTCGGCTCGAACATATCATTATGCGTTTTAAGAAAAATCTCCATGTCTCAGTCTAGCATTTCACGAAGTAATGTCTCTCATTGTAAGTCTAGGAATGCCATTAGTCTTTTCATGTTTTAAAAGAGACACAGTTTTCTCTAACTCCTCAATTTCTTTTGGTAGTCAGATTCAGCTCTCTTAAAGTCAGATTTTAGCACATTTAAAGACTCAACCTCAGATCTGATTTCCGAAATGTAATCCTTATAAAGTTTAACTTTAGCAATACAGGCAGCAGTACAAAGATGTTCATATACCTGATCATCATCTGTTCCGGCCATGAGTGCTTGAGCGGTAGTCACATCCTGTACCATGAAGCTCCAGTCAACTTCTTGAGCCACAACAGCTGTTTCAGTTGACTTCTCTTCATGCTTTGAAGCAGTGGGATGTGTGGAGGCCTGTGGGGTTCCCGGGTTGTTCTTGGGAGCCTTGCATTCCCTAGCAAAGTGACCAAGTTGGTTGCAGTTGTAACACTTTACTTTGCTCTTATCAAACCCAAACCTGCTGTTGACTGGGTTTTGAGGGATTGCCTTCCAGTTCTCTTGAAGAACTTCTTCGCTCTGTAAGTTAAAAGAGCCATCTGCTGGACAATATCCATATACTCCACATCATCTGGACTGAAGCACTCAAGATCATCAAAGCAGTATTGAAAATCACCAGAGTGTCCACTTCCAGAGACAAAGGCACAACTATCCTGAGAGGAGTTGTGTTGAACCTTTTGAGACTTTGGAGTCTCAGGTAGAGTAATGTAAGGTCCGCTGTGTGAGTTGTCAGGGTAACACAGCAACTGATGTTGTGGTTCCGTGATTTCCCTTTCAACCATATGAAGGGCTGAACTCAGTTGGTTATTGGAGTGACCAGAGGAGTTCTGCATGTTCATCTCCATCTGGAATGCACTTAGGATACCATACAACTCTGTCAGAGTCAGAGCCTTAAGGTCCGAAGTTCTCTTGATTACGACACAGTAATGTATCCATAGTTTAGGAAGGGAAGACATGAACTTCCTAACTATGTCTCTATTCTCAAGAGCTACTCCAATATCCTCCAGAGTATCTACTAGCTCAACATACCTGAAGTATTATTGAGTCAAGGTCTCACCAGCCTTGAAAGTAAAGTTCTCAAACTGCTGCTTCAAGAGATCCTTCTTGTTCTCTTGGGTTTCCTTGGATCCTTCATACATTAACTTCAATGATTCCCATAAATCTTTAGCAGTTTTGCACTTCTTGAAGCGTCTGTAGACGGAGTTGGGGAGAGCAGTTTGGAGAGAAGTCATAGCCCTTTGATCTAGCTCTATTCTCTTCCTATCTTCTTCTGAGTAATCATCAACATCTTTTGGAATGATGCGATTACCAGTGGCAGAAGTGGTGCTTGGTATGAAAGGACCATTGACAATGGAGTCCCACATCCTTGAATCTTGACACTTGATGAAGCCTTCCATTCTGATACACCATGTGTCAAAGTCTTCAGGGGTGATCAGTGGGGACTTGGTCATGGTACTGGTTTCCATATCAGCCTTGGAGAGAGCAGCCATTTGAGTGAGTGGTTTGTAGTGAGGAGTGAAAAACAGGTTGCTTTGGATGGTAAGATCTCACAATCAAGAGCCTAGAGCTCTGATACCAATTGCAGGATCGACTATGGGTGGTTTTTCTCTCAACTCACTGTGAACAACACTCAGCAATTAGTCTATGAAGAGTTGATCACAATATAACAAGTAACAAACAGTAAGAAAATTAACACAGGAAGTAAAATTTCAAAGTACTTTTATATATTGCTTCTCAACTCAAAGGATTACAAGACTCTTGGACTCAAATCGCTTATCTAAAGAGTTACAAGGAGAAGATATATATAATACTACCTACAGCCGGATATACTTTGATACCAGCTGGACACCTCTAACCTTACATCTATACTACAAGACTCTAGGTGAGGTCTTTCAGACATTTGCCTGAGAGTTGGTAGTCAGGACATGTCCCTGACTTACCTTTTGTCACCAACTAAAGTTGGTAACATGTACTATCATAAAAAGGTGTACAGTAGAATAAAGTATGGTCAACAACATGGCTCTTTAGGAAGATGCCATGCTATATCAGAGGTCTGCAGCGGACTGTCAGGGACCATACTTATATCTACTGGACATAGCAATGTCTTCCGAAGGATAAAGTGCTTCGGAAGTATAACTTCTTCCGAAGGCACTTATCTTTGGAAGACTGCTTCTCCCGAGGCTTGGAGTCTTCTCTGTCTTCGGAAGCAGACTTTGTCTTCAGCTCTTTCATCAGACTTTGTCTTCGGAAGCTTTCAGACTTTGTCTTCAGCTCTTTCATTAGACTTTGTCTTCGGAAGCTTTCAGACTTTGTCTTCAGCTCTTTCATCAGACTTTGTCTTCGGAAGCCTTCAGCTGTTGGCTTCAGCTGTTGACTTCAGCTTTTGCCTTCAGTAGATATCTTCAGCTGTTGGCTTCAGCTGTTGTCTTTTGCAGTTGACTTCAGCTTTTGCCTTCAGTAGATATCTTCAGCTGTTGTTCTTCAGACTTTCGGAAGATCTCTTGCTCAGCTTCGGAAGCATTTGAATGTAGTACAAAAAATGACTATGTGAAGTAGTTTTGGTTGCACCAGCCTTATCATAATCCAACACTGGATATAATTACTATGTATCATCATTATAACTATTTAAATGGAAGATAATGTAAAAATAGAACATAAGGTAAATAAAAACATAGGAGCATCTTGATGTTCTACATGTGTTTGATGTGTATTTTTTACTTATAAAATAAAATCTAGTGTCTCAGCATAGAACCATGCTATAAAAAGAGTTGTATCAA
The DNA here is from genome assembly GCA_024085815.1 of Flaveria linearis. Classification (NCBI taxonomy): domain Eukaryota; kingdom Viridiplantae; phylum Streptophyta; class Magnoliopsida; order Asterales; family Asteraceae; genus Flaveria; species Flaveria linearis. The sequence continues at coordinate 2,703,177 of CM044001.1, forward strand.
AGTGTGTATGAAAGATGTTCCCTTTATATTATGAGTGTTAAACTTTCATTTCATGACAGATGCATATTTTGATTATGATAAATGAAGTGTGAGTTGGAGACTCATCTCGAGTCTCTGGATATAATTACAAATTTTAATAATAAAGTAAACAATAAAATTCATAATACGAATAAAAATCATAAGCGAGTTTTTCTAAAGAAAACAATGAAAATTACATTAATTCATAAAAGTAAACAATTAATTCAATACGAAAAATAAACAATAAAAATTACGTTAAAATTAAACCAAAGAAAACAAAATATCCATATTACGAATACAAGTTTTTTAATTTAACCGTCTTCGTCGGTTTGTGTGCCAATGCGTTGAGACAAATCATAAGCGAGTTCTTCGTCGGATAGCGGTGAGGATCGTCCGGTTTGTACCTCGTGTTCGTGTATTTCTTCTTCAATTAGTGTTTCTTCTTCAAGGTTTGATTTATGTTGTCTTCGTTCGGCCGCATCTAAGTGGTCTTTTAAACAAATACACATCTCTAGCGATGTTGGAGTTAGCCTTGTTCTTCTTATCGATAAAACCCTGCCACTAAGAGAAAATGCAGACTCCGAAGCTACCGTGGAAGCTTGGACGGTTAGTAAATCACGTGCCATGGCGGCTAGGACCGGAAATTGTGATTCCTTTCCTTTCCACCAAGTTAGAATATCAAACGACAAAAATTCTTCGGGAGTCATTGTAGATAAAAAATCGGTTCCCATATACCTCCCGAGTTCGCTACTTGGAGCGTTATCCCTCTGACGTTTACTGTTTTCATTTCTCAAAGTATTATATAAACTAATCATCGGGTCTCTACTTGAGCTCGACGAACTCGATTCCACGTTCGATGACCGGTGGATGTTTGAGGTTATACCATATTTTTCAACATAAACATTAAACAAAATTTTAAAAACGTCATTAAATGCTTGTTTTGCATTAACATTAAAAAATGGATCTTTTTCTGCCATAAACCAATGTTTTTAAAACCGGACCGGACAGTGAACCGGACGCCTTACCGGTTTACTGGTCGACCCGGTTCAACCGGTCGGACCGTATATAAGAACCGGATAAAATTATAATTATTTTTTATAAATATATGTAAAAATTACAAAAAAATAAAAAATTTTTATAAAAAAGCCGGTTCAACCGGTCCGGTTCCCTGTTCAACCGGTCCGGTTCCCTGTTCAACCGGTCCGGTTCCCGATCCGACCGCCGGTTCGACCGATTCAACCGGTCTGACCACTGGTTCACTGTTAAACCGGTTTTAAGCACCGAACCGGACCGGATTGATGTCCGGTTCCCGGTCGGACTGGCCGGTCCGGTTCCGGTCCGGTCCGATTTTCAAAACATTTCCATAAACTCATATATACTTTTCTGAACACATAAACTAACAATGGTTGATGTTTATATTTATTTTTATTTTAGCTTTTAATATTATATATAATCAGTCAAATAATCAAGGTTTAATGTTTTATAAACCAGGACCGACATCTCCAATTCAAATATATGTTTACAAAGGTGAAACGTTGGTATAGGTGGGACTTGACTTTTGTGCACGTAATAAGTTACTTCTAACTAAGGAAAATAATATGTGTGATCATAAATAATAACAGAATCATGATAACCACTAATGATAAATAAGTATTACGTCTATGACCTTGTAGTATATTAGATATTGGTGTGTTTAAATCATTACAAGTGTAAGATTAAATGGTTATATTGTTACATTGTTCTAAGATGAACGACAGGTTAGAACAGTGGAGAGCGACACTAGAGAGCAAAGGCTTAAAGATAAGTCGCTCTAAGACAGAATACATGCATTGTAACTTTAGTAGAGTGAATGAAGAGGACACCCATATTAGTATTCAGGGCCTAGCGGTCCCACAAACGTCTAGGTTCAAATACCTAGGCTCGTACGTCCAGGACGACAGAGAGATACACAGTGATGTAGCCCATCGTGTTCAGGCAGGATGGTGCAAGTGGAAAGCAGCATCAGGGATCTTGTGTGATAAGAGGTTCTCAACAGGACTAAATGGAAAACTATATAGAGTGGCAGTTCGTCTGGCTATGTTATACGGAACAGACTATTGGGCCATGAAGAAATCGCACAAGAGACAAATGGAGATCGCAAAAATATGAATGCTAAGGTGGATGTGTGGTCACACGAGGATGAATCGGATAAGGAACGACGTCTTCCGGCAGAGGCTATAGGTGGATTGTATCACGGATAAAATACGAGAGGGAAGATTGAGATGGTTTGGGCACGTGAAGAGGAGACATATATCAGCGTCAGTTAGAGCAGTAGAGTGTATCACCTTAGATGGTAAGAGGAGTAGAGGAAGACCTAAGTTGACCAGGGATGAGATGATTAGCCGGGATATGATAGAGTTGCACCTCTCCGAGCACATGGTCGAGGATAGGAGTGCGTGGAGGCGTAGAATTAAAGTTAAGGACTACTAGGGGTCTTGATGTGCTATCCCTCATGTGATGTGTAGGGTAACATTATTTGTCAAATGTTGATGAGCCTTAGTGCTAACTTCCATATTAGTATTGTTTATACCTTAGTAAAATCATCGACCTTAATCCTTGCATAATATCATAGTAAAATTTATCTGTCTCAAACCTGTTTTAATGCTGTGTGTTTGCTTTTATGACGTATGCTTAATTGCTTATGTGAGGTATACATTGTATTCTGATTGTTATGCGCATGCTAGTGCTTATGTGATGTGTGATGTATGCAATATAATTTGATTATTTACTTATGAATATGCATATGAAAAAAAATATATTCTTATGTGATGCACGCTTATGTAATATATACACTACAATTTGGTTGTTATCGATGGCGAGCCGGGTGTCTCTTTGGAAGCGGTCTCTCTGTCTCCCAAGATAGAACAAAAAACTGGCCACCACCTACCCCTCCCAGACCCTACTTTCAGTGAGACATAATGGGTATGTTTGTTTGTTTGTTTATTTGTATTATTATTATTGTTATTATTATTATTATTTTTAAAATATATGTCCTTTCCAACTACAACCTAGTTTGTTGGTTCAATCGATCCAATCCATAATCTAATGGTTTAAAGTACTATATTAGACCGTCATGACGCTGGTTCTTGATTTAACCATTCCGACTGGCCTAACGACTCGAAATGGCTCTAAAATAAGTAAGAAAAAGTGAAGACCCGGATGACAAGTTCGAATCCAAAACAAAATGCATGTGACATATATTTAATATTAACAATAGTGGGTATCGGGAGAGGGGAGAAAAACTTGGCCTTGGTGGGAACGTCACCCTTGAACTCTGTGAGCCCTAAAAGTCCTCGCTCGATGTTAAAACACCTGGCAGTTAGGCACCACCAATTCCACATCCCACTTTCTCTTATTTTTTGGTTCAAATGGGAAACTAGAGTACACCCAGACGACTCCGTGTAAAACAAGAGAAAACTAGAAAAATAAAATAAATCTGAAATGATGATTACATGTTACCTAAAAAAAGAAAACAAGACAACTTCCTATGTCCTAACATGTGAACCATAGCTCCTCCATTTGTTTTCCATCATCTCATGCTTAATGAAATTGGATAAATAAATTAAGAAACCAATTTAAATAAGATTGAGGTCTTAATACTACACTACTTTCTAGTGTAAAATTTGAACCCTCGACCTTAGGTGCAAGGCTTGAATCCTCGACCTCAAATCGTTTTACACATCAAGGTAGTGCCAGAAGAAAACCGTTCGATGGAAATTCATAGACAGCCCTAAAGTCGGATTTGTGAGCCGACTGTCTACCTACTCACATCACTCAATCACTTCAAAAGAAGACAAATTGTGTGGAAATTTTTGCCAATTTTGTTCCGTATTAATCATCAATTTCAAGTTTTGCTACATGTTTTCTTCCTATAAATACCCTTCATATTCTCAGCTTTCTCTTCACAACACTTGCAACAAGCATACTTTAGCTTCACTAACACAAAAAATGGCTAAAAATTCAGTTGCTTTCTTTGCATTTCTGCTACTTCTCTTCGTTCTTGCTATCTCAGGTTCTTAATTAATCTTAAATACACTCATTGTTCTGTTCATTATATTTGTCTTTTTACTCCTAGTTAATGTCACACCGTTATCTTTGACCCTTACATGTGACACCCGTTTTATTGACGCCATGACATTAAGCTTGCATACATACTTAGGAAGGCGGAGAAAGAAGAATTGCATAACAATGATTTGATTACTTTGTTCTTGCAATGACTTATTATGTTTATCGCATAATTATTGATCAAACATTCTCAAACCATATGCTTTTTATAAGATTAAAAGTCGTAGAGACATAATACCTAAAACTAAGCGTTCATCCTTAACCTTCAAGGCGTTGGCGCACTTGTAAGCCCTTGACCACTGGTTTTCTTCATTAATCCTGTTTGTTTGCATAGTATTGATGATGTGCGTGATCAGTTTTATGCAGGGGCGGCTTAACGTATTTGGAGGCCCAAAGCAAAATGAAAAAAATGAGGCCATTTTAAAACTATTGTTTCCGGGCTTGAAAGGCAGAGTTAATTTTATTTTAAAGTTTTACAGTGTATGTATAAATATATTTAGATTATATTTATTTTTCTAACTTTATTTGATCCTAATTGTTTAATGAATTCTTCATAATCAATTTCTTTTATTTTTTTCCAATCTAAAAAAAGCTAAACAGTTTGACTTTTTGGTGATATGGTAGATTGTTCATATATTTTTATAAATTTATATTTGAAAAGGCTCCGTTCTATTCAAGGAACAGCTGTGGTTAATAATTTTTATTTGTAAACAGTAGTTAAGTATGAGCTACACTGAATCGTATTAAAGCTATTAAATAAATAAGATTAAGCAATAAACTAATCAAATAAAGCAAACTCAAGCTATTAAGTAATCAAAATAAATTAGATAAAAGCAATAAACTAATCAAATAAATTATCCAACATAGTATCACAGAAACACCGATTCAAAGAATCAAAGTCAAGTAATTTAAAAACAAATCAAATCAAATAAAGAAAATCAAAGTTTTGGTGACTCGCAATTGAAATTTTTAAATAGCAATACACGATCAAAATTCAAAGAAACTAAAAAATGATAGTCACAACACTGTTTTGAGGATTATAAGCTTAATCGGAAAGAAAGAAAGAAAATCGTAATCGTTCTCTTGAATTGAAAATTATAGAGTGAGTCGCGAGTGAGGTTTTATCAATCAAACAACAATGCTATTGATCTTGTAAATTGTAATCGTCATAGGCTGGAATTTAAGTTACCACAACGTTTTGAATTGAGGCCCATTAAACGTATACATATAATTTCTTTTCTCAAATTTATAGGCCTTATATATATGGAGGCCCAAAGCCCTAATTTGGGCCTCAAATACTATTAGGCCGGCCCTGGTTTTATGATAGCGGGTTCTCATGATTATTTAAATTAAAGAAAGTGTTTCTTCATCTAAATATTTGTCACCACTTAATTTAACACCGTTTCTTTTATGTAACGTTTATAGAAATTGGATCGGTGAATGGAGAACTGTGTGAGAAGGCAAGCAAGACATGGTCTGGAAGTTGTCGCAACACAAGACACTGTGACGACCAGTGCAAGTCGTGGGAGGGTGCAGCCCATGGCGCTTGTCACGTTCGCAGTGGGAAACACATGTGCTTCTGCTACTTCAACTGTCCCAAAGCCGAGAAGTTGGCTCAGGATAAACTCAAAGCCGAAGAGCTCGCGAAGAAGAAGGCTGAAGCTGCAAAGGTTGTCACACCATGAGTAAATGTCAAATGATAATGAATAAAAAGAAAATGCTTTCAATCTACTTAGCATATGTTTAGCATTTTCTATTGTGTAATGTTTGTTGCATTTGGAATCAATTGCTTGTGATTCCATGCAAAGTGTTCTAATGCATGGTATAATAAGTTTCTTTATAAATTAAGTTGTTGTGAAGCTTGTGAAATCACATATCATGCATAAAATGATATAATAACTTTTGTGAACATGTAGCACTATCTTATTAATTATTGACCGATTAAATTACAACTATTATCATACCATTTACCAAGAACATTAACGGTTTATAATTCTCAAAGTTTAGTTGGAAACTTGGAACGTTATCTGTTGACCGTAATCCAATTTTTCATTTTAATTGTATTGTCTTCAAAAATTAAAACAACTCTAGTTATATGTAGTATATAACCCATGCGTGACCACTACAAAATTTTTGACCATTTTTTTTTAGGTCTGCACTAATAGTGGCGACAACACCAATAATGGCGACAAGTCGCCGCTAATGATGTCGTCGCTATTGGTTGTTGTACAATCTAGCCCTGACCGTTAAATCTAGCACACTTTCAACGGCCAGATCTGAGTGAATAAACATCAAACGGATCGACGATTAATAGCGGCGACTGTCACCGCTAATGACTGTCGCCATTAATGATCCTTGTCGCCGCTATTGGTGTCGCCGCTAATGTTAACATTTCTTGTAGTGGACTTGGATCAACATTTTTTTTCTTTTTCTTTTTAAGAATGATGACATGAGTAACGAGAAATCCTATGAAAAACACGATCGCCTGCCTCGGCTAATGCTCCCAGATTATATGTATAGGTTCATAAATAGACAAAATTTGTTCATATTTAATTTTTAATTTCATTATACATGAATAAATATTAAATTTCAATCATTTAAAAAAATTTAGAAGAAAATTTAGATTGAAAAAATAAGCACATACATTTTGTTATCATTGTACTTGTAAAAAATGATGTTTTGCATAGAGCTCGATTCCTTGTTCAAACACACCATGGCATTACTTAAAGTTTTTAGGGTAGGCACAGTCGAAGCGAGGTACCCCCTGTGAATGGTTCCTGCATCCGACCCGACAAAGAGAGGCAGTGTTCCTGATCTCCTGGTTCCGAACTGCTTCCCGAGCCGACCTTCCTCAAGATGCTCACTTAGTGGAAGACCCTAGCTCCCCGACGGGGATGTGAGAAAGGTTCCATTAAACGTTAACGAGTCTCACAATAACAAATGTTAGTTGACCCTAATTGTTCAAAATCAGATATGTAACTTTTTTATAAAAAAATTATACAAATTCTTTATTCACAAATCTCATCGAAAACCAATATATACACGGACATATTTATGAAAAAATTACTCAACCCACATCTTTATTCTTTATACTATAATAAAAGAGTAACTTGAAGTGTCACATGGCAACACTACAACTATCCTCACCAAAATTTTCCTGCCCCTCTCTCATCTTAAATAATTACCTTAATTACTAATAATATTATTTAATATTCTTTTACATTATAAATTAAAAAAGAGATCTACTTATTAATGTTATTTCTAAATAAATAATTTTAATATAAAATAATACAATTTTCTAAAACATAAAACTTTTTTAAAATATTAAATATTTTAAAAGTGATATTTTTAAAAATTCAATTTTTCAAACCCAAAAATAATTAATTTAGCATATATAATTAGAAAATTTTTAAAAATGACATTTTTATACGGTTTGTTTTAGAATAAAATGTTTATTTTTTAAAAAAAATTAAAAAACTAAATTTTAAAATATTGATATCACTGTTTTATTAGTAATAGTCATTTCTCATATGTAATTTCAGTCATATCATATCTTAGAATATCATTTTATAATTAATAAATTTTATTATTTAAATATTTTATTTATTCAACCCGTGTAATACACGGGTTTACTAAAACTAGTTTTGATATATTGAAGTTCATTAACTTGTAAAAATTGCACAACAAAATCACTTAGGTAGCTAACTTTTTTTATATTAAAGTCAAACTTACTTAATACATGTAATTTGATTTTTTTTTTGTAAAGTGACATTTATCCCTTTTGTAACTTTTTTTGCCATTTATTTTGAACCATTAATAATTAACAAGCTCTTATTATATACAATGATTTAAATTACATGTAATACAAGTTTAGCGTTTTTTAGTGTATTTTTCTACAACTTGAGGAGCTATAATATTATTCATTCTTTGTTCATATGTTATTAATCCTAAAATAGCGAAATTAGATGTTTGCTTAAATTATACATATATTATATAAATTTTTCTATACTTTTGAATAGATTTTAGTCACTCTTTTAAATATTACTTATAATCGATCATATTTTAATTTTGAAGTGTTTAAGAGATCACGATTCAATGATATATGTAGCTAAACTTAAGATTGATGAATGAAACTTTAAACAAATATTATTACTAGAATTTTTAATGCTAAACCTTTTATACAAAATATACAAACGTAACAAAATAAAAGTTGAAAGTCAGAATTAATGAACTTCTAATATTTTGAGATAAATTGATTTTAGTTAAGCTAATTATTTCACTTACAGATCACGAGAGTTTAAGCCCATGTACCTTGTGTTAAATTGAGATTTAATATACAAATTGCAAATTCAAATGAAATGTTAAATGGGCTAAAGGCCCATTAAGAGAACATTCCTTTTGGAGGAGGCCCGAAGGCAGATTCAAATGGGTTCACAGGAGATTTTATCGGAGACTACAATAAGAAATCAGGGGTGACGTTGGAGTAACTGGTTAGACGTATTTGCGCTAATTGGTTCGATTTGTTATTCATCATTTGTTTTCTTTCGTTTTCAGATTATGTACACGACCGAGTTTGTTATGTTCCTGACTTTAAACAACTAGTTTAGTCTTATCATCTAGGTTAAATGCATCTTGATTCGTTTTGATGTTTTGTGTGATTTCACTTACGAGCGTGTGTTTATGTTTGTCTCTTATTTGTCAATCTAAGGCTTGAGACTTTAACGGGTGATAGATGACTTTAGAGATATAGTTGGTCGATTAGGTGTGCTACCTTAGAATTAAGTCTGAATTAAGGATCTAAGACTACTTTTTAGGATCTAATTTCCTATTAATTAGTAGGTTGATTGCAAGCAATGCTAGTGTGAGCCGTGAGGTACATATTTTTGATTCATGTGATATATTGGTAGATAGAATACTCCTTGGTTGATTTTAGCTATTTATGGTTTGTTGACTTTTAGTTGTCAATATAAGGTTGTGACTTTAAAGGGTGATGTATAAATTTAATGGTATAGTTAGTTGATTAAGAACTACCTTAAAACTAGGTCTAAACAAAAGGATCTAATACTTTTTTTTAATGATTCTTCCTATTCTTTATTTCGTTAGTTGGTTATTATAGGCTAGCATGAGGTATATAATCTTGGCGGTGTTTTTGTAATCTTTGGTGGTTAGCGTTTATCTATAGACTATAGCGTTGATTTTTCTTCTGAATACGGGATTATGAGCCCTTAGCACGGAGTTCGTAAGTTTCTACTACTTCACGTAGCTATTGATACTTCATAGTACTAGATCTTAGTAGCTAGATAGTGAGCCCTAAAACTTAAGGTATTTGCTCGACGAAGTTGCATTTTTGATAGGGATTAGTCAAATTAAGGACATTATCATTAGTAAGAGTTAGTCAAGTTATGTAGTAAGTGAAGCGTATTCGAAGCCTACATGATAAGCTATCTTCATATGGTTCCCTCATTTCTATTCATTTCTCTAGTTTCATGTTTTCTTAGTTGTTAGTTAAATTTATTTTTGTCAAAAAGAAATTTTAATTTTTATTATCTTGGCTAAATACGATAAAGATATAGTAGGAGCTTACATGCATGTGTCCTTAGGATTAACCTTTGATCTTAAAAGTTTTTTATTGCATAATATATGATATGTACACTTGCATACATGTGTAAGTTTGGTTTATTTGGTATTAATTATCTTAATAAATTCAAACGCTTATTTGTGTAACCATTTTCTAATAAAAATATATATACATTCATACATATATATCAAATTGTGCATATTTGATAAAAGACCCAATAGAAGGATTTAAAGGTTCTATGAATATCTTGATTGACCGTTACAATTTACTTATTCTTATCACGGTTTAATATTAATTTATAACACGAGATTAATAATAATGTATATGCGGTCAAAATAGGTTTTATATAAAATTTAACATTCCTGCCACAACTCTTGATTTCTTCACCCACTAGCTATATATATACTAACCTTAATTAATTATTAACTACATTGGTCACAATTTAGAGGTGCACAAACCGGTTTTTTTTAACCGGGTTCGGGTAGGAACCGGTTCGGGTTCGGTCAACACAATGGGGCCCGGTTTTTGACCAAGAACCGGTTCGGGTCGGAACCAGTTTTCAAGCCCGGCAAACCCAACCCGGTTGGAACCGCTTCGGGTTGGAACCGAACCGGGTCGGGTCTAAGAACCGGTTTGGAAAACCCGTTTTTTTTTTACATACTATTTAAATTATATACAAATTAATTATAAATTTTGATTAATTAAAAAAATATTAAAGTAGATTAATTAAACACAAATTTATAGATAGATTGTCTTAAATCCATATCATCTTCATGCATATGTTAAATGACAAGTATAAAAAAAAAAATAAGTTGTGAATTACAAGCTCGAAGTAAGTTAACGAAAGAGCAAAATAATATCACCTTTTAAGCTAGAAGACTCATCTCGAGTCTCTGGATATAATTACTATGTATCATCAGTATAACTATTTAAATGGAAGATAATGTAAAAATAGAACATAAGGTAAATAAAAACATAGGAGCATCTTGATGTTCTACATGTGTTTTGATGTGTATTTTTTACTTATAGAATAAAATCTAGTGTCTCAGCATAGAAACATGCTATAAAAGAGTTGTATCAAAGTGTGTATGAAAGATGTTCCCTTTTATATTATTGAGTATTAAACTTTCATTTCATGACAGATGCATGATTTGATTATGATTAAATGATGTGTGAGTTGGAGACTCATTTCGAGTCTCTGGATATAATTGGATATAATTACAAATTTTAATAATAAAGTAACAATAAAATTCATAATACGAATAAAAATTATAAGTGAGTTTTTCTAAAAAAACAATAAAAATTACATTAATTCATAAAAGTAAACAATTAATTCAATACGAAAATAAACAATAAAATTACGTTAAATTAAACCAAAGAAAACAAAATATCCATATTACGAATACAAGTTTTTCTAATTTAACTGTCTTCGTCGGTTTGTGTGCCAATGCGTTGAGACAAATCATAAGCGAGTTCTTCGTCGGAGAGCGGTGAGGATCGTCCGGTTTATACCTCGTGTTCGTGTATTTCTTCTTCAATTGGGTTTCTTCTTCAAGGTTTGATTTATGTTGTCTTCGTTCGGCCGCATCTAAGTGGTCTTTTAAACAAATACACATTTCTAGTGATGTTGGAGTTAGTCTTGTTCTTCTTATCGATAAAACCCTGCCACTAAGAGAAAATGCAGACTCCGAAGCTACCGTGGAAGCTTGGACGGTTAGTAAATCACATGCCATGGCGCTAGGACCGGAAATTGTGATTCCTTTCCTTTCCACCATGTTAGAATATCAAACGACAAAAATTCTTCGGAGTCATTGTAGATAAAAATCGGTTCCCATATACCTCCCGAGTTCGCTACTTGGAGCGTTACCCCTCTGACGTTTACTGTTTTCATTTCTCAAAGTATTATATAAACTAATCATCGGGTCTCTACTTGAGCTCAACGAACTCGATTCCACGTTTGATGACCGGTGGATGTTTGAGGTTATACCATATTTTTCAACATAAACATTAAACAAATTTTTAAAAACGTCATTAAATGCTTGTTTTGCATTAACATTAAAAAATGGATCTTTTTCTGCCATAAACCAATGTTTTTAAAACCGGACCGGACAGTGAACCGGACGCCTTACCGTTTACTGGTCGACCCGGTTCAACCGGTCGGACCGTATATAAGAATCGGATAAAATTATAATTATTTTTTATAAATATATGTAAAAATTACAAAAAATAAAAATTTTTATAAAAAAGCCGGTTCAACCGTCCGGTTCCCTGTTCAAAACCGGTCCGGTTCCCGGTCCGACCGCCGTTTCGACCGGTTCAACCGGTCTGACCACTGGTTCACTGTTAAACCAGTTTAAGCACCGAACCGAACCGGATTGAAGTCTGGTTCCCGGTCGAACCGGTCGGACTGGCCGGTCCGGTCCGGTTTTCAAAACATTGCCATAAACTCATATATACTTTTCTGAACACATAACTAACAATGGTTGATGTTTATATTTATTTTTATTTTAGCTTTTAATATTATATATAATCAGTCAATAATCAAGGTTAATGTTTTATAAACCAGGACCGACATCTCCAATTCAATATATGTTTACAAAGGTGAAACGTTGGTATAGGTGGGACACTACAAGAAAAATGGTTTTTTGCGACCACATTTTTTAACGGCGACAACATTTTCGTCGCAAAAGAGTCACAAAACGACAAAAGAAATAACTGTTTTGACTTTAAAAGTCAACAACTTTTTTGTGGCGATTTTTCGTCGCAAAAAGTTAAAATTAATTATTATTTTTTTTAATATCACGAAAACCTTTTTTAAGAGCGGGAAAAATCCCGCGTAATCATTTGCGGCGACTTTGTCGTCGCAATAACAACTAAATATTATAATATATAATAATTAAATGGTTTCGTCGCAATTGCATTATTGCGGCGATATATCGCCGCAAAAAAGAACCCCCATTTAGTCGGGACAGTTCACATTTTCACCATTTTACAAACCACCAAACCACAGCCCCACTGCGCACCCAACCCTCACCCCCACTGCGCACCCCACCCTCACCCTTGCGCACCACCCACCGTCGCTCCCTCACCACCGTCGCCGCCTCCTCACCCTTGCGCACCCCATTTAGTCGGCAAAGTTGCTGCTCCACCACCGCCAGTCCACCACCGTCGCCGCCTGACCAACGTCGCCGCCTCCTTTACACCCTAGCCACCACCACCACTCCTGATTTTAGGTAATATCCTCAATTTTACCTAATTTTATGTTAATTTTTAATTAATATTTTGAAATTAGGTAATAAAGTTTATGTGGTTATGTAAGAATATAAAAATGTGTTAATTTGTAGTTGTTTGGGATTTTGAAGTTTATTTTGTTTATGAAAATATGGTTGTTTAACATGTGTGTATGTAAGAATATAAGAATATAGTTTATGAAGTTTATGAAAATATGAAATGTTAAGTTTGGGGGTTTTGTAGTTTATGAAAATATTAAGAATATATGTTTGTATTAAGATTGTTTATATGGTATTTGAAATTAGGTTAGCAAGAATGTATGTTTGTATAAGAAGTTAGCTTTAAGATTGTTTGGAATTAGGGTTAGCAAGTTTATATGGTTATGAAAACTTAGATGTTTAACTTAGTTGAGATTGTTTGAAATTAGGGTTAGGAAGTTTATATGGTTATGAAAACATAGATGTTTAACTTAGTTAAGATTGTTTGAAATAACATGTGTGTATGTATGAATATAAAGAATGTATGTATTTGATATGTTAATTTTATGTTAATATGTTTCTTGTTTGGAATTAGGTTAGCAAGTTTATATGGTTATGAAACATGGATGTTTGGTATGTTAATATAAGAATGATTCTATTTCATCAAAGCAGGGAGATTCCCTTACTTTGATGATTCTCTATTTCGATAAATGGTTTCCCATTTGTTAGTTCTATGAAATTTCATCCTCTGGATTGGGGTGACTTCCTCATCTTGAGGATTGACTTCAATTATTCTCATTGGAAATTACATTTCATAATGACATGATCTCACCAAAATAGGATTGAAACCCGTATTTTGGTGGCAAATGTCAACCTTAGATTGTTTTCCTTGTTATTATCAAGATAGGCATGAATCATTACCTCAAAGCCTTTAAGGAATTTTTTAATATCAACTCCGATTGTGATTGATAACCACCTTCCTTAAAACTACGCTCGTGAAATCTTTCAACATCTTCAACCGTTAGACACCTAATGACAATCTTCACACGAAACTTAGGTTGAACTATTTTGACCCTGCTTTTAACTAACCGTGCTGTAGATAAAGTTCTGAGCGCCAGAATATATAGGAATGAAACATTTATAACATTTACCCTTATATAAGTTCTAATCTACCTAGAGTCTATATGGGAATCACATGGTGACACTAGTCTTATCTCTAGTGAGACGTCACTCCTTTTACATTTCAGAAATTATGCAAGTTGAATGGTTGCTTAGAATATACATGGCCTTTGAAGAATGATGCTTGTCCACTAGTGGGTACCACACTGAAATGGTAGAATGCCTAAACTCAAGTATAAGGTAGTGAGGCTGCAATAGTCATGACTTGAGATAAGTTTAAAATCTTTGGTAAGTGAGTACTATTACCCAAGGAATGAAATGCAAAGTTAAAATTGTAATACTGGAATCATGCTCTTTATACTGATAGAATCCATAAGTTGACAAAGCTAATGTCATACCTTGTAACATTTAGATCAAATAGAATTAAGTAGGACATTGGGAAGATCTGTGAATAGTAGGACAAAGTTGGAGATTAGAGCAAGCAAACTAGTGGTGAAATAGACAAGAAGACTCAGATGTTATTATAGCACATATCTTATCAATACATATCTGTTGGATACTGGTAGAGGATAGCATTGATTCCTTCAAAATCACTCCTTCATTTGACATGAACCCCAGTTGCTTAGAAATTAGTTAGTCGGTGGAGATAGGAAAACTCTCGACATGCGTAAGTTAAGATGTATAGAACTACTCGAAGACTGAGAATATTGTATACAGTATTGTTCTTAGAATAGGAAGGTTGGAAAGGAAATGACTGTTGTGTGTGACCTATCTTCTTCATTCCTACCGGTCATGGAAACTTTTTAGTTTTAACTTGGCCAGAATAAGTGCCTCTTATCTTAACTGTATGATGACAATTGGTGCATTATAAAAATTCAATTCGACACATTATCTCACAACGTCGAGAAATTAACCTGCATCTGTTTCAAATATTCGTATACCGTGGTATGATGTTACATCAATCGTTATTCTAAATGATTGATTCATTTTCTGTTTTAACAATATTCTTAACCATCCTTGTGAACCCATTCCAAGATCTTCGCATAGCGTATTATTCTTAGACCGATGGTTGGTCAAAGGAGAAATACATATTCACAAGATATGCGTTAAGGTCGTTCCATATGAGGACGTTTGGGATTCTTAAAATCCAACGGTTAACCTTTCTCATCATTGTTGGTCTTATCCTGATTTCTAGGCATTATATTCTGAAATTATGGATAGAAAAATCAAACAACTCAAGCAGCCAGATACCCATTGTCAAAGTCCGCTGTGAATCTAAACGTGGCCCAGAGTTCACCTAGGAACGTGGGGACCAATAAAACCCCAGTATCCTCATCTTTTCGTTTCAGCCTCCTCGTGATTAAAATTTCGGGACGAATTTCCTAAAGCAGGGAGACTGTAACATCCCGTAATTTTTTTAAAACAATACGTTTAATACGTACTAATTCCAATAATTACAAAATTTATAATAATAATCCTAATAATAATAATACTAATAATACTAATATAAAAATAAAAACAAAGATTTAAATAAATATATATATATATATATATATATATATGTATATATATATTTTTAGATTTATAAGTGCAGGGGGTGTTTATGTAATTTTTAAAACTTGTTTTAAAAGTTGTTAACATGAAATAACAAACTCGAACCTCAGGGACCAAGTGGTAAATTTTTAAACTCCTTTTCTTTTCCCCCGGTATACCCGATCGCCGCCGGCCACTCTCCGGTCGTGTTTCCGGCGACTCCCAAACGACCAAATCCACACGATTTCAACCGAAACAACACCCCGACACAATTTCGTGGATTATTCGAATACCTAACCCACCTCAATTTGAATAATAGGGATCGATTTATACCTAACACTCGACCGAATGT
This sequence comes from Flaveria linearis, assembly GCA_024085815.1. Classification (NCBI taxonomy): domain Eukaryota; kingdom Viridiplantae; phylum Streptophyta; class Magnoliopsida; order Asterales; family Asteraceae; genus Flaveria; species Flaveria linearis. The sequence goes on from CM044001.1 coordinate 2,719,090, forward strand.
CGGCCAAATAATGGGTCACTAAACGCACAAAATGGTATTAATATCAAAAGTAATCACACATTCATTATCCATTGTCGTTTCTAAACTACCACTACAATCAAATTGGTATAAATCAAGCTCTAACACCCCTGTCGATTACCACCTCTGTCATCGACCTGCAACACAGTCAAATTCTACCTTCTGAGTTCTATTCCACAAATTAACATAGGGTTTTAATCCTTAGAATAATTAGAAGCTTCCTGTAAGAGGAATTCGATTATGATTACCATTTACACCCTGAACCGATCTCATGACAGTCGCGACCAGTTCTTCGATTGTTCTTGATATATCGAGCATCCAAACAGGTAATTGAAACTATCTAAGTACTCGATTTTGATTGGGTAACAAAAGCCCTAACATTAATTTTATGATTTACATCGATTTGATCTCCAATTTGGATCAAATCGAATTAGGGTTCTTCGGATTTGGGGAATATTTGAAAACAGTGTTTAAATTTAATGAAAACCGTGTCTTATCGCTGTTCAGAGCCTTGGCTCAGTGGTTAGGCGCGCGTGTGTGTGAGCTTGGGGTCTCGGGTTTCGACCCGGGCCAACCCCTTTTTCTTGTTTTATTTTTTTTAAAAGCTTATTAAATACAATAAAAATTATGGAAAAATTTCTAAAATTTATAAAAAATAAATCTATTAAATTTCCCTCATTTTAAATCTTACAAAATAATTTTCTGTAAATTTATTTTTTTAAAACAATAATAGATTTTTATAAAATATTTTAAAATATTAAAAAATACTTATTTTTTTTTATAAATTCTAAATCAAGTTAATTATGAAATAATCACAAAATCATATAAATATTATTTATAAATATTATAAATAATTATTTTTATAAAAATGAACACTTTATTATCTTTAAATACAAATTAATATATTTTATAAATCCACAAATTATTTATGAAATTATGGGTTATTTCTTATAAAATATATTTGAACCAAAGGTATAAATTAATACCTTACTATTAATCAAATACTATAAGTGTGAATATTCTTATTTATAAATATTATTGGATAATTATAAATTATATAATAAGACCACATTATTTTTATATTTAATTCCAAAATATAAATACACTTATAAAAATTCTCCTAATGGAATCAAAATGCAAATAAATACTTTGTAACTTAATACCTATTAAAAACCCCATAATTCTAATCCTTGATTTAACGTTAATTTCAAACTTAATCTTGTAAACATATATACATCCATTTGTGTACGTGACACGTGTTAAACCAAACCAACCCGAATCTTACCAAATATATTTATTCGCAATAAACACATTTTAAAGACTTAGTTACAATTAATAATAGGTATTGATCGTGCTTGATCGTGCATTGCTTAATTCTTTGAAGTTCTTGTTCATATACATTACATCAATTCAAGGTGAGTTTCGTGGCCCCTTTTTACGCTTATATAACTTTTAAACATTTTAAACTTGGGGAAAGAATGCTCACTTACTTTCAATCACCTTCCCTAGTGGAAGTCTGCTTCAACATTTATGGTTAACTTATATTGCTATTCTTATTGAACGATGTTATTATGACTCTTGATTCTATGCTATGTTGCTACCTTGTATGTTATTTGGTGGCTTTATATTATAATGCACTATGACTTTGATGCTATATGTGGTGTGATGATTACTTGTGAATGCTATTGATCCTGGATGCTTTCGGCGGTGTGGTTCTTCTTTGTGGTCTACTTTGTGGTTCTTCTTTGCCGAGCATCCACTACAACCATTAATCCCGGTAATTGGGACCTAAGGATTGGTTTGGTTGTAACCTAAACGTATGCGCTGTGTGGATCTTGCTACGTCATATTAACTTATTATGCTATGGAAAACCTTTTTACATAACCATTAATCCCGGTAATGGGACCTAAGGACTGGTTTGGTTATACACTATACGTATGTGCTGTGTGGATCTTGCTACGTCTTAATAAACTATTTAAACTTGGGAATGTTTCCTTTCAGCCATCAATTCCCATGTGGAACCGATGTTTAGGTTTGGCTGTAGCTATTAAAACTGGTAAACCGCCTATACATAAGTGTAGTCGCGGTAACGCTTATTGAACTTACTGTTATCATCATCAATACATAAAACCTGCGAAGCTCACCAACATTATGTGTTGACATTTTTTGAGCATATCTTTTCAGGAGAACATAATCAAAGAGGATAGCTAGTGCTGGTGCCTTAGCAGAGACCCTCAGGATTTCAATAGATTTGTATTGTTTATCATTTACTGTTATAATTGAACACTGTGTATATGGATTTTAGAATTATTAAGACTATGATAGTCGTGGAACTGACTAACCACGACACAAGTCACCATTGTGTCGGGCGACGTCATGACACGAGGATTTTGCACATATTATGTCTCTGTATTTATACCAAGTGTTATGACGATTCCGTCCGTCGCATCCTCGTGTTTCCGCTATAAGCGGGGGTGTGACAGATTGGTATCAGAGCCTTGGTTATAGAGATTTAGGTGGAGAATTCGACCTAGACTATAACCTAAGAACCTTCATATAGAATGCATGCTAGGGATTGTGTGCATTTGATTTTACCTAAATGTCTTTCATGATTTGTGTGACACATAGACACCTGTATTCTGGATTTCCTGGCAAAAGGCCCTCGGGCTAAGGCAAGCATATCGCATATACTCATTACGAGACCTGGTATGCTTACCTGGGGATTTCTGGGATGAGTGATAAACTATGGTCAATACACAGATCTACAAGGCAAATGGGTCAAATATATTAGTCTATGAACTTAATATACAGGTATATTCCTATATACCTAATAATCTACAAGTATGTTCCTACATACTTGATTTTATACATGTACACGTACTCTCTGAACATCCCGGGGAAGACATTATTACTCTCAGTCTTTCTCCATGGGATACTTTTATACTAAGAACTTTACGCTTGTATGCGCACAACATCATATTATTAGGGAACTTCGGTGATCACGCGTAGCGTCGATCTCGGATATTGAATCCGACCCTATCATAGTTATGACTGAAATCCTGAAGTGTGACGGATATGCAGTTATCATTAGACTTAATGTGCTATATGCTTATTTGCTATTACATGCTATTATTGGAATACTGGCTCATGGACATAAGGACATTACGTTAGTTGTGCTTGCTAAATCTAAATAATACTATGATGTTAACTTGGGGTAAGTGAAGCTAAGGTGATCATGCAAGGTAGATTACCATTACGGTGCACACGTAATTGTAATTCACCATGCATGAGAAGTCTGGCTAATCTTATCATGAGGTAACGATCATGAGTATCACAAGTTTCTATTCTATACCCTAGGGTGCTAGGGTCATAATTCTAGTAAGTCCTTGTTAAGGCAATCAACATTATCATATACTCAAGTCCTGTCCTACTTAAAGCCTTCATGGTATTTCCAATCACGATATTGACCTTATGAAACATTCCTCCACTTAGCATTTCAGTAACTACTGATTAATGCTTAGAATGAAAGTGGAGTACATGAATGTAGAGGAGTAATGATACTCTCTACCTATACAAAATGTTAATATTTAGTAGGTGCTAAGGAAAATTAAGATGTTATGTAACTAGTTTAAGTATCACTCGAGGTATATCGTTGATGTGGTGGAACGCTGCGGGAACCCTATATATAAACATCACCGGTATACTAAGAATGTGCTTAAACTAGGATACATATGATCTTAATGGACCGAAGCATGGGTTATTGGAACTTGATAAGTAGAATCATATGTGATTCTTTTTATACTTTGATTCCTATCAAAGCACACACAAATCTTAAATTATAGTCAAAGCATTACGTGCCTAAATCAAATACTTTTCAAAATGAGCTTTGACTCGTTATTCGTGGTTTTCAAAATCTCGACAAAGTCTATGCCTCACCACCCAATACATGCAATGTTGGAAGAGTGGGATGAGTATCTGCTTATCGAAACGCATGTCTTCAACAAAGATGTGTTAACTTAAAACTTTGGTTAGTCAACATACTCACTTTGAATTACGAATCAAACGATTACACACGGAACATCTCATTATTATTATGCCAAATTCCCGATAGTTGTTTTCATGTTGTATAGCTCGTATTCACCAATTCACATAAAATATCTTAATGATATTTCAAAATGTCTATTCGTCAAAAACGATACCGATCTAGAAACTCTGGCCGTAAGGTTATTACTATTGTGGCACGTGAGGTTGCTACGGTCATACCACCCTCCTAACTCATCTGAATCAAGGCGCGAACCCTGCTCAAATCTCTGTTTGTTCTAACCCTCCACGTGCTTGTACCTACAAGCATTTCAGTTCTTGCAAACCCACTAAGCTCAGTGGAACCGAAGGAACTACCGGATTACTACAGTGGTTCGAAAGTATCGAGAACACTTTCCTAAACACCGAATGGTCTTCAAAACTTTAAACCGTTACTTACGGTTCTCAAATTCTCTTAGAAGGTGTACTATAATTAAGAACATGCAATGCTGTAGGTGGAATTCCTACATCTCGGGATACTTTGTTAATTGAATTTTTATATTATAGGTGGTCACTCACCTCAATAATCGAATAAACTAATCATAACCTTGTTACCACTTATAAGTACGCATGTCTTCAATAAGGTTATGGCTGATCTCATATCTTGAGAAGTCCACGTATTCCCTTCGATTGTGAATCGAATGTTCACATCTCATTATAATGTCGAATCATTCTTGTCCCTGATTTCGTCTTCCTGATTTAAATTATTCAAGATTTGAACATCATCCTAACAACTCTGCTATCTCAAACCTTGATCTTAAGCTTGTTAGCATGATCTTTCCTTTGTTACACTGATGTAACTTGAAATTTTCCTAATTCCTAATTGATATTAATTTCCTTTCATCGTAAAGTCAAACTTTATACTGCTGGTACCGTGGGAAATGCAAGAGTTTGCAAGTCAACCTATGACTAAGAACACTCGTATCTCCTAAATGATTCTATTTCATCAAAGCAGGGGAGATTCCCTTACTTTGATGATTCTCTATTTCGATAAATGGTTTCCCATTTGTTAGTTCTATGAAATTTCATCCTCTGGATTGGGGTGACTTCCTCATCTTGAGGATTGACTTCAATTATTCTCATTGGAAATTACATTTCATAAATGACATGATCTCACCAAATAGGATTGAAACCCGTATTTTGGTGACAAATGTCAACCTTAGATTGTTTTCTTGTTATTATCAAGATAGGCATGAATCATTACCTCAAAGCCTTTAAGGATATTTTTAATATCAACTCCGATTGTGATTGATACCACCTTCCTTAAAACTACGCTCGTGAAATCTTTCAACATCTTCAACCGTTAGACACCTAATGACAATCTTCACACGAAACTTAGGTTGAACTATTTTGACCCTGCTTTTAACTAACCGTGCTGTAGATAAGTTCTGAGCACCAGAATATATAGGAATGAAACATTTATAACTTTACCCTTATATAAGTTCTAATCTACCTAGAGTCTATATGGGAATCACATGGTGACACTAGTCTTATCTCTAGTGAGACGTCACTCCTTTTACATTTCAGAAATTATGCAAGTTGAATGGTTGCTTAGAATATACATGGCCTTTGAAGAATGATGCTTGTCCACTAGTGGGTACCACACTGAAATGGTAGAATGCCTAAACTCAAGTATAAGGTAGTGAGGCTGCAATAGTCATGACTTGAGATAAGTTTAAAATCTTTGGTAAGTGAGTACTATTACCCAAGGAATGAAATACAAAAGTTAAAATTGTAATACTGGAATCATGCTCTTTATACTAATAGAATCCATAAGTTGACAAAGCTAATGTCATACCTTGTAACATTTAGATCAAATAGAATTAAGTAGGACATTGGGAAGATCTGTGAATAGTAGGACAAAGTTGGAGATTAGAGCAAGAAAACTAGTGGTGAAATAGACAAGAAGACTCAGATGTTATTATAGGCACATATCTTATCAATACATATCTGTTGGATACTGGTAGAGGATAGCATTGATTCCTTCAAAATCACTCCTTCATTTGACATGAACCCCAGTTGCTTAGAAATTAGTTAGTCGGTGGAGATAGGAAAACTCTCGACATGCGTAAGTTAAGATGTATAGAACTACTCGAAGACTGAGAATATTGTATACAGTATTGTTCTTAGAATAGGAAGGTTGGAAAGGAAATGACTGTTGTGTGTGACCTATCTTCTTCATTCCTACCGGTCATGGAAACTTTTTAGTTTTAACTTGGCCAGAATAAGTGCCTCTTATCTTAACTGTATGATGACAATTGGTGCATTATAAAAATTCAATTCGACACATTATCTCACAACGTCGAGAAATTAACCTGCATCTGTTTCAAATATTCGTATACCGTGGTATGATGTTACATCAATCGTTATTCTAATGATTGATTCATTTTCTGTTTTAACAATATTCTTAACCATCCTTGTGAACCCATTCCAAGATCTTCGCATAGCGTATTATTCTTAGACCGATGGTTGGTCAAAGGAGAAATACATATTCACAAGATATGCGTTAAGGTCGTTCCATATGAGGACGTTTGGGATTCTTAAAATCCAACGGTTAACCTTTCTCATCATTGTGGTCTTATCCTGATTTCTAGGCATTATATTCTGGAAATTATGGATAGAAAAATCAAACAACTCAAGCAGCCAGATCCCATTGTCAAAGTCCGCTGTGAATCTAAACGTGGCCCAGAGTTCACCTAGGAACGTGGGGACCAAATAAAACCCCAGTATCCTCATCTTTTCGTTTCAGCCTCCTCGTGATTAAATTTCGGGACGAAATTTCCTAAAGCAGGGAGACTGTAACATCCCGTAATTTTTTTTTAAAACAATTACGTTTAATACGTACTAATTCCAATAATTACAAAATTTATAATAATAATCCTAATAATAATAATACTAATAATACTAATAATAAAAATAAAAACAAAGATTTAAAATAAATATATATATATATATATATATATATATATTTTTAGATTTATAAGTGCATGGGGTGTTTATGTAATTTTAAAACTTGTTTTAAAAGTTGTTAACATGAAATACAAACTCGAAACCTCAGGGACCAAAGTGGTAAATTTTTAAAACTCCTTTTCTTTTCCCCCGGTATACCCGATCGCCGCCGGCCACTCTCCGGCCGTGTTTCCGGTGACTCCCAAACGACCAAATCCACACGATTTCAACCGAAACAAACACCCCGACACAATTTCGTGGATGATTCGAATACCTAACCCACCTCAATTTGAATAATAGGGATCGATTTATACCTAACACACTCGACCGAATGTCGGCCAAATAATGGGTCACTAAACGCACAAAATGGTATTAATAATCAAAAGTAATCGCACATTCATTATCCATTTGTCGTTTCTAACTACCACTACAATCAAATTGGTATAAATCAAGCTCTAACACCCCTGTCGATTACCACCTCTGTCATCGACCTAAAAACACAGTCAAATTCTACCTTCTGAGTTCTATTCCACCAAATTAACATAGGTTTTTAATCCTTAGAATAATTAGAAGCTTCCTGTAAGAGGAATTCGATTATGATTACCATTTACACCCTGAACCGATCTCATGACAGTCGCGACCAGTTCTTCGATTGTTCTTGATATATCGAGCATCCAAACGGTAATTGAAACTATCTAAGTACTCGATTTTGATTGGGTAACAAAAGCCCTAACATTAATTTTATGATTTACATCGATTTGATCTCCAATTTGGATCAAATCGAATTAGGGTTCTTCGGATTTGGGGGAATATTTGAAAACAGTGTTTAAATTTAATGAAAACCGTGTCTTATCGCTGTTCAGAGCCTTGGCTCAGTGGTTAGGCGCGCGTGTGTGTGAGCTTGGGGTCCCGGGTTTCGACCCGGGCCAACCCCTTTTCTTGTTTTATTTTTTTTAAAAGCTTATTAAATACAATAAAATTATGGAAAATTTCTAAATTATAAAAAATAAATCTATTAAATTTCCCTCATTTTAAATCTTACAAAATAATTTTCTGTAAATTTATTTTATTTAAAAACAATAATAGATTTTTATAAAATATTATTTAAAATATTAAAAAAATACTTATTTTTTTTTATAAATTCTAAATCAAGTTAATTATGAAATAATCACAAAATCATATAAATATTATTTATAAATATTATAAATAATTATTTTTATAAAAATGACACTTTATTATCTTTAAATACAAATTATATATTTTATAAATCCACAAATTATTTATGAAATTATGGGTTATTTCTTATAAATATATTTGAACCAAAGGTATAAATTAATACCTTACTATTAATCAAAATACTATAAGTGTGAATATTCTTATTTATAAATATTTGGATAATTATAAATTATATAATGAGACCACATTATTTTATATTTAATTCCAAAATATATAAATACACTTATAAAAATTCTCCTAATGGAATCAAAATGCAAATAAATACTTTGTAAACTTAATACCTATTAAAAACCCCATAATTCTAATCCTTGATTTAACGTTAATTTCAAACTTAATCTTGTAACATATATACATCCATTTGTGTACGTGACACTGTTAAACCAAACCAACCCGAATCTTACCAAATATATTTATTCGCAATAAACACATTTTAAAGACTTAGTTACAATTAATAATAGGTATTGATCGTGCTTGATCGTGCATTGCTTAATTCTTTGAAGTTCTTGTTCATATACATTACATCAATTCAAGGTGAGTTTCGTGGCCCCTTTTTACGCTTATATAACTTTTAAACATTTTAAACTTGGGGGAAAAGAATGCTCACTTACTTTCAATCACCTTCCCTAGTGGAAGTCTGCTTCAACATTTATGGTTAACTTATATTGCTATTCTTATTGAACGATGTTATTATGACTCTTGATTCTATGCTATGTTGCTACCTTGTATGTTTTTGGTGGCTTTATATTATAATGCACTATGACTTTGATGCTATATGTGGTGTGATGATTACTTGTGAATGCTATTGATCCTGGATGCTTTCGGCGGTGTGGTTCTTCTTTGTGGGTCTACTTTGTGGTTCTTCTTTGCCGAGCATCCACTACAACCATTAATCCCGGTAATTGGGACCTAAGGATTGGTTTGGTTGTAACCTAAACGTATGCGCTGTGTGGATCTTGCTACGTCATATTAAACTTATTATGCTATGGAAAACCTTTTTACATAACCATTAATCCCGTAATGGGACCTAAGGACTGGTTGGTTATACACTATACGTATGTGCTGTGTGGATCTTGCTACGTCTTAATAAACTATTTAAACTTGGGAATGTTTCCTTTCAACCATCAATTCCCATGTGGAACCGATGTTTAGGTTTGGCTGTAGCTATTAAAAACTGGTAAACCGCCCATACATAAGTGTAGTCGCGTAACGCTTATTGAACTTACTGTTATCATCATTGTGACAACCCGAAAATTTTTCGTGAATTAATATAAATTTTATGTGAATTTACGATTTATTTTTATATTTTTATTATTATTTAAAAATAGTATTAATAATAATAAAATAATGACAATGAATAATAATAATATTATTATTAAAACTAATAATGTTAATGATAATATAGTAATAATGAAAATATTGTTATTAATAATAATTTATAAAATTATTAAATTGATTTAATAAAGGCCAGGGGTTAGTTTTGTAATTTCTAAAACTTGGTTTAAAAACTTAAATCATAAAAATAAAGTTACAAAACTACAGGGGGGCATTCTGTAAATGTTTTAAATCCCAACCCCGCCGCCGTCCCCTTCGATTTCCGGCCGGTTCTCCGGCAACCCTCCGGCAGCCCCAAAAGCCAACCATATCACGATTATAATGCAATCCAACTATCCCGACATCTTCTAGAGGATGGACCGAACTCGGGGACCATTTCAATTTGATAATCCAAGTCGGTGTGTGTGTTTACCACTAAACCGAATTTTTCGGCCGACCCACTCACCATAAACGCATTATCACTGTATTTTATTCCAATTAATCGAACGGGAAGTACTATATAAGCATCCCTAAACTAATGGTACATTCACACACCTCTAAAACACTTGAAATCGATCAATTTGATCTCCTCATTGCCGCGGACTTGCAACCGATCGTATACCCTCTGTAGAACCTCGAAACAGGTACTTAAACACACCATTGTGTTCGTTTTTACAAGGGGAACAATAACCCCATGAGTTCTGATGCAATCGAAATCGATTTGGCTTTCGATTTGGTTGAGGATCGAACCTGGGTTTTCTTGGTGATTTGGGATTACTTGGGTTAAGTTTAAAACAATAGAAGAGGAGTTTTAACCGCGGCCGAGGCCTTGGTTTACTGGTTTGGTGTGTGTGGGATGGAACCGGGGGTCGCGGGTTCGAACCCGGCCCCCAACATTTTTTTTAAATAGCTTTTTAAGACTTTTAAAAATACAGAAAAATTCTGAAAAATTATAAAAATAATTTTTATAAACTTTTGTTATTTTAGAAAGTATATAAACATTTTCTGTAAATTTATTCTACAAAAAAAAACATCTTAATAATATTTATAAAATATTATTTATAAATGTTATAAATAATCATTTTTATAAAAATGAACTCTAAATAATAATTTAAATTATAAATTCATTGTTGGATATTGTATTATGATATGGAAATTATAAAGATATTTTTATAATTTCATAAATTATTACGATCATTATATTCAAGTTATATTTTTTATAAAATATATAAAGGTAGAGATTAATTAAAACTTGTAAACATTACATATTTGATAAGACAAATACACATTAGATTTTATAAATTTAATTATAAAATCTTACTAAATTAAATACAACCTACATATTTAGATGATGTCTAAAATTCATTTTAACATAATGATATGTTAAATTATTATTAAATTAATGAAATGCAAATCTTTAATTATTAAAGAATTAACAAAAATAATTAAATGATTTAGGTTTATAACAATTCCCGAGAACCAAATCCTAGATCAATTGAACACCAGGTTCAAGATCTAACTTATTTGGGTTTAAATTGTACTTATTTACTTATGTGAATTATAATTCCTTAGGAGCAATTCACTAGCTTATTAACATCACACGAGAATATTGAGGTGAGTTCAAGCCCCACTATTTTACTAAAACTGTTTTTGGGGGAGATAGCATACTGGTAATGTTACAAACGCTTTTTATATATTTAAGATGTGTATGGATATTAATATAGTGCTGTTATCTTTGTACAAGTCCTCACACTTTCGAATTGTTAATATTGGATAGCGGGAAAAGTTGGGTAGTACTACTGGGTGTGACGAGCCCCACTTGTGTGTGACTTGAGGTCAACCGGTGCAATTTGTGCTATGATTATTCGTCACGATATGGTGAAGTCGTGACGGGAGGCAAACATAACATAGTCAGCTTCAATGTCGGAATCACTATTTAATATCATTTGTGAATGGACTAGCTAGCCATTACAATGCACATGCTTATATATACGCTGTTGTTAAACTGGGATGTTTAACTGTGGACTTTTGAACTGATCAACCATTGGATTGATACACGCTATTGTTAAACTGTGATGTTAACTGTAAACTCTTGAACTGATCAACCATAGGTTGATACACGCTATTGTTAAACTGTTATGATTAAACGCAAACTCGGTATACACTTTTGCTAAACTGTTATGTTTAAACACAAACTCTTGAACTCACCAACCATGTGTTGACTTTTAGTATGCTATTCTCAGGTCACTAAATCTGGACTGCTGTTAGGAGCACTACACGGGTCAAGCATGCATCCTAACGCTTAAACCATGATATATATATGTTTATCTTTATATATTTTGGGTTTGTTTATTTTGTTAAACGCTTCCGCATGTATTATAAAGTTTGAACTTTGGTTTGTTATGTTAAATGTTGCATATAGAGTCGTTCCAAGTAACTAATGACTGTGATCCTGGTTTGTTCACACCCCTCCGTGATAGATTCCAGACCCGGAATTTGAGGGTGTGACAGATTGGTATCAGAGCCATTGGTTATAGAGAACTAGGTTGCATACACACTAGACTATAACCGCACACAGTTAGTTAGTTACTTGTTCCTAGTCTTCCTAAACTTAACTTATCATCGTAGGTTCAAATCCTTAGACTTTATGTCTAATCTATGAAAATCTTATCGAGGTTTTGAATTCCATGAACCAAAGGAATTTGTGTGACACATAGACACCTGTATTCTGGATTTCCTGGCAAAAGGCCCTCGGGCTAAGGCTAGCATATCGCATATATCTCATTACGAGACCTGGTATGCTTACCTGGGATTTCTGGATGAGTGATAAACTATGGTCAATACACAAGTCCATAAGGTAAATGGGATACCTTTTTACTGAACATGAACAATACCGAGTCCGGCGACTCACAAGCAATGTCTATACACTACAGCACGACATGGCTGAACGATTCTATTCTATTTCCTTTAAACGATTCGGACTACGTAGCCTTTCTTTATTTGGAACCTATATGGAAAGAGTTGTTTCCCCACCCAACAACAAACTCAATTTGTTATAAACATTGTGGTGGTGATGAATTCATTATCTCCTTATTGTTTACTATAATGGGATAAAAGGGATTGATTCATTACTCATTATTGTATTTGTGAATATAAAGTGAAATAATGGACGCCCAAAGACGTGGACGTGGTCGTGGACGAGGACGCGTGCGTGGACGTGGTGCCGGTAACCAAGGTGCTGGTGACCAAGGCGCTGGTCCTATTAATATGACCCCTGCGGATTAGCTGCTCTAATCAACGTACAAGTTCAGGCAGCGGTAGCTGCTACCCAAACAAGACAGCCAGCAGACCATCAACGTGTACCTACAAGTCCTTCATGGACTGCAAGCCTCACACCTACAGTGGAACCGAGGGAGCTGTAGGGTTAGTGAGATGGTTTGAGAAGACGGAGTCCGTATTCTCAAAATGTAAATGTCCACCTGCTGACCAGGTGAAATATGCTACGGGAACGTTGGATGGTGCTGCATTGTCTTGGTGGAATGCGCAAGTGCAAATGCTAGGGCAAGCCATGGCAGATCAACTCCCGTGGAACGAGTTCAAAGATATGATGATTGAGAATACTGCCCACGAAGTGAAGTACAAAAACTTGAAGTGGAATTCTGGCAACTGAAGATGCAAGGATCAGAAATTGAGGCTTATACCACAAGAACTCATGAGCTGGCCACTCTATGTCCAGGAATGGTAAACGAGATGCACAAGAGAGTGGAACACTACATCCGAGGATTGGTGCCAGAGATTAGGAGTATGGTTACTTCCTCAAACCCGGCGACTATCCAGCAAGCTATCCGCCTAGCCCACAAACTGACTGATGAAGCTGTGGAGGAAGGACGGTTACCAAAACGGGTGCTGCGGCGAGCGTGTCCGACAACAAGAGGAAGTGGGATACCTCTAACAACACCAACAACAACAATAGAACATCATCGTCCGGTGGTCAACATCAACAACAAACACCGCAACAACAACACAGGAGGTTCGACAACAACCGTAACTTCAACCAGTCAGCCTCGAACAATCAAGGATCGAGCAGTTACGGTGGTAGACAGCCGATGTGCCCACGATGCAACTATCATCACGTCGGAAGATGTGAAAATCTCAAGTGTCAGCGGTGTGGTAAATGGGACACGTGGCTAAGGATTGCCGTGTTGAGTTGGTTAGGAAGCCACATCAACCTCAAGAGACCTCAAAGGGTTGCTTTGAGTGCGGGAAAGAAGGGCACTACAGGCGAAACTGTCCACAGCTGAGGAAGAACGGTAATGGCAATGGCCAAAACAACAACAATCAAGGCAACAACACAACAACAATGATGGAAGAGGCAATGGAAATGGTGGCAATAATAATGGAGCCAAAGGGAGAGCCTTCGTCATTGGCTCAGGTGAGGCTCTAAATGATCCTACAACTATTACTGGTAGATTTTCTGTCAATGGATGTTTTGCTACGATACTGTTTGACACTGGGGCCGATAGGAGTTTTATATCCTTAAAGTTCTGTAATTTTCTAAGTGATATTCCTTCTGCCTTAGAATCCAAATATACCGTAGAATTGGCCGACGGTAAACAAATCCATGTAACACACATTCTTAGAGATTGTAAGATAGAACTCGCTGGTCATACTTTCGCTATAGATCTTATGCCTGTTACACTAGGAAGTTTCGACGTTGTGGTAGGCATGGATTGGCTCTCTAATAAGCAAGCGGAAGTCATATGCCATGAGAAGATCATACGAATCCCTGTTGGTGATGAAGTTCTTACAGTCCGAGGCGATAGGAGTGGTGCAGTAATGGGTATTATCTCTTACATGAAGGCGCAAAGTTGTTACGAAAAGGGCGTGTGGCTATTCTGGCACTCGTCACCGACAAGCAGTCCGAGGAAAAGAAAATAGAAGACATTCCCGTGGTAAGAGATTTTCCAGAGGTGTTTCCAGAGGATCTTCCTGGACTACCACCTCATCGCCAAGTGGAGTTTCAAATCGAACTGACTCCCGGTGCAGCCCCGATTGCTAGAGCACCTTATCGATTAGCACCAAACGAACTACAGGAGTTGTCATCACAACTTCAGAGCTTTTAGATAAGGGCTTTATCCGACCTAGCTCATCACCTTGGGGAGCCCCTGTTCTCTTTGTTAAGAAAAGGACGACACTTTCCGAATGTGCATCGATTATAGAGAATTAAACAAAGTCACAGTCAAGAACCGATATCCTCTACCTCGTATCGACGACTTGTTTGATCAGCTTCAGGGATCAAGCTATTATTCGAAGATCGACTTGAGGTCTGGTTATCATCAACTCCGAGTCCGTGAGGAGGACATCTCCAAAACCGCATTCCGTACTCGTTATGGTCATTACGAGTTCTTGGTCATGCCTTTTGGGTTGACTAATGCACCTGCGGTATTCATGGACCTCATGAATCGCGTGTGCAAACCCTATCTCGATCAGTTTGTTATCGTGTTTATCGATGACATACTGATATATTCTAGGACCAAGGAGGATCACGAAGAACATCTACGATTGATCTTGGAATTATTGAAGAATGAGCAACTGTATGCCAATTCTCTAAGTGTGACTTTTGGAAACGTGAAGTGCAATTCCTAGGTCATATTGTTAATGAGAAGGGAATACATGTTGATCCTGCCAAGATTGTGGCGATAAAGAATTGGGCTACACCTAAGACACCGACTGAGATAAGGCAATTCCTGGGGTTAGTAGGATATTACCGACGATTCATAGAAGGGTTCTCTAAAATCGCACAACCTCTCACAGCCTTGACCCACAAAGGAACGACATACAAATGGGGTGAAAGTCAGAGGCGGCTTTTCAGCTATTGAAACAGAAACTCTGTAGTGCACCGATATTGGCACTACCAGAGGGATAGATGATTTCGTGGTGTATTGTGACGCATCCATTCAAGGATTGGGTTGTGTCCTGATGCAGCGAGATAAGGTGATAGCTTACGCCTCGAGACAACTGAAGATTCACGAGAAAACTATACCACCCATGACCTGGAATTGGGTGCAGTGGTTTTTGCCTTGAAGATTTGGAGACACTACTTGTACGGTACCAAATGCACTATTTATACCGATCACAAGAGTCTTCAGCACATCTTTGAGCAAAAGGAGTTAAATATGCGGCAACGACGGTGGTTAGAATTACTCAATGATTATGACTGTGCAATCAAGTATCATCCGGGTAAGGCTAATGTGGTAGCCGATGCCCTTAGTCGTAAGGAAACCCTAAAGCCTCGTCGAGTGCGCGTATTACAAATGACTATCCATTCTGACCTACCAGCACAAATCAAAGCTGCTCAATCTGAGGCCTTGAAGACGGAGAATCTCAAAGCGGAATACATGCGAGGCATGGAGAAACAGTTGGAGGTTAAAGCTGATGGAATCCGTTATTTTATGAAACGAATCTGGGTACCACAGTACGGGAATTTGCGAGAGCTGATAATGGATGAAGCTCATAAGTCACGTTACTCTATTCATCCCGGTTCAGACAAGATGTATCAGGACCTGAAAGAATTTTACTGTGGCCGAAAATGAAAGCGGAGATAGCCATGTATGTAAGTAGATGCTTAACTTGTTCCAAGGTTAAGGTGGAATACCAGAGACCATCCGTTTACTTCAACAACCGGAAATTCCAGTGTGGAAATGGGAGCAGATCTCCATGGACTTTATCACGAAGTTACCTAGGACTCCCAGCGGATGCGATACCATTTGGGTTATAGTAGATCGCTTAACGAAATCCGCACACTTTCTGGCAATCCGAGAGACTGATCGAATGGAGAAGCTGACACGTATCTATTTAAGGGAAATAGTCTCTCGGCATGGCGTGCCGATATCTATCATTTCTGATCGTGACGCTCGGTTCACTTCTCATTTCTGGCAATCATTACAACGATCATTGGGAACACGGCTGGATATGAGTACCGCGTATCACCCGCAAACCGATGGTCAAAGTGAGCGTACGATCCAGACACTGGAAGACATGTTGCGTGCCTGTGTAATTGATTTTGGCAGCAGCTGGGAAACTCATTTACCATTGGTTGAGTTCTCCTATAATAACAGTTATCATACCTCAATCAAGGTAGCTCCATTTGAGGCATTATATGGGCGTAAGTGCCGGTCACCTATTTGTTGGGCAGAAGTTGGGGAAAGTCAACTTACCGGTCCTGAACTCGTGCACGAGACGACTGAGAAGATCGTACAGATCCGTAATCGTATGGCAGCAGCGCGAGATAGACAGAAAGTTATGCTGACAAGAGACGGAACCTCTAGAGTTCCAAATTGGTGACAAAGTGTTATTGAAGGTCTCACCGTGGAAAGGCGTAGTTCGGTTTGGCAAACGAGGAAAGCTGAATCCGAGGTATGTTGGACCATTTGAGATACTGGAAAGAATAGGTCCAGTGGCCTATCGACTAGCCTTACCTGAATCACTGAGTGGAGTTCATAATGTGTTCCATGTTTCGAACCTGAGGAAATGCCTTGCTGACGAAACTCTCATCGTTCCGTTAGACGAGGTACATGTTGACGAACAACTACGCTTCATCGAGGAACCAGTGGAAATTATGGACCGAGAGGTCAGACACTTAAACACAGTCGTATCCCTATTGTCAAAGTCCGGTGGAACTCCCGGCGTGGTCCTGAGTTCACTTGGGAAAGAGAGGACGAGATGATGCGCAAGTATCCTAACCTGTTCAAGGATGCTGCCAGTACATCTTAATTTTCGGGACGAAAATTCCTCTAACAGGGGAATGATGTGACAACCCGAAAATTTTTCGTGAATTAATATAAATTTTATGTGAATTTACGATTTATTTTTATATTTTTATTATTATTTAAAATAGTATTAATAATAATAAAAATAATGACAATGATAATAATAATAATATTATTATTAAACTAATAATGTTAATAATGATAATATTAGTAATAATGAAAATATTGTTATTAATAATATTTATAAAATTATTAAATGATTTAATAAAGGCCAAGGGTTAGTTTTGTAATTTCTAAAACTTGGTTAAAAACTTAAATCATAAAATAATAAAGTTACAAAACTACAGGGGGCATTCTGTAAAATGTTTTAAATCCCAACCCCGCCGCGTCCCCTCGATTTTCCGGCCGGTTCCTCCGGCAACCCTCCGCAGCCCCAAAAGCCACCATATCCGATTATAATGCAATCCAACTATCCCGACATCTTCTAGAGGATGGACCGAACTCGGGGACCATTTCAATTTGATAATCCAAGTCGGTGTGGTGTGTTTACCACTAAACCGAATTTTTCGGCCGACCCCACTCACCATAACGCATTATCACTGTATTTTATTCCAATTAATCGAACGGGAAGTACTATATAAGCATCCCTAAACTAATGGTACATTCACACACCTCTAAAACACTTGAAATCGATCAATTTGCTCTCCTCATTGCCGCGGACTTGCAACCGATCGTATACCCTCTGTAGAACCTCGAAACAGGTACTTAAACCCACCATTGTGTTCGTTTTTACAAGGGAACAATAACCCCATGAGTTCTGATGCAATCGAAATCGATTTGGCTTTCGATTTGGTTGGGATCGAACCTGGGGTTTTCTTGGTGATTTGGGATTACTTGGGTTAAGTTTAAAACAAATAGAAGAGATTTTTAACCGCGGCCGAGGCCTTGGTTTATGGTTTGGTGTGTGTGGGATGGAACCGGGGTCGCGGTTCGAACCCGGCCCCCACATTTTTTTTAATAGCTTTTTAAGACTTTTAAAAATACATAAAAATTCTGAAAAATTATAAAAATAATTTTTATAACTTTTGTTATTTTAGAAAGTATATAAACATTTTCTGTAAATTTATTCTACAAAAAAAACATCTTATAATATTTATAAAATATTATTTATAAATGTTATAAATAATCATTTTTATAAAAATGAACTCTAAATAATAATTTAAATTATAAATTCATTGTGGATATTGTATTATGATAATGGAAATTATAAAGATATTTTTATAATTTCATAAATTATTACGATCATTATATTCAAGTTATATTTTTTATAAAATATATAAAGGTAGAGATTAATTAAAACTTGTAAACATTACATATTTGATAAGACAAATACACATTAGATTTTATAATTTAATTATAAAATCTTACAAAATTAAATACAACCTACATATTAGATGATGTCTAAAATTCATTTTAACATAATGATATGTTAAATTATTATTAAATTAATGAAATACAAATCTTTAATTATTAAGAATTAACAAAAAATTAAATGATTTAAGTTTATAACAAATTCCCGAGAACCAAATCCTAGATCAATTGAACACCAGGTTCAAAATCTAACTTATTTGGGTTATAAATTTGTACTTATTTACTTATGTGAATTATAATTCCTTAGGAGCAATTCACTAGCTTATCAACATCACACGAGAATATTGAGTGAGGTTCAAGCCCCACTATTTTACTAAAACTGTTTTGGGGGGAGATAGCATACTGGTAATGTTACAAACGCTTTTTTATATTTAGATGTGTATGGATATTAATATAGTGCTGTTATCTTTGTACAAGTCCTCACACTTTCGAATTGTTAATATTGGATAGCGGGGAAAGTTGGGTAGTAATACTGGGTGTGACGAGCCCACTTGTTGTGACTTGAGGTCAACCGGGTGCAATTTGTCCTATGATTATTCGTCACGATAGGGTGAAGTCGTGACGGGAGGCAAACATAACATAGTCAGCTTCAATGTCGAAATCACTATTTAATATCATTTGTGAATGGACTAGCTAGCCATTACAATGCACATGCTTATATATACGCTGTTTTAAACGGGATGTTTAAACTGTGGACTTTTGAACTGATCAACCATTGGATTGATACACGCTATTGTTAAACTGTGATGTTTAACTGTAAACTCTTGAACTGATCAACCATAGGTTGATACACGCTATTGTTAAACTGTTATGATTAAACGCAAACTCGGTATACACTTTTGCTAAACTGTTATGTTAAACACAAACTCTTGACTCACCAACCATGTGTTGACTTTTAGTATGCTATTCTCAGGTCACTAAATCTGGACTGCTGTTAGGAGCACTACACGGGTCAAGCATGCATCCTAACGCTTAAACCATGATATATATATGTTTATCTTTATATATTTTGGGTTTGTTTATTTTGTTAAACGCTTCCGCATGTATTATAAAGTTTGAACTTTGGTTTGTTATGTTAAATGTTGCATATAGAGTCGTTCCAAGTAACTAATGACTGTGATCCTGTTTGTTCACACCCCTCCGTGATAGATTCCAGACCCGGAGGGTGTGACATCATCAATACATGAAACCTGCGAAGCTCACCAACATTATGTGTGACATTTTTTGAGCATATCTTTTCAGGAGAACATAATCAAGAGATAGCTAGTGCTGGTGCCTTAGCAGAGACCCTCAGGATTTCAATAGATTTGTATTGTTTATCATTTACTGTTATAATTGAACACTGTGTATATGGATTTTAGATTATTAAGACTATGATAGTCGTGGAACTGACTACCAACGACACAAGTCACCATTGTGTCGGGCGACGTCATGACACGAGGATTTTGCACATATTATGTCTCTGTATTTATACCAAGTTTATGACGATCCCGTCCGTCGCATCCTCGTGTTTCCGCTATAAGCGGGGGTGTGACAAGACAAAGCTGTTGACGTTTCTGATAATTCAGATGATGAATTAGACGAATTTAATAATGATTGTGGAGAGATTCTTATCACACCGATGAATCCGATTGATTGTAATTTTAATTTTAACCGAATCATTTATTATGTTTGATCTATTATGTTTATTGAATTGTTTTTTTCATTGTGTGTTTAGCTAATGATTCAATTGCGATATATTTGTATACTTATATAATCTTTTTTACAGATGGCAGACGTGGCCCGAGGTCACGGTGGGGATACCTATGGCCGTGGTCCACCTGGTGGTGGTCCTCCCGATGATGATCGATCGTGGCAGCCGCCACGACAGTGCGAGGTCAGTGATGACTCCGGCAGCGGCAGCGGACGAGGTATGCGAAAGACCACACTTTAATATATAATTTACATAGAATTTTTATACTATTATCAATTTGCAGGACAAGGCAAGCATGGAAAGAACCACACTTCAAGGTAGGCGAAAGAGAAATCCACAAGGAAATTTGCTCACAATTGAATTTGAGCAAGGTAAGCATGACACCTACAAACCTGTGGGTGTCAATCAGGCGACCTTTGCTTCACTGGTTGGCACACTCGTTGACAGATTTCCTCAAAACTACAAGAGCTGAAAAAGATACCTGTAGAGTTGAAGGCGACTATCTGGCCTGACTTACAGTTAAGTTTTTGATAATTAAATTCAGTGATTAATATATATACACTAAGCTATTTGTTTTCATAATTTGAAGATGTATTTTGATATGACTCCCACGAAGGCCTGAGGGCAGGCATTGAGAAATATGCTGCAAACCCGTATAAAGATCACAAATACCGGTTCAAGCAAAGCATTTTAGCAAAATAGGCGGGAGGACAGGGTTGATATTTCTGATATTGTGCCACCTGATATGCAAGAATCTGAATGGAAAGGCTATGTGGATTACTACACTTCTCCTGAAGTCAAGGCTCGGTCTGCAACCAACAAGTCCAACAAAGGGAAGCAGCGATCAAGGGACATGGCGGCCGGACATCTTTAGCCCAATGTCGTTATATGTTTGTAAGTTGTTTTAATCTAATGTGTTTATAAATTGTTTTATGTGTTTGTAAGTTACTTTTATATTATTATATACTATATAATGTGTTTACAGCGGAAGAAGGTTCTGATGAATCTGGGAGTGCCATATTAGCATATCGCCGCTTCTATACCGATTCAAGCGGTATTTCTATCAGCCTGAACCTGCTGCATACTATGTAAGTAACGTACACGTCTTAAAATTTTGTAAAAATAAAGTAATATAATATCACCATATATATAACATTGTTTATTTTTTTTGTAAACTATAAAGGAGCAATGGTCGCGCTTCAACAACAACACCCAGAAATATCAGAGAAACAGATCATGCGCCAGGTGTTGGGGGAGCGGCCCGGTGGGAACGTGGCATCGGTCCAATACCGAGCGTGCCTTCACAACCCCCATCTCCACCTCATAGAACAGATCAGCGGATGTTCTCACAATCTGAGGTTGAGGAGATGATAGCAGCGAGATTGGCCAGTGAGCAAGAACAATGGCAGTCCTAGATGATGACGAATATGATGGCACAAATACAAAGTCAAATCCAAACCAAGTCCAGAGCGCCTGAAGAGAAGCGGCCATTTCAACAACATAATGAAGATGAAGAAGATGATGATGGTGGGTCATCATAGGATGTTGAGTTATTTGACGCTTGTTATGAATATTTTAAAACATTTGTTTGTATAACTTTTAACTTATTACATTTGACAATTTTTGGTTTATATGCTATGTTTTGCGATTAGTTTGATGGTTTTGATAGTGTGTACTGATTTGGAACAATAGGTTGGGTTTAGTACCAGAAAATTCTGGGTGGATTGCTGCAAATGCAGCAAAACTATTAAAACAAAAGGTCCTTTTTTGCGGCGATAAATTGTCGCAACAAAAAGCAAATTATGTTAAAATATATCGCCGCAAAAAAGATTTTGGTCATAATATTTGCGGCGATATATCGTCGCAAAAAGACCAAATTATGTTGAAATAATTCGCCGCAAAAAAGATTTTGGTCATAATTTGCGGCGATATATCGCCGCAAAAAAATTCATTTTCGTCGCAAAAAAATCGTCGCAAAAGATTTCTCTCAGAATTTCCCTTTTATAATAAGTGGAGCCCACAAAATAAAATCGTCGCAAATTTCGTCGCAAAAAACATTTTACCACCACTTTTTTACGGCGAATGTTTTGTGACCAATTTTTCGTCGCAAAGATGTATTGCGACGAAACTTAATCTTTTTGCGACGATATATATCGTCGCAAAAGAGCTTTTTCGTGTAGTGGGACTTGAGTTTGTGCACGTAATAAGTTACTTCTAACTAAGGAAAATAATATGTGTGATCATAAATAATAACAGAATCATGATACCACTAATGATAAATAAGTATTACGTCTATGACCTTGTAGTATATTAGATATTGGTGTGTTTAAGTCATTACAAGTGTAAGATTAAATGGTTATATTGTTACATTGTTCTAAGATGAACGATCACGTCTTTTGAAGTGAGGTCTTCGCTATCTAACATATCGAATTGAAAAGGTTATATTAACGCTGATTTTAAATCGGATATTTATAAAATTAATTTTGATACAAATAGAATGCTTAATTAGTCTTGTAGCCTAAAGGTTGGTATATTACGGTGAAATTCGGGTGCAAATGCTTCATATCATGATATACATATATCGCACGTCAATTCTTTTTACTACACCAAAAATATAACTATGTTTTAATGGTTGTAATATAATTACCGTAATTAATAGAGAAGTGTGGATTAGAATCTCTAATCATATACTTTGAGTTATTTAAATTATTTTGGAGAACAACCTTCTTTAAACATGTACGAGTCAAACATAATATATAATAGTGATTGCTTAATTATAACATTTAAGAACCACTCTAGTTAAGGCAACAAAACTTAAAAGCAAAACATATATAAGTTGTTAATATGTTTTGCATGTGGTGTTACATCCAAATCTAATATCTGAATTTATGATACAATAAAAAAAACATAATACGAATCTAACATGAAATTCAAAGGTGTATCTGTTTAGTTTAGTTGGACTTGGGTCAATTTCGGGTTTGTGGTTGATGTGGCAGGTTTACGGGTTAATCGCTTCATAATATAACCTGTGTGGCTAGATAGAACACACGTTATATGACACACATAAGTTTTTTTAGTGTGATATCCTGTGGCCGAGTGATGGTAAATATATTGAACATATATCAACTCAATTCAGAAAATGTTACGGTAAGCCTTAAAAAGAGTAGAATGTGTTTACTTTTAATAATTATAAACAAATCTTAAATCGTGATAAATTTAGAGTAGATATGTTTAACAGTAAAAACCATGTAATAATTATATATAATTTATTTCACATAAAACTATTCCATCATGCATGCAAAAGTATAATAATTAATTCATTTGAAGTTTGTATTGTAATTAGTTTAATAAAAATGGATTATCTCTATTTTATGAACAAATATTCCTATAGTTATAAACATGAACCCAAACACTATAAGACTGGATGACACAAAAGCGATCGTTTTAACCCGATATTCGTTTTCATATCAATGCATTAAATTTCATATATAGAAAAAAAATACAGATATATACATATAAAGCTAGCAACATCTAATATAATCTTATATCGTTTCTCTTTTTAACTTTAAATTAAATAAATACTTAACCAGTTTAATTATTAGATAAAAAACAATTTTTTTAAAAATAAAAAATAAACGGGTTAAAAAGGGGTTAACCTGTGAACCCACTAGGTTTACCCAAACACGAAACCTTTAGCTAAACGTATTCATATGGTTGATTCGAAACTCTCAAAGCTCGGTTATACTAAGCTTAAACCTCTGAATAGACGTAATAATTAATTAGTTCTTGTTATGTCGTAATTCACAAATTTAAAGTAAACACATGTTTTTTTTAAATATAATTATCTTTAGAGAAATGTTCTTCTTTTCTATATAAGATAGCTAATTTTACTATAATTAACAATCTTATTGATATGTCTCTCCCTTAACTTTTCTAATAGTAAAAGTAGCATAAAAAGAGTATAATCATTTAGATTTATTTCATCATTTTCTTAAGCTTACTTCTTCTACTATATATACATCTCTATTGTCTTAGACTTTACTTCACCCAACTCAAAGATGGCTAAAAGTTCATTTGTTCTCTCTGCAATTCTTCTAGCGGTTTTCGTTGTTGCTATCTCAGGTGCATGCTTAATCTTCTAGGCAAACAAATAACACATCCGTGTAATTAATTACTCATAGATTTATATAAAAATAAACTTTTCTAATTAAAGCAAATAAAATTCAAACATGATATTAGTTTTATTAGCCATTGATACGTATGGCCGAGTATGTATGAAATGCATACCGGCCATCACCAACGCAAGAATGAACGTTACGTGTGGATTTATAACGCAAGTGTAAAAATTAATTACACAGAGATGAAATTATCAAGTAAATGTGAAATTACTACACATGAAGGTATTTTTGCATGATAATTTCATCTTTATGTGATAATGTCACACGAATGTGATTCACCTTGTGTAATTATTACTTGTTCTTGCGTGACTATTATTTGTTCTTGCGTGACTATTATTTATTCTTGCGTGATAATTCAATTCCTAAAATTCGTACACTTCGCATGAAAAAAAAAACATTTTTTATAATAACCTTCCACTATATGTATGTGCACGTTTTTATATTCTTTTAAACAATTAGAAATGACATATGATGATTAAAGAGTGTGGAGATGATTCTAAATCATTTCTTTCAATTTTACCCTTACTTTTATTAAAGTGCCACTTCTTGTTTTCAACATAATTTTTGTTTTCAAAAGAAAGCAAGGCGAAAGTAAATTACACATTAAGGTGTAATTAACTCATAAACTTATAAGAAAACTATTTTTTTATTGAGTGATTAATTGGTTTCTAACATTATTCTACCTTAAACCAAACATTATATTTATAGCATGTGGTTAGTTTAATTAAATCACGATCGATACGAGGATTCTATTACATGTAAGTCAATTATAATTAGAAGACACCTTTAATATTGGGTTGCTCCTTATTAAACTACTTCACAAGATAGATATATCTCTTCTTTAATATATGAGTAAAGAAGATGAGGTGATATAATAGATAAATGATAAAAAATAATAGAGTAAATTGTCATTTTTGTCCCTGTGGTTTGGTGAAAATTGTCATTTTAATCCAATAGTTTGTTTTTTCGCATCTGGGTCCCTGTGGTTTACAAATCTTGTCATATTCATCTAGTCCGTTAACTCCATCCAAAATTTCCGTTAAATGAGGGGTATATTGGTCATTTTACATATATGTTTTTATTTTCTTTTTTAAACCTGATTTAATATATACTCTTTAAATACATTGTTATTTTAGTCCCTGTGGTTTGAGCGTATTTGCCAATTTAGTCCAAAAATAACCACCACACCATACCCGTCACAAGAACCACCAAACCACCACCACCGCCCCATCACAAAGCCACCAACACCACACCAGAGCGCCCACCACCACCACGCACATTGGATCGTTGCTACCATGTAAACCCTAAAAATCGACAATCAATATTGGACTTGTAACATACTACTTCGAAAATGCATGTCAAACCCTACTAATACCTCTACAATACTCGTTTTTAAGGGTTTCATATACGTTTTCGAAGGGGTTTGTTATAAGTTTGAGATTAACGGTTTGTTTCTAGGGTCTACATGGTGGTGGTGATCTAGTGTGTGATGGCAGAGATCTAATGTATGGTGGTGGAGATCTAATGTGTGGTGGTGGTGCCCGTCTGGTGTGGTGTTGGTGGTTTTATGATAGGGTGGTGGTGATGATTTGGTGGTTCTGATGGAGTGGTGGTGGTTTTGCGGCGTGGTGGTGGTGTGGTGTGTAAATACGAGGTCCAACTCTAGATGGTTCCGGTCTTGTTGAACTTCGATTTACCAATGCTCTCTGAAGCTTCACACCTACGCACAATTAAAACAACACCAGTTAAGGCGTTCGAAGGGGGAAATATCCCTGGAACGACCCTCCGGCGTGAGAGTAAGTATTGGTTGAATGGAAATACGTGATATGGATAATTAAGGGGAGCTTTTGTGTGTATTCTTTTGTGAGGATCTCGATCCTCCCTACCTGGTATTTATAGTGTTTGCCTGCTGCAATCGTGTGTTGATTTACAGGGATTATTCCCCGACAAATCCATTACTTTTTATATTCTCCGACCGTTACTGAATTATCGGTTATGATTGGGATGATTTCGATGTAATTAAATGTGGGGCACATGTCATGCTGGCTTACCCGCTCCGCCCACATGGGCCGGGCTTCGGGTTCGGGTACCCGGTCTTGTGTGGATTATTTGTACCCTACATATACATGGTGGTTCCATCACGGGTGGTGGTGATATGGTGTTTATGCCAAGTTGGTGGGATTTTTGGACTGAATTGGCAAACATGTTCAAACCACAGAGACTAAAATAGCAAGTTATTTAAAGGGGATATATTAAATGGGGTTTAAAAATAGAAAAATAAAACATATATGTAAAATGACAAATATACCCTTCATTTAACGGAGAATGTGGATGGAGTTAACGAACTGGATAAATATGACAAGATTTGTAAACCACAGGGACCCAGATACAAAAAAATAAACTATTGGATGAAAGTGACAATTTTCACCAAATCACAAGGACGAAAAAAGACAATTTACTCAAAATAATAATTGACAATAAAACAATTAATTCAATCCCGTTTCTCACATCTTTGATTTTTGTTTAATTAATACATTTATTCAACATGTGTATATTATGGGCATCTTTAGGATTGCTCTTAAAAAGTAGTTTATAGACTTATTGATTTTTTCAATAAGTTAATAAGTTAGTGTGGGGTGACTTATTAACTTATTCACTCATAACAATCACATTACCAAACACTATAAAATGATTTTTTAACTTTTTAAAAATTAGAAAGTTAAAAGTTAATAAAAAAAACACTCCCGAACATCCACCAAGACTTTTAATAGTTGTATTACATGGACTTGTAATAGTTTATTATATACATGTATGTGTGAAAGTTGTTATGTGAATTAGCACGTATTGCATGTTGTTTAAATTTGAAGTCTATATGAACAGATTTGATAGAGGTGGATGGGCATAATTTATGTGAAAGGATGAGCAAAACGTATTCAGGGAACTGTTACAACAAACAGTGTGATGACAAGTGCAAAGGATGGGAGAAAGCACTTCATGGAGCTTGCCATTTTCGTGAAGGGAAGAATAATTGCTACTGCTACTATGACAATTGTGCCAAAGCGCCACCTGCTTCCGGTGGTGGAAAAGGCGGCGCTGCAGGAGGTGGTGGCGGTGCCGGCGGTGGCGGTGGAGCAGGTGGTGGTGGTGGTGCGGGTGGTGGCGGCGGTGCCGGGAGTGGCGGCGGTGCAGGCAGTGGTGGCGGTGCTGGGAGTGGTGGCGGAGCTGGGAGTGGTGGCGGTGCAGGGAGTGGTGGTGGAGCTGGTAGTGGCGGCGGTGCAGGCAGTGGTGGCGGTGCTGGGAGTGGTGGCGGTGCCGGGAGTGGTGGTGGAGCTGGTAGTGGTGGCGGTGCAGGCAGTGGTGGCGGAGCTGGGAGTGGTGGCGGTGCAGGAAGCGGTGGTGGCAAAGGAGCCGGTGGTGGAAGCGGTGGTGGCGCTGGCAGTGGAAGTGGTGATGGCAAAGGAGCTGGTGGTGGTAGTGGTGCAGGCAGTGGTGGTGGCGCCGGTAGCGGAAGTGGTGGTGGTGCCGGTAGTGGAAGTGGTGGTGGCAAAGGAGCCGGTGGTGGTAGTGGTAGTGGTGCAGGCAGTGGTGGTGGTGCCGGTAGTGGAAGTGGTGGTGGCAAAGGAGCCGGTGGTGGCAGCGGTGCAGGCAGTGGTGGAGGCAAAGGGGACGGTGGTGGTAAAGGAGCTGGCGGAGGCAGTGGTAGTGGCGCAGGTGGCGGCGCAGGTGGTGGTAGTGGAAAAGGGGACGGTGGTGGTGGTGGAAAAGGTGACGGTGGTGGTAAAGGAGCCGGTGGTGGCAGTGGTGGTGGCAAAGGAGTCGGTAGCGGGAGTGGTGGTGGCACTGGTGGTGGTAGCGGCAGCGGTAGTGGCGGGGGGAAGCGGCGGTGGCGGTGGCGGGGGAAGTGGCGGTGGCGGTGGCGGGGGAAGTGGTGGAGGCGGTGGCGGAGGAGGCGGTGGTGGAGGGGGAGGAGGTGGAGGCGGTGGTGGAGGCGGTGGTGGCAGTGGATGTAAACATATTGCCGACGACGAATAAAGTTATATATGTAAAATATATCGCATCTTTGAATAACAATGTTCATATAATTATGAATAAAAATATCATGTATTTTACTTTCCAAATTGTAAGTGTAATTAAGAGCATACGACTCCATGTATAAGTATCTAAATTAGTATATTAATTTTTTTATATAATTGATTCTCATGATTAACATAATTTTAATATTTTAATCTGGCTAGTATTTTTATGTTCAATTTTGCATACATACGTGAAGTATAAAAACCCAATAATCACAAGCATGCTAGACTTCAAAGTACATATGAGCTTTTACATAAATAACTTCTAAATTTATTATTGTAGTTAAACTAATCTAACTTTCACGTACGAACTTTTTTCTAACTAAGAAAGGTGTAAAGCACTAAGAGATAATTACAATATCATTAACTTGTTTGTTTTTATAACGGTAAATGTGTTCCTGTTTTAAAAATATGTGCTATCCTAATCAGGTCAATCATTCATTTCCAGTCGGGATAACATCCTCAACTCTCTTTAGGAGAAAATTTATTACTGCAAAAAACTCTTGGTCCATCTCTAAGCATTTTGCTAAAATCTTGTAATTCATCGCTAGCCAAATCAAACCAACACGAACTAATGAAAATTCCTTATATTAGCTTTTTATGCATCGAAGAAACGATAGATTCTTGATGGACTCAAAAGCTTCTTTGGCCTGACCCACTAATGAACATACCTAGTAGAAATTTATTTGAAATTTATTGAGCCAAATTTCGACATATCGACATAAAGATTGCGTCGAAATTTGTTGTGCATTTCCTACACATCTTTTTATTATTGTTAGGATTAACGTTATTTCTATTGATATTAACATATCGTTTTTCTTAGCTAATTTTTAGTTATGCAACACATTTCTAAAAAAAAAGAAATTATACTTTATTTTTATTTATTTATGTTTTCTCAGTATTTATGACAAATGCTAACTTTTTATTAAGACATTGCTATATCTTAAATACAAATGTCAGTGGCCAATAAGAATTTACCGACTTTGGGTAATAAAGTTGTTTTTAGAAGCATTACATAAATTGGATGCCTAATCACCCTTAATAATAAATAGCAAGATGGATA
Organism: Flaveria linearis; assembly: GCA_024085815.1. Classification (NCBI taxonomy): domain Eukaryota; kingdom Viridiplantae; phylum Streptophyta; class Magnoliopsida; order Asterales; family Asteraceae; genus Flaveria; species Flaveria linearis. The sequence continues at coordinate 2,748,891 of CM044001.1, forward strand.
TTAAATTTACAAGAAATCACTAGAAAGTATTATTAATAATTAAACTAGAAACATTAAACATTGAAAAGAAACTTGCTTGATTTATTGATTTGAGAAATTATGATAAAAAAGTTGAAGTTTGGGTTTTTAACAATATTTGAAAAAAAACAATCCACTTTGGATTCTGGTTTTACAAAATAAAATTTGAAACTTGTCACTTTCCGTCCAAGATTGCATCTATGGAAGGGCATTTTTGTTTTAAGGTTTACTTCCCTTTTAAGTATCCCAAAATTAAGTTAAAAATCAAAACACGGGTTTGGGTGTCAGTGGCGCCACCCTGGGCGGCGTCAAAGGCACCCCTGACGTCAACATTGTTGAAATCTTCTGATCGATGTCTGTTTTGACGGTGTTTCTGACACTTGCAGCGTCGGAGGTGCCCCATCTGCTGCATTTTTGATCTTCACTTGTAAATTTTTGAGAGCTTTTCGTTGATAGATGCATGGTGGGTCTCGTAACTCTTTTTCTAGCCCGAGTTATGCTTATTTTAAGTTACCATGATCGTGCAACATCTTTTTACGTTTCTTCGTCTCTGACTTCCGATTTTCATCTTGTTTCTTCCATATTCTTTATGTTTTACCTACAAGAACAAAAAACATATCCAAAAGTAACTATATTTCTTATGAATTAATGCCTAAAACACAAGAATAAAACATTTAAATATTAACTTTTCATCTGATCATACCCCTGTGTTGTTGTTGTCCTCCTCCTCCTCATTCATACAACACCGGCGCCGCCGTCGCATGACTATAAATTTGAGCAAAATCAAGTACAAATCAATTGTAAATATTTGATGATTATGTTAGCAGAAATGTTTTGATAATAGAAGTTAAAGTTAAAAGTGTTTTTTATCAAATTAACCGTATAACTTATTAATTATCGGTTAATATATTTTATTCTAGATTATTAAAAGTCAATTAAATTCTTTTTTGAAATTGATTCGTTTCAAAACTTAGCTCTGGTGCCAAACTCTTGAGTCTCAATTATCTTTAATTGGCCTACTTTTTGGATGTTTATGAATTTTACTCGATTAATTATATTAGTTGGCATTTCATCCGAACATTCTCCGTCAACATCAATCTCATGGTCATTTAATTTAAATGGCAATTACTGTGGGAAAATCTTCATCTTATTACGTTTTGTCGACGATGTAGATACCATGTAATAAGGAACGCTTCGCTTTAAATATTACTAACACGTACGTTTTGATTGTATTGTCTGTGGATAAATAAAAAACTCTACAATTAACTAAATCTGTTTAGTCGAGGGTGGTGGTGGCTGAGGGCCATGGTGATTGAGGACTAAACAGTATATAACAATCACCGGAAATCTTCATGTGTATGTATTAATAATAGGTATATATCTTCATGACCACAACATTATGATAAATCACAACGCCGTTAATTTAAAACATCGATATAATATTATTAATCTTATGATAGCTATTAATTAATATATCTTACTAAATTTGTTTTCTTAGAAATTTGTTCATCATCTTCTTTTTCTAGTCCTATATATATATCTTCTTAACCTTTACTTCACCCAACTCTATCTTAGAAAATGGCTAAAAGTTCAATTGTTTTATCTGCAATTCTTCTGCTCATTTTCTCTCATGTTATCACAGTTGAGCGAGTAATCGAACATACATAGTCTGATTTCGATTTGTTTTCTGATTATTATTATAATTAACCTGATATATTTTTACGTGTGTTTCAGTGGTCCTAATTCAAAACAAATGAATTTCACCAACAGAAATGTATTTGAATATCCGTCCTGTTGCTAATACTCAAATATCTTTGTAGTGTGTATGGAGTTCATGAATTCTATTGTTTGTAAATGACATATATAGTAAATTATTTATTTATAACAGCTAGAATTAAGATGAGGGATTAAATTTACTGTAATTTAATTAGTGGTACCTTTTGATATTATTTACAAGAAGAAATACTTTTCCTTTTATTATATAAAATAAAATATCATGATTTACATAACTGGAAGTAAAATAATTGAAGTATATATTTGTCACAGTGTCCAACTTAATTAAGGTATAAATATTTACCAAGTATACAATCGTTACAAATGAGGTGTGTATAAATGAGATGAAGTATATATGTAGGGTAACATCATACTATTAGAAAAAGTTAATTAAGTAGTTATTTGTTGTATTAATTAATTTAAAATGTGTTAACAGAAATTGGAAAGGTGAATGGACAATTATGTGAAAGAGAGAGCCAAACATATTCAGGAATTGTGTGCCACCCCCACAAGTGCGACAGAAAGTGCATATCATGGGAGAAAGCAAGCCATGGAGCTTGTCACCTTCGTGAATGGAAGAGTGCTTGCTACTGCTATTATGAAGGGGATTGTTCCAAGTTGCCGCCTCCGTCTGGCGGCGCCGCTGGTGGTGGTAGCAAAGGTGATGGTGGTGGCAGCGGTGGTGGAGCCGGTGGTGGCAAAGGAGGTGGTGGTACTGGCAGTAGCAGTGGTAGTAGTGGCACCGGAGGTAGTGGTACTGGTGGCAGTGGTGCTCGCACTGGTGGTGGTAGTGGTAGTGGTGGTACCGGTGCTGGCACTGGTAGTGGTAGTGGTAATGGTAATGGTGGCACCGGAGGCAACAGAGCTGGTGGTGGTAGTGGTGGCGGAGCCGCCGGTGGTGGTGGAGATAACCTTGTAAGCAATATGTGAATATGTTACTAGGGATAAAGATGTAAGACAAGAAAGCAAGCCATCCTTGAATGACCAACAATTGATGTGATTGTGAATAAAGAAAGGATGCATGCGTAATCATGAGGTATATATGATTCCCATGCATAAGTGTTTCAATACTAAAGTAAATAGCTTTTTATAATTCATCCTCAGTGATTAAAATGTAAGTATATTTGATATGTTTTGGATTTATTTTGAGGAATATGATATAGATGAACATTTTTATGTGCATATGATAATAACTTTAGGGTATGTTATCATAAAAAGAATACCTTTGTAGTAATGAAGAAACACAAATTAAGACAGAATTTAATTAATGTACATATCATGTTTAAGTAACTGTCATCACTATATATACCTCAATGAGCTCTAAAGTAGTAACAATATTCTTTGTTATTAATATGTATACGGTGATGAATTCTAAAAAAGTATAATGATGTAATAATATTGTTATGTATTTTTAATATGTAAAACATAATAATAGACTAACAATTAATTAATCTAATAAATTGAAAACAATAACAAAATAACATAATGGCTCATTATATATGTTTTTTGATCGTTATTGTGTAACCTTAAACACTATGAGTTTTTAAAATATTGTTAGTAAAATAATATCATTGTGTACTTCTAATTGTAAAACACATTGATAGATAACAAGTTTATATTATGTATAAAAAACAATGACAAAAATAATTAACACATTGTGTTATTTTTAACATTATGAGTTTTAATAACTACATTGGTGAAAGTATATATATATATATATATATATATATATTAGTATGCACTTCTAATTGTAATACATAAATGATAGATCGATAACAAGTTTATATAATCTATAGAAAAATGACAATAATAACACAAAATGATCTAAAACATGAAATACAATAATGAATACATATATCAAATGATGTAAAATATATGACCCAATGAACTTATGTAACGCAATGAACTGATATATTTAACACAATAACCAAAATGATCTTCTATTTTGAGAAATAGAAGGACAGTATCAAACACACAATCTTTGTTAGACTTTTTAGATTAAATATTTTTTTACTATATCATGTTCTATACGAACAACATATATATTTTCACAAAACATATAAGGAGTCATTAGTTTTTAATATAGTAAATTATATTTTCTGGTAACAAAAGAGCATCAATTGTCATGGTAAGTCTATGGGAAATCCATTACATGAATTTGACATTGATTGTTTACAGATGTTCTCAGGCCAAGCTTTTGAATCACAACCATTTTGGCCTAATATTTTTATGTTTGTGAATTTCATTTGTTTGATTCATATAATTTAGTTGGGTATGTATCCTAACATTTCCCACCAACATCGATATATGGTCATTTAATTTCTATGGCAATTATAAACCATGATTGTAACTTTCTATAGAAATTAATTTGTTTTGTTTATATTTCTATCATTTACCAGAAATCAAAGAAATAAAAATCGACTGTAAAATATATTATTCAGTAAATGTTTATGTTTTCAAAATAATCATGTTTACAAAATTATCGAATGGCTATAATAGAACATATACTTAATTTATGATGTTTTAACACATAACCTTCAAGGGTTGTGTAGTAGAAAACATGTGACAAATCTTAATCTTGCTTTTAGTAGTCATCCCATCATAACTTCTTGAACGTCACATGTTCAGCTTATGATATGATTTACCTAATTTCAATAATGATTAGCAAGATATTGGAAGTTTCATAAGTTTACATTCACCGGATTTTTGTGATAAAAAAACAATATTATTGGTTTAGAGTAATTCTTTTAGGAAATACAAACGAAACATCTTAACGAGTGATTATGATGCAGGCGAATGAGCACTCAAATGACTCAAGGAACATGTGTTTCATTCGAACGATTCGAACCGAAGGATTCGGCCGGCAAGCTTAAAGCTTACAAATTCTTTACTCAAACATGATCAACCAAGCAAAAAAACAACAACCTAGTATCCCTATTTTGCTATAACAAAAGAAAGAATAAACTAGAAGAATGATGTGTTGTGCAAAATAAAGGAAAAACGACAGTTATAATATAAGAAGATTTGAATATGAAATAAATAATAGAAGACATCATCTTGATCTCCTATTGTGATGCTCCTACATCTTATTATCTTTTGAAAATCCAAATCAGCTTATATTTATTACAAACATTAATATAACTTGACTTCTGATGTCTTTTAATTTTAATTCTTAATTAAAGAATTGATTTAAAACAGTAAACTGACAGTTTTACTTTATTTTTAGATTAAACTAGTATTATACACTACGCGTTGCAGCGGAGACTTAAAACGGTGCCAAGTAGCATCAATGACACACGTTTCTAACGACCACCAACACTGGAAAAACTCGCAAAACAAAGAAGCAAAAATGAAAAAAAATAAAACGAAGAAAAAGTAGACGTAAAAACGTCAAACCATGCACGTTTGTTGCGGTGTGTTAATGTGCAAAAATTAGACCGAAATGTAAAATACAATGCGACCGTTCACCGAAAAAAAATAGAGGTAAAAATATGGAACCACATACGCATGTTGGGCATGTTAACTCGAAAATTTTAGACCGAAACATAAAAACAAAAAAAAATATCAAAGATGAAAAATATATGAAATCAAAGTTGAAAGTAAAAAAAGTGTTAGGATTGAATGTAAAAGATGAAAAGTATTAGGGTTAAAAGTAAAAAAAATAAAATAAAATTACAATCTGTAAAACATGAGATACAACTAATAATATATAACCTTATTGAAATTAATATATATAATTTATAGAGTAAATTACGCTTTTCGTCCCTGTGGTTTGGTGGTTATAACCATTTTCATCCAATAGTTTAAAAACGCCCGGTTTAACCATTGTGGTTTAAAATCGGTCACAATTAAGTCCAGGACACTAACCCCCATCCATTTTTTTCGTTAAGTGTATGTAAAAATACAATAATACCCTTGGACTTAAACTGTTACTTTAATATCTATGTATAAATATTAAAAATATATATATATATACACACACTCACTCTCTCTATCTCTATTCTCTCTCTCTCTCTCTCTCTCTTCAATATCTATTCTGTCACACGTCCGCCACACCACCACCCCACAGCCACCATCGCAGCCTCACAGCCACCGTCGCCGCATCGCAGCCACCGTCACCGCATCGCAGCCACCAACTCAGACCGCGAACCACCACAAAGCCGTCAACCATGAAGCACCACAAAGCCGACCACCACCGCCGGTCTACGCCTCCTACCGCCGGTCTCCGCCTCCCACCGCCGGTCTCCGCCTCCCACCGCCGGTCTCCGCCTCCCACTGTTGGCCACCATCTCTCTCTCTCTCTCTCTCTCTCTACACGTAACATCAGAGACTACCAAATGAAGATGCATCTTAGGTTGTAGATGGATTTGAGAAGCATCGCACAGATCACCACCTGAAAATCATGAACCGGACCTTTAATCAGGCGTCGATTGAGGGTGTACGAATGTGAAGAGGTTTAGGGTTTGAATCTGGAAGATGGAGATTTGAATTTGGGATTCAAAATTGGTTGGGTTGTGGTTAGGGTTTCTAATTTTTTTATGGTTCCGATGTATGTGGTGATGGTGTGATGTTGGTTGTGCTGGTGCTATGGTTGTGCCGGTCAGATCATGAAGGAACTCGGATGGTGGTGGCGGTCGTTGGTTTGATTTAGGATTGATTTCGGGGGCGGTGGTGTTGTGGTGGTGGTGGTGGTGTGTGGTGGCACTGGTGTTATGGTGGTGGTGGAGACGAGGGTGGTGTTGTGGTGGTGGTGACGGTGTGGTAGCAGTGGTGTTATGGTGGTGGTGTGGGTGGTGTTGTGGTGGCAGTGGTGATAGTGGTGGTGTTGGGGTGGCGGTGGCGACGGCGGTGGTGGTGGTGTGGAGGCAGTGGTGGTGGTTGTGGTGGTGGTGTTATGGTGGAGGTGATGGTGCTGGCCGTTGGTTTTAAGAGAGTACAAACATATACATATATATATGTGTGTGTGTATATATGTGTGTGTGATGGTGGTGGTCTGATAATGCTGGGGGTGGGGTTGGGGTGTGATGGTATGGTGATTAATTTAAGAGTAACAATTTTAATCCAAGGGCATTATCGTCTTTATTAAAATATTTAACGGTGACATTGGATGGAGTTAACGGTTGGACTTGATTGTGACAAATCTCAAACCATAATGGTTAAATCGGGCGTTTTTAAACTATTGGATGAAAATGGTTATAACCACCAAACCACAGGGACGAAAAACGTAATTTACTCTAATTTATATTTGTACAACTCTATATATAAATAATTGTTTAGAGTTGAATTCCATATTTATGTTAAAATTATAGATAACTTGAAATAAAATCAAGAGTAAATTGTCATTTTCGTCCCTGTGATTTGGTGAAAATTGCCACTTTCATCCAGTAGTTTATTTTTTTGCATCTGGATCCCTGTGGTTTACAAATCTTGTCATATTCATCCAGTTCGTTAACTCCATCCAACATTCTCCGTTAAATGAAGGGTATATTGTCAGTTTACATATATGTTTTATTTTTTTATTTTTTAAACCCCATTTAATATATCCCCTTTAAATAAATTCTATTTTAGTCCCTGTGATTTGGACATGTTTGCCAATTCAGTCAAAAATCCCACCAACTTGGCATAAAACACCATATCACCACCACCCGTGACGGAACCACCATGTATATGTAGGGTACAAATAACCCACACAAGACCGGGTACCCGAACCCGAAAGCCCGGCCCATGTGGGCGGAACGGGTAAGCCAGCAGGACATGTGCCCCACATTTAATTACATCGGAATCATCCCAATCATAACCGATAATTCAGTAACGGTCGGAGAATATAAAAAGTAATGGATTTGTCGGGAATAATCCCTGTAAATCAGCACACGATTGCCGCAGACAAACACAATAAATACCGGGTAAGGAGGATCGAGATCCTCACAAAAGAATACACACAAAAGCTCCCCCTTAATTATCCCTATCACATATTTCCATTCAACCAATACTTACTCTCACGTCGGAGGGTTGTTCCCGGGATATTTCCCCCTTGGAACGCCTTAACTGGTGTTGTTTTCATTATGCGTAGGTGTGAAGCTTCAGAGAGCATCGGTAAATCGAAGTTCAACAAGACCGGAACCATCTAGAGTTGGACCTCGTATTTACATACCACACCACCACCACGCCGCAAAACCACCACCACTCCATCAGAACCACCAAATCATCACCACCACCCTATCATAAACCATCAACACCACACCAGACGGGCACCACCACCACACATTAGATATCCATCACCACACATTAGATCTCTGCCATCACACACTAGATCACAACAAACCGTTAATCTCAAACTTATAACAAACCCCTTCGAAAACGTATATGGAACCCTTGAAAACGAGTATTGTAGAGGTATTAGTAGGGTTTGACATGCATTTTCGAAGTAGTATGTTACAAGTCCAATATTGATTGTCGATTTTTAGGGTTTACATGGTAGCGCCGATCCAATGTGCGTGGTGGTGGTGGGCGCTCTGGTGTGGTGTTGGTGGCTTTGTGATGGGGCGGTGGTGGTGGTTTGGTGGTTCTTGTGACGGGTAGTGGTGTGGTGGTTATTTTTGGACTAAATTGACAAATACGCTCAAACCATAGGGACTAAAATAGCAATGTATTTAAAGAGTATATATTAAATCAGGTTTAAAAAAAGAAAATAAAACGTATATGTAAAATGACCAATATACCCCTCATTTAACGAAAATTTTGGATGGAGTTAACGGACTGGATGAAGTTAACGGACTGGATGAATATGACAAGATTTGTAAACCACATGGACCCAGATGCGAAAAAAACAAACTATTGAATTAAAGTGGTAATTTTCACCAAAACACAGGGACGAAAATGTCACTTTACTCTAAAATCAATTATTAGCTATGATTTAGATATAATTAAAGAAAGAAACATATTTTCATTTATCATTTAAATTAATATGTAGATATTTTAGGAAACAATGTATACTAATTCAAAACTTATCATGTGGCTAAAGATGGTTTTAAAAAATAACACGTGTTATGAAATATGTTTGTATATTATAACTAGCCTTAGTCAACTCGTGTATTACACGAGTTGAATAAGAAAATATTAAATAAATAAAAAATTATTAATTATAAATCGATATTATAAAATAAGACATGAATGAAATCATTCTTATAAGATATAAAATAAAATTTTATTTCAAAACAAACGTTTTAAAAACTATCATACTTAAAAACTTTCTTCTTGTAAGTTTTAATTTTAATTATTTTTGTTTATAAAAATTTCACTTTTAAAAACACCAATTTTAAAATATTTTGTATGTTTAAAAAGGTTTGATGTTCTAAAAAATTTTCTAATTTTATGAATAATTATCTCCTTAAAAATAACATTAGTAAAAATATCTCTTGCTTAATTAATTAAAAAACTATTTTAATCTTAAAAACAAATAATATTATTATTAATTAATATGATTATTAAATAAGAGAGAAGCGCAAAAAAATTAGTGGCAATGAATATGGTGTTAACATGTGTTACTCTTAGATACTTTTTTATTTAAGTAGGGAGATAGTAAGACTAAGTGACTATATTAGCAGCTGAAATAATTGCAACCGTTTTTGTTATAAATTTTTATTTTTATTTTATTTCTTTAATATCAATAACTATATATTCGACCAAATTAATATCAGTAGCCAAATTTGTGACCGTTATGTTATCACATTTAGTTTTATTTTATTTTTTAAATTCAACAACTAAGTTTGCATATTATATATATATTAAAAGGCAATGTCGGTGTTCTGAGTGTGAAACACTGTAGCTCATCAGAGTACAGATGATTATGCCTTGGGTACACCTCTTCCTTCCCTATCTTCGACTGCAACCGTTCCCTATCGGCCTCGCCCTCACCATTTCATCATCGCACCGAACCCACCATCCACCACAACCATCTCTGTTGACTCACACCATCACCACCGACGAAAGCCATCCTCAGGCCGAAGGCGTTTCCCGAGGATAAATATCAACTGCTGGTGGTGCTGCGATGGCGACTTCTGATCCTCCGGCGCGTAGGTGTTGGTGACAGGAGGTGGGGCATCCGATGAGGTATACGGGGAAGATGAAAAAGGCATGAAGATTGAACATTGGTGGTATCCGATTCCGGCGAGTCATGAACCTCCGATTGGGTCCGATGGAGAAGGCGGAGGTTGCAGGGGGGCGATGGTGGTGATGTAAACAAAGTATCCCTTCCGCCACGTCGTTAGCGCCGCCGTGGGCGGTGGCTTCTGGGCGCTGCCGGCCCGGCCGGATTTCGGTCAGGTATGGATTTCGGGTGGATTTCGGTCGGATTTAAACTTTTGATCCAGATTTATATATATTTGCTACAACATGTATTGATTTGCAACTTGATTACGTTGAATTCATTCCTGATGCGAATCCGATGAGTAGATCGTTCGCAGATTCCGTTCAATGAAGATTAAACCTAAGGAAATCATGTATTCAAAGGCCAATTCTGAGGTACCCACATACTAATTTTGGTTCAACTGATGATTTTTGTTAAAAATCACACTGAGCAAATCTGTAATCCAAACACTACAATCTGGTATTCTGGTTAATTTTAATTGCCATATTTGTAATTGTTTATCCCACCAAGTTATATATTATTTTGTTTTTTTAATTATGTTAAAACTAGCGACCGTATTTTGGTCTAAGCAATTACAATAACTATATTTGCGACCATTTCTGTGACCAGGATAGTTCTTTTAAC